>JAHREE010000363.1:12051191-12147846 GCA_033628505.1 Tringa tobata | reverse complement strand
AGGGAGAGATAAGGCCGAGAGAGTTCAGTCTCAGCTGGGTAGTTGCTTCAAGAGAGTACCAGTTGAGGACATGAGACTTGCTTTCCTTCTCTTTGCCTGTTTCCAAGCTTAATTATTCAATCAAATTAAGGAACCATCAAATCTAAGATCATCTGTTGGTTCCTGTCTCCAACCCTTCCTTTCACTTATGCCTGTGTTTGCTGTCTACCCTACTTATTTCCTCTCTAGTTCCAAAAGGAGCAACAGAGATGCCCGAGGCTCTTGAGCAGGCACCTCTAAGGGCACAGAGAAGAACTGGCAGTACAGTTAACAGTGTATGGCTCAGAGAAGGAGGTCTCCTGTCCTTCTTTGTCTTTCTCAAGTTTCATTTTATTACACCTTTTCATTTGTTTGCTAAAGATGCTTTTCCACAGAAAAAGTCCAGAAAAAACATTCCTCTTCCTAGTAATAAAAACTGGTTTGTTTTGGGTTTTTTTTGCAGACCTTTTCCTAATCTTTTCTAGAACACACAGCTGTCTTCCTCAAGTTCTTTTGTACAGCAGAGGCAAATCTGCTATTTAAAGCACTCTTAAACTCTTAGAACTCTTAGGGTTTGATCTCTGTGGAGCTACATCTGTCTTTCATGACTTCAGATAAATATTTTTTTAAGGTGGAAGAAAAAGGTGGAAGAAAAAGGTGGAAGAAAGATAACGAATCTCTGGGAGAAAAATAATACTTCTGTTTTCAGTTACTGGAAAAAAATATTTCCAAAGAAGCAAAGAAGGGAATTTTTGATTTTCAGTCTTCAAGTGGTGTGCATTTAAAACATCTGCATCTTCCAGCTGCAGCACCTGATTCTACTCTTGCTCCCCCTCTGGGAGCAGGAGGCTCAGCACCCATCACTGTTTTACCACACAACAGTGATTTCCTGAAGAAGGAAAAGAGAAAAAGGAGAGGCAACAACATTCCACTGCCAAACCTTGTTTTTCTCCTCCTGGGAAGAGCCACAGTGTTCAGCATTTCCCTTCCCAGGCTACTGTTTTGTAAAGGAGCAGCTTTTACAACACATAAAGAGTAGAAGTGGGAGAGGCAACTCCTTGGAGTCCATGAGAAGTGAATAATCTCCAGCTGGATCCTGACAACAAGTGGGGCTTAACACTTTGCCAAAGGCCAGGGCACAGCTCCCAAGCCTACACCTGTAGGTCCAGGATTGTTCTCACAACTCACTCACAAAGTCCACATCTGAGAGAAACCGCTTTGATCTTCGGTTGTGATGTTGTTTTCTACAGGTACGAATTTATGACGTTATTTTCTGCAGGTACAAATCCAAGCTAAAAAAGAAAAAAAAAAAAAGAAAACAAAAATATGGTTGGCAAGACTGATGGAAAAGAGCTGGTAAGAAAACATCATGGAAAAGTAATACATGGTACAAGCAATTGTGCTCAAAGTATTAACTCCTTCACTGGTGGGTTGCAGGAAAATAAAGGGTGGATATTAGAAACATCTATGCAACTTTTCCCAAGATAACAATGTGGTTACCGTGCAAAGATTTTGTTTCTAAAAAAAAAAGTAAAGGAGACAGAAGAAGGGAAAGAACAAATTAAGATCTATACAGTAAACAACAGATTGTGAATTCCCAAGTCTGCCTCATGACAACGCGTGCTCACACACATATATTTTGAGTTAGTTTCACCATCCGTGTCTCAAGGTGTATTCTTCAGCCTTCTCTTCTCCTTGTGAAGGTTAGAAATGCACCTCTTAGAAACAAATGAAGGATCAGATTTTCATATCGTATTGTAGACAGCTGTTAGAGAGTTTCATAACAAGGGGCAACATCGTGGATAAACACTGATGCTGAACTCTGCAGAATTTTTTCTCCATATTGGAGAAACATTACTTTAAACAAATATTTTGAGGTTACTCATAGCAAACACATTCTGAATTCATAAATATCTTTACACTGGAGAACTCATCTCATCCAGGAAGAAAAGATTATTAAACAACACAATCCATATAACATAGACATTTTAGTATCAAACCTTTACAAAGGACGCCTCTCAAGCTAAAAATGAATAGCAGAAAAAAATTGGAAAAATTGAAAAGAACACATTTTAGAAAACTGCAGGTTTTGGGAAAAACTCTCAGCAGGAAAGAAAGATAAAACTCATTACAAATTTTTCACTATGCTTTTTTCTCTGTGACACGTAACCTGGAACGCATTGTGTTAGTTTTGTGCAAATTGCATGTTTACTCTATTAAGAGTAATTTTGTGTGAGCTGAAAGGGCACCTTTGAAGAAAGAAAATAGCCTCTAGTGGCATTTCTACATAACCAGAGTGCACATGGTAATATCTTTGCCCTAGCACCCATAAAATCATTCTAGAGAAACACATAACCATGATTTATGATCTTCTGCCAACCCTGGACTTTAATTTCTTTAATATATTGAAGATCAAAATCCTTACTAAACACAAATTTTATCTCTTACATTTTTCTTTTGTAAACAGGGAAGTGACACATTCTGTGATTGCATAATGGAAAAAAAGAAATCATAACACATGGGCAGAATGCTCCAGACCTCACGTTTGCATACTAAATAGGAAAACAACTTTCTGCTTAATGAAAAAATGTTACAGATTATTAGGAACAGCCACAGAAGTAATCAATCAATTTATCCAATGGACTGGGCCACAGTCTGCTTCCAAGAAGGCTTTTTAATGTTTATGGCTCTTGAGTTACATCGTTTAATTAATTGAATGACATGAAACTTCTAATCTTAGAGTTTTAAAGATAAAATATTTTCCTTAAAAACAAACAAAAAGAATTAATGACAGGTTCACTACTCATAAAGAAAGGTGGCCGGACAATCCCCCATTTATTCGGGGAGGAGGCAATGTGCACAGCAGAACAATGCTCCCCATCGGTAGATGCTTCGCCTGTGATTTGATGGGATTGTTCGGAGGCGTGAGAACATTTCCTCCTCCATTTCTGCTACTTATTTATGAAGGTTCTTGTTTGTGATGTTGATATCCCCCCTCCTCCACAGAGACCTGGACTGACACAACGTTTCCACATAAATCATACCAAAGGGGCAGCTTTCCAAAGTCATTCAGCGATCATTTATGCCTCCAAATAAGCATATCTGCATATCTTTTCAGATTAGCTGTTTAAACATTGGGCTCCAAATATCATAAATGAAAATGATGCTGCTCAAATTCACCATAAGGCAGCAGTCCACCAGTCTTAGAAATGGTGGCAAAGGAGGAAAAATCCTCCTACCAGCCACCAAGTAGATTTACTTGTTTTAAGTATTCTTTGGGAGAGATTTTTATAACCTAACCCAAAGGTCTTCTAATGTACAAGGTTGCCCTGAAAATGCAAGCAGATGAGAAAATGCAGGATGTGGAGGAATAAAAGACAGGATGCAATAAAACAAATGATAAATGAAGTGTGAAAAGTTACTTTAAATAAGTCAGTTATTTAAAGCTAAGCTATAGCTCTTTCTAATCAATACTTACACAATAATTAAGTGAAAATCCAGAAAAATGGATTAACTAAGGAGCATAAGAAATTCAGCTTTGCAACATAGCTGCAATTGTAATTATGAAGCGACTGCACACCAGTTCCATAATGAAAAAAAGCATGACTTATTATGGAGATGGAATACAGTAGGAAAGCATGCAAAATGCAAATGCAGTTTAGCTGCAAATTTTCCCCATAAAGGCTGAATCATTTGTTAAGTATGCAATAAAAAGGTGACACTCCAAGCACTTAGACTAAATTTACCTATTTGTAAACAAAAAATCTATAGAAGCCATAAAAGAAAAGCTTCACTAGCATTGCTGCCAGTTTTTGGAGAAAAGCAACATTTCTGTGCAGGAAAGAGTATTACTATATCATGAAAAAGCTTGCCAAATTTCAGCTTGGACTGAGCATTTACAGTAGAAATCCATGAATCCTGTAAAACCAGACTGTATTATGGAGATACTGGCAGACATCCAGTGAGGTGCATAATGGCCAGTTTGATTAGTTTATTTTTTTTCTTGCAGATCACAACGAATGCTCAGAAAAAAATCCGTAGTAAAAATGAAATAAAATAAAGATACTAAGAAATGAAATTATTTAGTGTCACTTATTTCAACTAACTGACTTTTTTTTTTTTTTTTTTTTCCCAGAAGATACTGTCAGGCAGTACCGGACAATACATAGGCAGACACATTTTAAAATAAACGCCACAGTACTTCGAATACTGGGGATCAGGATCCAATTTAGGGAATGCACTTGGAGAGTGCACAGACATATTTCTGTGATCTGGCGGAGCTGGATTGGAAGTATTTCCTTGTCTTTGCAGAGCCAAGCTTGCACATTGACAGCAAAATAGGTCATCTATTTTGCTAACTAGAAAACTAACTGCAGAAACAGTTATTGAAAACTGCAAATTTGAATAACATAATGCAAATCATTTGAAGAGTCTGTATTCACAACATGCCGAAACTCCTTAACAACTTCATTTCCACAGTGATTTTTTTGCATTTGACAATGGACTGACTGTCTTCTTGCATACTTTTTAGCTATAGTAAAGAATACATGAGATCCCATTTATTAACTTAGCCCTTTTATGTTTTGTGTGCATTTGTTGTTTTTTTTTCTCAAATCCTCTCACCTTCTACCTTGTAGTCAAAAATGGGGGTTTCTCCTCTTTACCCTCTTGGAACTGGGACGGTGAGTTTTATTCAGTGTCCAAGGAAGCACCTGGGGATGAAATAAGATTGGTAAAAGCCCATGAAGTAGCATTATCATAGAAGCCTCCACTTCACGTCTAGCACAAAGGTATGAAATCGTTTCACAGCTTTGCTCAGAATGGCAAGATACATATTTGATTGCATGGTGTATGTGTAATTAGTACTTTCCAACTAAATGTCTCCCCCAAGAAGAAAATCAGAACTCAAAAGATGGTAACCTTTTTCAAAAGACAGTAACCTTTTTCAAAAGACTTGTTTCCAACTCTAATGACTACATAGAGATGAAGAGTTCCTATTTGTTTCAAAAACTGCTTAGTTCAGGTCTTTGAGGATAGATTAATTAATTTGGAAATGGAGAACAACAACATATATGATGATTAAGAGCTATGTAAGTTCAGAACAAATCCTTGTCAGGGTACAGAGGTCTTTCAGAAGTTCCTTCATGGAAAAAAAGGTACACTCTCAGCTTTTATCTGAATTACTGAACCTCCAATCAAAATACAGCAAGAGTAACACCATAAAAGTCAATCCTACCCCCCCAACCAGGTTTGCCCTCAATCATAGTCAACAACATTTGAGTGCAAAACAACTTGTCAGTAGTCTCACCTGCATCACTGAATGCCTTCAACTTCTGTCAGAGGGTATGAAACATCCCCATCCTCCTGACCCATCATCCCAGCTGACCCTGGGTGTGCTGGAAAGTCTTCCAGTGTTTTCTTCTTGATCATAACAAGTTAATCAATTTGCCAGAACAGATGAGGTAGCTTTTTATTAATCCTCTATGGCACTTTGGGCAATGAAGAATTAGAGTTTCTGCAAAAGACTAAGATAACATTATCTAAATATTATTCTTCATAATATCGTAGTTAAAAATATTAAACAACACATATAATAAAAAAATTATGCGTCATTAATATTCTCCCAGTCTAAGAGAAAATAAAAGACCCACAGCAGGACAGTCTGTCAACCTCGGGTCAAGCAATTCTCTTCCATTAAGCAGAATATTTTGTATATATATTTTCCTCCCCAATCCTGTAGCCAGCTGCAGCTCTGTAGCAAAGGATGGATCACTTCAACCTTCCCAACTCAGCAGGCCCACCAAATAGGGCTGCAAATGCAAACATTTCATATTCTGTGCTGCAAATATGATATCCATGTCAGGAAAATGTGTTAGAAAGATTTCTTGTTTTCTTGGATGTGATAAAACTGGTATTTCCAATTGCAACATCAGATTTGGTTCATTTGAACTAGATTTTCAATCTTTAAAATGCCTTTATTCATCAGTGTTCATGATACAGATAGTCCAAGACTTAATGGGACTGTTAGGTTAAGAATTTGCATAAATAAATTCTCTCATTTTTTTGGAACTGCCACCAAAACATGGAAGAACATGTATATTACTTTTATGCTTCCAGAAATGGAGAAAGCCTCTGTTTATTTCCCAACCATTTCTATTACCAAGGTAAAGAAAAGCCCCTAGGAAAAAGTGTATCAACACTGAAATCAGTAGGCTTTCTGGAGGTTTTAATGAGAGAAATGAACCACCCAGAATACGCTCATTTCACTCAGATGCTTTCTGCACTGGCTTTGGAATGGGGAAATAACAGCAGGATGAATATAGAGAGGTGACAATTAAATAACTTGGACAATATGGTCAGAGAAAGAAACTTATTACAAATAGCTGCAAGATTTTCCTAAATGAATGCAATATTCTAGCTCAAAAGGCAGCTGTAGAACATGTATACAGAAAAGGAACCAGAATAAAAAAAAAAACACCACAGAAAAAAATCTTGGAAAAGCTGGGGTCAATTAGTAGAAAATAGTCCACATTCAGTTTATAAGCTGAACTAACACTAACATCATGCCAAGTTGCAAAAGTAAAAATCCAAAGCCCACTAGAATCAAAAAGTGTTTATCAAGAAAAAAAAAGAGGACGCTCATCAAAAATGACAAAAAATGCAAAGCCTTACATAAAATGAAAGAAGGAGACACTCTGCAGAGGGTCTGTGAAAAAACTTCAAGGGGCTTGCCAGATCTGTGGCAGGGAAATTTTTATTGAAACACAATATATGCGAACAGTGTACTCTGCTGGTTTTATGGATATGCTGCCTCTGATGTGACTTTGTTTTAAATAATACTTTGCTTTAAGGCGGCGGTTGGGTGACTTATTACCACTGCTCAGAAGAAAAAGGAACTGCAGCATATACAGAAGTGCTGCTGAGATAAATCACAGAGTGGAAGGAGGACTGTAACCTCCGTCCCTGCTTAAAAATGGAGGACCAGGCAAACACCTTCAGGCAAATGCAAAAGCCTGAGATCCTTGACCTGGAGGGGACAACATTCGTTCAAATATAGAAGATAGGGTCAGATCGCTTATAGCAGTATATTTATAGAACGTTGGGGTTTTTTGAGTTTTGGTTTTGGGGGATTTTTTTAATTAAAATTGCAAATTATAATTATAATTTATTTGCTGTTTTATAAATTTCAGATCCATATATGATGGGCCACTTGCCCTTTAGCTTTCCTTAAGAAAAATGTGAAAGATTCTTGTGAGTTCTGGAATAATCAAGTCAGCATCTTCTATTTTTTTTATGCAGTATCAAATGTTTTTGCAGTATCAAATGTTCTGTCTAGAATTAAATAACCAAGCCACGTTGATTTTGCCAAGTTTTTTGATGGCACAATCTGCACTGGATTTGTCAGATAAGCAAATATATTTATATTCCTGTCATACATGTTTTCTTATTTCATTTTAGACCTTTTGCAAAGGAGATCAATAGGTTTCTTGGAGCCTTTAGATTTATGCTTATGACCTCCAAGCTTTTCCAAGAGAAAACAAAAGGTTGTTTACTAAAACATTAGGAAAGGTACTCCATTTTTAAAGGATGTTATTATTTGCACTGGAGTTGTAATGGAGCTATGCCACACCTATTTAGAGAACAGGGCCAAACACTGCTCTCAGTTACAGCAGTTTAAATCCTTGGAGGCCTTTATTACTAGGAAAATGGAGTAAGATTTCAGTAAAATCAATTTTTAAAAGCACTAGGAGTTCGCTGTTGACCTCAGTTACAGCAATCTCTGCAGGTTTGCAAAAACATGCTCTCTCTCTTAAATCTGACTGACGCCATTGATAAATTGAGCTGTAAAATTTACTGTTTCAATCCCTTAAAACACAGAAGCTGCTGCTTATGTTTCTGGACAATGCAGTAACCTGTGAAAAGAGAGACTATTTCAGGTAAGTGAGCAGTCTTTCCAAACTAACTGCAGAAGTGCATGCACAGAAATACAGGCATCTTGCTCTTCGTTCTCACATCTCTCCTCGCTCCTTTAGCATTAGATTAACCCAAAGAAGCACCAGAGATTTCAGTTAATAGCACAATCTTAAAGGTAGCACTGAACCAAATTGTCCACATCTCTATATCCTCACAAACTATTAAGCAAGCAAGGAAAAATAAACATGTAATAAGTTTGTTCATCCTGATGCAAGGGGAGACTAAATGACTATTTTGCTGAGCATTATTGTCTTAGTTCTCTTTTTCTTTTTTAATACTCAGCTTTCAAGTGTGTACCTGTTATTCCTCTTGTTTTGTATGTAATGGTTTAGTCCTTTGGAGTTTTAGTTGTGGGGATTTTTACTGTCATTATTATTTTACTGTGGGGATCTTTGCCTGTGACTGTATCAGCTAGCATACCACAGTAATTTAAGAAAGAACTATTTCATGCCTTCAAACTTTCCCTGTTCTGCACACATTCAAAGGCTTTTGGATTTTTTAACTGAGAGTGAAATCATAGAATCATAGAATCACAGAATGGTTAGAGGTGGAAGGGACCTTAAAGATCATCGAGTTCCAACCCCCCTGCCATGGGCAGGGACACCTCCCACTACAGCAGGTTGCTCAAAGCCCCATCCAGCCTGGCCTTGAACACTTCCAGGGATGGGGCATCCACAACTGCCCTGGGCAACCTGTTCCAGTGTCTCACCACCCTCACAGTAAAGAGCTTCTTTCTGGTATCTGGTCTAAATCTCTTCTCTTCTAATTTAAAACCGTTGCCCCTTGTCCTGTCACTGCTCTTCCTGACAAAGAGTCCCTCTCCAGCTCTCGAAATAAACCTGGGATTCATGGCTTTCTAATGAGATAATACTATTTCCATTTTCTCATTTGTTTTCAGCTTTTTTCTCCATAAAGGATCGTCCTTGGTGGTACCTCATTCACCTCATACTATAAGGGCGAGTAGCGATATGTAAATATCTTATCCAATACACACACATATCAATAATGCATATCCAAACTTCCAAAGTATTTTTTATCATCTCTCTGTTTGCCATCAACTTATCACGTGCACTCTGACCTGGCACACTTGACACGTTTTAATAGACAGAAGGAACAAAACTATCAGTTCTCCCTGCTACCATCTGGGGTTCTTTTACAGTTCCTTTCTTCCTAGCCGCCTAAAGCTCCATTCCATTTTTTTTTTTCTTTTTTTTTCTTTTTTTTTTTCCCCACAGCATTTCCCTGAGCTTCTTCACTTGGCTTCAGGTTTCTTCACAACATCACCTTTCAAGCCTTTACCTTTGTCATACATTCCAGGCAGTGCTGCTGTAAAGCTCAGGAGAGGTCCTTTTTTTTCCCCTTGCTATTCTTATTCTGCTTCGAGTGTGCTGCAATTACAACAGGATATGAACTATCCTCCACCGTTATAGATGTGTTCAATTTTCTCTCTGTTAGTAGAAGTCTTTTCCCATCACTTTGGCCTGACAAACGTGACGTTCACACATTGATTGTATATGTCTGCTTTACACAGCATAGCTAATGACTTTCCCTTATCCTGACTTGAATTTCAGATTAGTTTTTCTACTGCCGAGTATTCCATTCCATCAATAATTTCAGAACAATTATCTCATTTGTGATTTTTTTCCCCCAAATGCTGAACAAATTCATGACTCTTATAGTATATGATGCAGTAAATGTAAGGTTTTAAGCTAATACTTCATTCTAGAGACTTGCCGCGCTGTCTATCAGCCTGCAGACACCCCAATGACTTCTGCAGGGCTGCATATTCTCAAAAGGGAATACAGCCCGCCTTATGCATTGCCAACTACTAAGTTTTCTCTGAAAGCAGTTGCGTGGTTCTGTGACACTAAATGTTACAAAATTTGAGACTTAATCTTAAAAGCCATGATGGAAAATAGATTTCTATCATAAAACCTCGTCACTGTCTCACCTGATTCTTCCATCACTTGCCTTAATACAAAATACTTTATAAATCACACTGTTTTCTAGAGGCAAAGGCCAATCATATCACAGAAAAATTTCCTTTTATCTCATGGGGATCTCAAACATCATCTCTTTTGCCAGCCGCTATCTGGGGCAATGAATCATGGGTACCATTTACTGTATCACACAGCTCTTCATTTTGGACTTTCTATCTTGAGTGTAAATATCAAGTCTCACTTGAACTCATTTGTCCACTTCTGCCTTTTAAAATTAATTTTTATGGGCTCTGAAATGAAAAAGAAAATAGTAGTACTACCAATCTGATTTCAGATATCAAAGAAAGATGGCACGGAAAGTCCTTTCTCCTGATCTGCAGGCTCCTCTCCTTTCCACACACCGAAAAACTAGCCTAATTTCTTGTCACTGAAGAATACTGTGAGGCCCTGAATATTAGGAGATGCAAAGCTTTCTTGCATCTATGTGTCTCCTTTCTGGACCAGATCCTCTTTAGCTTGAACAGATAATCCTATTTAGGAAATTAATATATGCAAATAAATTTGTGATAAAAAGCAAAATCTGTTCTTTTTGTATGTGATTGGAAAAACTTTAACTAAAAAATACTTAGTGCAAGTATTTGCCAAGAAATGTAATATTTAAAGTTTTTTCTAAAGAAGCATACTATGTCAAATTGAAGACATGTGATGTCAAATTTTGGGCCAGGAGTATGACCTTGACATTTCAAACTCAGGAGAGATGTTGGTGGTTTTGACTGTCAGTTTCTGTATTTCAGAAGCTCAGTGGTTTTGCTTAATATATCTTTCAGTGCATTAAATTTTGTGTGCATTCAAATAAAAGTAGATGAATAATGAGAATATTTAAATTACCACCACTCCTAGTACTCCTGAAATTTAAAACTCAATCTACTAAACCTTAGTTCACTTTCATCTTTTTACAAACATGAGAGGAGAAAAAAATGAGTGGATTTTTTCCATATTTGAACAAAAATGACCCTGGTGAAGTACTGAGGCAACTGTAATTCACTGGACATTTTTCTACTTTGTGTTTAATAGAAAAATGAGTATAGTGACAATGTGACAGAAAGTTTTCTTTGTGTAACATAAAATAGGGGAGTAAAGAGATATGACTGAGAGAAATCAGGGCTGTTGTCTCTCAACATGCATTTTTGAGAACTGTAGTCTTTGTAGTTTAAAGTAACCATTTCAATATTGAGGACAAAACTTACTCTCCACAAGCATTTCATGGGTCAAAAAGATCAACATGATTCCATCATAAGCAAGGAAGTGGTTACAAATCCACTACAAAAGTTAAGGACAGGCTGGAACGAGGAAGGCCTAAAATAGGTCTCCTATGAAATATGACTATATTTCATATTTATCGCCAGCAGAGGCTGTAGAGTGATACAAACGTTTATGTGTTGTTTCTGTGTCTCACTCAGTTTTATTGTAGATCAATCATGGAATACTTTTCATGCATAAATATATTCCTGCCAGTGCTTTAGATATAGATTTTTCCATTATTATTTTTCAATTCCTTCTTGTGCTACCTTCATATAGTCCTAGTCCTTTTCACTGTCCTCTCAGGAATTAAATTGGTACCGTCAGATTTCCTTATTTCAACAAAGGAATAACTGCCTTTCATAACGTTTTTATCATTTCACCACATCTCCCCATCAACACATCCCTACACGTACAAACATGAATATAAACAGCATATACAATTACCCTATCCTTTTTTCCTTTTTTTTGCATTATAGCAATGCTTGGAGATACCAACCAATAACAATGTCCTTTAGAGCTCTGATCTATGAGAACACAGTCCTCAGCCTAAGTCCTTGGTATCAGCCCAATAAGATATGCAAGGTGCAGACAAGAAATTAAAGAGAAACAAAACCACAAACATTTTTTTCATTGCTAGAGTGCAGATAGAAACTGGATTTGTAAAAATCCTTTCTCTGACTCTTTCAGTCCAAACCATTACTAGGTCTTTTACCCTTCCTGAGAACAACCTTAAGCAGCTAAAACACTAGTTAATCTCAGAAAATCAAGTTAGGGATATTTCAGGTTAGACAATATTAGCATAGACAATATTAAAAAGGGAAAGATACTACTTTGGCAGTGTCTCAGAACAAAGAAAGAAAGACAAAAGCTTTGGTAGCTATCTATAGCAATGCTTTGCAAAGTTCTCTATTTAAGCAGGGGAGAACTTGGGGAGATGGTAGTACTCACTGGGTAGTGAATATCACCTTTCAGGTGAGGATTACCAATCAAAGAAACAAAGCTTTGGAAGTTTGGTTGAAAACAGCACTATTTGTAGCTAAGCTATCACTATTCTAAGAGGAGCACTAAGGGGAACAACCAGCTTGATGTACAAGAGATTTTTACTGCTTATTAGGAACTGATGTCTTATGCTAGCAAATAACATTTGCAATATTGGCAGAATTGCAAATACTTGCAGAAATAGCTTTGCAAGGAAGATTAAATATGGAACTGGCTGTTCCTGTGCTATTATTCAATTCATTCTACTGCTTCTTTTACATATCTTTGAACATTTTCTGAAAATCATGAGCTCTCATCCAATATGTTGCCTAAAGACCACATCTGGGGAGCCTGGTTCTCTGCGTAATCACACTAGTGTAAGTTTGCCTGAAACCGAGAGAGCCAGGTATATTTCTGGGTTGAGCACCCCAGCAGCCTGAAAAGCTTGTTAATTCTTTCAGCGGCCACGAGGAGGCCAAGAAGAGTGAACAGACAATAGTGCACTTGCTGTGGCTGCTGGCACAAGCTTATGCACAACACGTCCAGCTTCAACAGGTCCAAATGAGCTTCAACAGGGCCTTCACGTGTGCTTCGCACACACCAGGCTCCCTTATCCACCACAGCACTCAGCTGTCTTAGGGAAAACAACACAAATCTTAAGCTACTATTCCATTAATAGTCAAACACCCCAAAATAAGGACCTACGCTGCAGCAGCTATGCATAGTTTTTTATGTTTCGGTAAGCTTTGAGAGGCAGCGGCTAGGATCATGGAAAACCTGGTTTAGACCAATTTTGTAACACAGTAGAATTGTTCTGAAAAAGAACAGAAAAGAGCACTCACTGAAAAAAAAAAGTAAGTCCAGGAGAAAGTTGTTCAGAGAAAAAAAGCAACGAAAAAGAGAGAAGAGAAATGGAACAACAAACTGAAACAATAACAGGTATGGGATTTTTTCTGTCAGTACTCTTATGTCTTCCCTGAGCACTTTTTGGTGGGTCACTTCAGCGTGCATTCTTGCATGAGAGGCTATAACAGAAATTGCCAATTTGGTAAAGCTGGGGCAAACCAGCGTCATACAGAAATCGTCTGTCTTGGAACAATTAACAGGTGTACTTTTAATGATGAAATGTAGTCAGTGAGCTTTCATGGCTGTAGCCACAAGGACTAGAATTTCAGCTAGTCATTACAACTCAAATCCATCAGAAAGCAGCCAGCTAACTCTGAGGGGACAGCTCTGGTCTGTTGACACCCGTTCAGAACTGAACACCTGTGACTCCATCTAATTTGCCCTAGTGAATACTAGTCAATACTGCAAAGGCAATGTCCAAAAAACCCTGTACTGGGAGGCTCCATGACCATTAATTCAGTCCACTGCTCCTCCAGTCCTATCAGCGGGTCTGCCAGTGGCAGTACTGTAAGGCACAACGGAGCCTGACCCTCTGCTTCTTTTGAGGACACTGAGAACTGGGGACACAGCTGAGGGATGTCCTCCAACCCCAACCACGTGAGATGATCCACAGGAACATACTGCTGGGCTTCAGGCTGGTTGGACATCTGAGCTGAGCCCACAGCCTTCCTGAGCACGTCAGTCCTGAATACCATATCCTTCATCTGCATTTCTACTCTTTCATGAACAGCATACATACTTGTTAGGGAAGGGTGTACCGAAAAGTAAACCTCCCTGGCAGAAAACATCGTGGGGCTGTGGAGTTGCCAAATCTCTGTTTCAGGCTACTGCTTCTGCACAGCTTCAAACACTCTTTTAATGGGCAACTTGAGAAAACGAGGACAACCACCTACAGACAAGTCTCAGACTATACAGATTCACTGAATGAATGCCATACTGAGTCAACACCTCAACAGTTTACCTTGAGAAGATGAAAATCAGATGAAACTCCTGAGGTTTTTGGCAGGTGGAACAATTTTCCTCACAAGGAATGGGTACAGTGATTTTGAATATGTATTCCTAAAATACAACAAAGGTATTCAATTAATTTCCAATAACTTTGGAAAGTCAGTATCAATTTCTAAACTTCCATTGAGATACCATAAATAATGCTTTGCAAGCTTATTAATTTAATAGCTCTGATATTCATTCTGTTTCATCATGTGTTTCCTAGGCTTTTATTCATTTTGATTTGTTTTTTCCTCCTCAAATATTATTTTAAATAGCTTTCATGAAATTGCTGCATAATAAGTGTACCCTTTTGTTCTTATTCAGGGAAGCTCAGCAAAAGCATAACAAATAATAAAGCTGATAAAAGGATACATGAAACGCATACCAAAATCCAGAAGGCTTATTCTAAAATCAGCATCATTTAACTTCAAGCCAAGACATGAATCTCATCAGGCAGCATCTTACCAAGCTGTTGGGCAATGGATTCAAGGCAGCATCAGAGACCAGTAAGTAGGGGAATTCTGTTTTTATCCTCATCAACCCCTCATGACTATAAGTACACAATATAGTAATGTGGTATTTAGCCATCCAGCTCTGAAAGGTAAAAGGGCCATTTTAGGGCCATTTTATGGCTTTCAACTTTGCTGGGTGAGCTAGAATTAAAATTAGTTGTTAACAAGAAAACAGAATGCGTAATGTTCATGGTAGAGTCTAAAATAAATTATTACATTTATGCTCGCGCACCTATATTTTGGACAGTGAATGTGACTGAACAAGGCAATTATCTTTAATTAGGGGGGGCTAGGGGGCTAGGGTCATTCCATTAATTACGTCCATCACAGCTAGTTAACAATATTGATTAACAAGATAAGAAGCAAAACGAGCCATTCATCCCTGAATGGCTTTTTTACAGATTTTGTTGTAGAATTACTACAACGTATTTCAAAAAGAAAATAACAGAATTGGAGGCTCCATAATTCCAACAAAGCAAGATTTCAAAAAGGTTATTCTGAAAAACATTCCTGAATCAATCTGCTTTTGTTAATATGGAATAATTATTGAGCTAAATAAACATACAAGAACATTCCGTAAGTGTGCCTGACATAGACAGGGAAAACATTCTTTGATCCTTGAAGCAAAGGGATTCCAGGCCCGAACTTTGCAGGGCTGAAGACAAAGACAAATTAAAATCTGATTGACTGCAAGTGATTAAGAAGAATGCAGATTTGCCACAAAGAGTCCTGAACTAACATGGAAATGGTTGTCTAAGAAAAGCTCAGTGTAATCCCTGGTTTAACTCAAAAACAGTCAAGGGAATCAAATTATGAATTATTTTGTCTTTGAGATATTATGAAAGAGAAATACAGACATACATATGTTCCCCCTCTCTCAGTCACATACACACACACTTGCTCCTCCACATGTTTTGCAATAGACAAGTTCTCAATCTGTGAGATGTCCTACTATTTTCAAAATAAAAGTCTTTTTTTTTCCCCTGCTTTTTTCTTTTCCTTTTTTTCTTTTTTTTAATCTCCTCTCACAACATAGTGATTGATCCCCAAGTTTGGTGGCAAGTAACCAAGTGGATATCAAACATACGTGGTGCTTCTGCTTCTGAAGCCCCAGAGCCAAACTGCAAATTGGAAACGCACTCCTGGTTGCTCCATCAACAAAAGAGATCCTTGATGTGCAATTCCACTCATCATCCCTCTTAAACCATTATCAGGCAGCTGAGATGAGACAACAATGAATAAGCATGTGCCTGATTGTTAGCATGTCAGACGTACATTATTAAAAACAGTAGGGGCAAGAAGAAAGATGAGAGGGAAGGCATTTGCTTCTTTGTTCAGATGTTGGAAAGCTTATTCAGGAAAAAAGGAGTTTTAGGACACACTGACATAGATATAAGGACTTCATGCAATGAAGGCATCCAAACCTTCCCTGTGTTTTTTTGAATAATGAAGTTAAGCAACTATCCCACAATTAACACAAAAGCAAAATTATTCTGACCCCATCTATAAAATACAAGTTCTTGGGCATGTTCAAAATCAGCTTCTCAGATTCACTACTTTAAAAAGGAATGCAGAGCATGATAATTTTTAGGCTATAAAGCGATCATTAATTGTTAACAATAATATTTAAATGATTCTCTTAATGAAAACATCTAAGAAGGACTTAGCCACATTGTCCACTATAAAAATAAAGCTATGGTTGTGCTGATAATAACTATTATCTTCATTTACCAAAGAATTAAGCTCTCTCAGAACACCTGCTTCAGACCAGAAATATAATAGAACAAATGCTGATTTTTTTTTTTCCCCATAATATATTTGCTTTGACAGAGTCGGACAAATTCTTTAGGGAAGTTTATGCTAGCAAATGTGTGTTTTACATGCAAATGTAAAATAGTAAATCATGTGACCAAAAAAGAGATGTGTAACCTTGAGACAATGTAAGCTTGTAAAGCATTTTATATGGACCATGAGAACTTTGAGAAAAAAATCAAAGGTGACTTCTGTCAAACATTGATACTGTTATGTACGAGGAAATGCCACAGTAACTGTCCCAACACAGCAATTCCTTGCTTATCAATTTAAACTTACAAAAAAAAAAGAATCAGTAAAATATGGACTATTATAAACATGTTCGACTTTGTACTTGTTGCAAGCACTTGAACAATGAAATGACATTTCTGCAAGATCAGTGCTCTTAACAATGATGCTGACCAAGTTTGCAAATGCCTCTGACCAAAGCATCTAAGAAGGTTTCAGAAGAGATACTCACTACAGATACTGCATGATGAAGACAACTGGACTGTATCTAAATTGAACAAAAGTGCTATTAACCTTACAATGTGGATATTTTGACATCTAGCTGTATGTAAATCAAGCGTGTTCTAAATGAAACATAAATCATCACATACCTTTGGCTTTGCAATAAAAAACACAAAAGGCAAAAATTCAGATGCTTTCCAGACTGCAAAAAGTTTAAAAGATGTCATCCCAGAGTTACTTTAGTGGAATGACTCCTGTTGATATCAAAGGTCTATAGTTAAGGGTAGCTTTTATTCTAAAACTTAAGTTCATACTAAAAAGCAGTCTCACCAGTGAAGAACTGTGATCGGAGAAATGATGATCTCTGCGGTAACGCCTGTATCCGTCAGATGAGACTAGAGAGAATGTCATGAGGGTTGTGGGTGCAGATGAGAAAGGGGAAACATTGCCAGAACATTGGGAACTTTTGGAATAATTCTAGGAGTTAATTGTAAAACTTGATTAAACCATGCTATTGTTTATGGATCTTAATGTTTCCAAGATTACAAAGCAAAACTTTTTTTCTTATTTTTTTTTTCTTTTTTGCTAAGCACGGAAAACATAGTTTCTAAGTAGATTACTTGAATGCCACAAGGTATAAACTACAGTGCAACCACTTTGTTCTTAAATTTGCAGTAGATTCTCTCTTCTTTGAATTTCCTGGGGCTGAACACTCCAGCATTGACTTCTGTGGTTGGAAACCATAACGCATCTCCCTTTTTATTTTCTTATTTCTCCCCCTTTGCAATACTTCGAAAGAATCTTCCTCCACTAAACCCCTGCATTCTAGTTGCTACTAAGTCTTTCTAGTTTCTGTCACCAGAAAGAAGCTTTGAACAGGATCAAGCATAATTACATCAAGCTTTTTATTGTTATCACTATTTATATTTATTAAGGGACAGCAGACTTTTTTTTGTTTGGGTTTTGTTTGTTTTTTAACAGAGGCAGCACTGTATATTCTAGCTATATGCCCAGGCAATTCTATTTCTGCCTCCATTGCAGCTGTCCTGCAAACAGATTTATAGAAAAGAATAGAATTTCTTCCTTGTTGAACAGGTCTAAAGGAACTGTTCAATAAGATCTCTTCAACAAGGAAAGATCTCTTCAACAAGGTTCATGGCTTTAAATGAAAAGTTGTGGCTCAATAGGTACCTCTACATCCAATTAGAAGAAAAAAAAAAAAAAAAAAGGAGGCATATTAAATAAATTCTGTAGTGTGCCAGCCTTACTATCTGTCTCATGATACTTCTTCATAGATTAAGTAATAAGCATCTGCTTATCTACATTTGCCAGGCTCTTTAGTTTCCAGTTATCGGGTCCTCTATTTCTTCTGCCTCTCCTTCATGCTCCTACAATGTCCCTCCTGTGCTTAGTGGCTGTAGGATTTCACAAATAACACAGGCAGGTGACAAACTACAAACTGTCCTGTTCCGCATGTATTGTTCTAATCTGTTTCTCAGTAGAATAGCATTATTGAACTGTACTAACCTCTATACGCTAAAGCAAAGTTTGTTATATTTACTTCTGGCTGCTGACGTCCTGTTTGGCTCTTTACATCCCTGTTTCATTTGATTGCAACAGAAAAACTTTGTCATGTGTAGGAGTTGGCTGCCTTAAGCAAATGACATAGCTAGACAATCTGAATTTAAGCAAGTCACTATTACTGCAATGTCCACCCCCTAAATAGGGCCTGAAGTGAAAATGTGGTTCTATGGACAAAGAACTGATCTATCTTGACTAATGCAGAGGTCAATATACTCAGCCTGCAAAGCTGCACAACTCATCTTCAATAGGTCCCAGGCACAGGACCATGCTGGAACCACCTGAAGTAGCAGGACCATAACAGAATTTTCTTGGGAAACCAAGCTGTACTGGGCCATCAGGACTCTCAGCTTCATCATAGTACCAGAAAAATCAGAAGCTGCTTGACAAGCTTTGTGAATGCTGCCACAGCTTTTAAGGATGTGACTGTAAGCAACAAGGTAATCAAAGCTGACCCACATACTTAAATCTGAACCTGACCTGCTGGCCCAGGGTTATCCCAAGGCAGAAAATGGCTTGAGGGTCTCTGAGAACCACAGAAATAGGTCTCCTAATTCTTTGCTCTACATCTCTTTTAAGGGTAATAAAGATTCTGGTATTCTGAAACACTGCCTTAAGTTGGGCATCCTTTATCTAGGAACTGTCTGTAAATGTAAGATAACCAGGGATATGGTACTTCATATTTCATGGAGTCAGGATTCACTGCTGAAATTGAAGTCTTGTGCCTACAACTGTCTTTGCCAGTGCATCTGAGCCAATTGCGATCGGCCCCAACTCAAGGAATCACATTTGTATATTGGAATACAGACATTGTTTGTGGGACATAATGACCAGGTTTAGAAGATGATTCATAGGATTTAGTCTCCTAGGTCTTTCAAGGAAGCAAAAGCTCAACTGTACCAAGGGTTTCTAAGGGAGCTGTGATTTGTTTTTGTCACTGTTCATCAGCAACATGACAGAACCCAGCAAATTGGCAAGAATGACAGACTGTTCTGACTGTAATATTTAGATAATGCATACTGCTTTGCAAAGAAATTGGTAAATATATTTTTGATTAAACAGACCCCAAATAATTTTTAACCTACTAAATACTAATCAGGCCATTTTCTGTATTTTCATAAACACATGGGTTGCATTTTTGGCTATTTAAAGCTGCGTTTATTGTTCTGTGCAGAACACTGGAAAGCAGTCGTGCTTTCCTTCCTGCATGATGAACAAGGTACCTGTGCAACCAGGCTGATCCACAGTAAAGCCATGACCCTCGTTGTCAACACAGTGAAGTCAAACACACCCTTAGAGTTCTATTGCCAAACACCTCTCACCGGTATTGGGCAGCAAAGAGGAACAGAATGACCCTCATTTACCTTTCTACACCTTGGGTTAGATCAGACACAGAAGCCAAATAAAGGCAGGGTACTCTGTACCCAATTAGGGCATTTAGTCACCCAAATGGACATTTGCATTGACCCCAAGAAGTTCATTATGCCTTGGCTCACAATTATATTTGCAAATGCCAATAATGGGAGTGGGACTGTGACTAGAAGTCACATGACTAATTTATTGAGAAATATTACACATGAAAATATTCTTACAGAAATATTTCAAAACTGCCTCTTAAGCAGGCAGTACCATCAATACTCCTAAATGATGTCTGAATCACTATCTGTCTTTCCTCTTTTGTATCTCCTGTTGCCTGCAGTGAGTTACGTGTGGACAGTTCTTACTGTCATGAGTGAAATTACTCCATATTTTGTATGATTTCTTATCCATAGATTAAATTTGTGAACTTGAAGTGACATTTTCAAATAAATCCAAGAATAAGCATCTAATTTCTAATGGGACTTTTCGTGGAAACTTTAGCATATGATTTTTTCAAACCACTGGATATACTAAAATCCAATTTATAAGAGAGAAAAAAAAAAGCAGCAATGTTCCTATTGCTTCATTATTTCTGCAAAAATAATCTTTCCCAGCACTGATTCCATAAACCGTGCCAGATTTAACAGTGAAGACAGAAGACAGTAAGTTTCTTTTAGAGCTGATTTCAAGCAGGCAAATCAAATATATAAACAAAACAAGTATCTAAAGTAGGTACGAAAATGAAAATAACCCTAATTCTGCTTTTGTGTGTGAGCACAAAACTTGTTCTGTGATTTGTTTCTCATTAGTACTGAAAGAATATGAAACTTTAAATTGCAATTACACACAAAAATTACAATCAATGTGGGGATCTTATTCTCTATCTTAACTTCAGAAATAACAAACAAGTAGGTTTTGCAGAGAGGAAGATTCCATACATACTGAATGTGATGTCTTTGCTGTTATATTCACATTTTTCCCCTCTTGTTTTTGTGAAAAAGTACTAATTTTATGATATAGGCATAACGGGCATTCTGATAGCATTTTCTCCTGTCTGAAAAAAAACAACAAACTTAAATCATGGTAAATATTGACATTCATCACCATCTTGCATGTCTCTACTGGAGACTGGGACAGTCAACAGTTGATGTGACTGTGATATTGAAAACAATAAATTGAAAAACTGAACACATACTGAATCTGAAGACAAAAAGATGTGAAAGGGTAACAGCTCTGTACAATTAAGAAAAATCCCTTCGTGTCAGTGGTCATGGAGAATAGCTAATATTCTATGCTTTCCTCCCCACCCCCCCTTGTTTCTCAAGGAATCAAAGGGAAACTTCTTTGAGGTAGCTTAACTTGGACTTTAAAACAGTTTCAGAAGTTTAGCCTTCCTGTCTGTTTACTCCACCAAGGAAATGTTTTCCACTTAAGCAGCAGATTAATCTAATTAAATTAATTTAATCCATTCTATATCCCTAAGGTAGAAAACAACCACACTTGCATTTATTTATGGGTTATTTTTCCTAGATTCTGAAACTACTGGCAAAAAATTGCAGTGGAATTAATTTTGAAGACACATCTGATTTATGTTACCCCTTGCAGCAAAACCATCCCCTTTCCATGGTTAAGACTGCTTCCCTGATACCTCCCATCTGCAAGGGAAAGTGACTGCATTTTTTCCTTTTTAAGGGAAAGTGTTGTTTCCAGCAATCTCTCACTTTTACATAATGGGATTATTAAAAAAAAAAAAAATATTCTTGGAACTATCACGAATACTTCCCTTTTGAGGACTCTCACAAATTTTTGGACATGTTTCCTTGTCTAAAAGTTCATAATGTACTATAACTAAATTAATACTGGTAAGGATTTTCTGTTCCTTTTAGAAAGGAAACAAAATATGTACTGAGTTACACTCTGAAACTAGGTTAACATTATGCCAATTATAAATACTTCTGCTCTGATTATTGACATGGGTAACTGTGGTTCATTTGGGTGTCCCACTGGTTTTTCCTCATGTAATTTAGATAATGCTCCTATCTCCTCAGTTTCTTTTTTTTTTTTTTTTTTTGGTCACAGATTGCCTGTAGAAAAGCATGAAGCCAATTTAGATGTTAGATTACCCTCAAATCATCACAAAAATCAAAACACAGTGTTAAAAGTGTAGAGCTGTTCTTTTTAAGGTTTCTAGCTAAGACCACAGCTTAAACTAAAAAGAGAAAACCTCTCATTTGTGTGTTGCTATTTGTGGGCCTCTTAAAGCGCTATCCTTAGGTTTCAATTAATTCAGAATTAACAGAATAAATTAACAGGGCTTGATTTCTCAGTTACATCAACTCCAGTTTTAAGTAGCTTGACCAAGTACAATTTTTTTAACCCTCCTAAAACTTTCTCCAATAATCAACATAGAAATGGGCATCCTTTTTGTGTTTCAGTTTATTACCCTTGAGGTGATGCTATATAATGGTAATCTTTAGACTTTGCTATTGAAAGTGATGTTTTGCATGGCCCTTGCACATGATAAAACAGATTGGTGGAACCTGACTCTAACTAATGGCTCAAGACACGGATTAGAAACACAAGAGCTTGCTTTGTTGACTGTCAGTATCTATCTAATACTTCGGTGGAATGAAGAAAAATTTCCCATTCACTCACAACTGTTTTCACTTTGGGTATATTGCGTATCTTAAATTTCAGCTATAAACAATAGAGTTACAACCACAGTGTAATTCATGCACAAAATATTAGCATTTTTCCATAAATATGTTTCAAATTTCATCTTGCACACTTCAGTCTGGAGGGTATCTATACACTCTAGATCTCATTTTAAATTGAAAATATGCACATTTTCATTTTTATACAGCTGAGCTGTTTGCCCACACTAACATTCATGCTCAGATCAGCTGAAGTAATTTGTCAATTTACATTAAATCCATTATTTGCAGTTCATTTGTTTTTAAAGGAATAAAACTGTGTTTTACCCCAAAATGTTTCTTAAAAGGTAATTTTTGTAAAGTGCCAATCTTATTTTTCAGGCTCCTAAGTGATTTTACAGTAGTCCTTATTTGATAAAAAAGTAAAAAAAAAAAACCAGTTTCTTACATGTAATTAAATATTACACACTTCCACCATTTTCCATGGAAAAAAGCCACCTTTGTTTGAAAATGCTGCACTTCAGTTCCATCCTCACTTCTAGCCAAGTTCCCTCTCAATGTGAACACCGATCGCGCTTCACTTCGGATACTCTGAAACAGAACGCAGCAACAAAAAAATATGTTCAGATCCTGCTAGAGTTAATGACAGTTTACAGCACTGTGAAAGATAAGAAAACCTTCAGTTTGAAGCAAGGACTGCATTATTTTTCTGGCTTTTCAAAATGTGACATTTGATGTTAATGATTTGGTTACTAACAGCGATGTTTTTGCGTCTGTAAATTAGAAAACAATCCTTGCTTTTAGAAGAAAAACAACTAAAATATTGAAAGAGCAAAGTATTGTTTAAAGCTGCGAATTTCTTTTGCTTAGCTATTAGTCACTGTTAACAACCATTCCTTCCACTCTAAATTGACAATTACAACATAGTAATGAAATTGTCTTCTTTTGTCTAAAAGATTCTATACAATTCTGTGAGTTTTAAAAAAAATACATGATTGTTTTCCTTTCAGATATAGACAAATATAGTGCATTCAATCATTTGCTGATTCACAGATGTCTCTCACCTACACTATCCTGTATCTCCACTAAGCTATTATACAGTTGGCAAAGAGTTTCTCTTATCAGCTCTCTTGCCCAGTCGCCAAAGATATAAGCAAATGAAATTCCTTTAATTTCAGTGGAGCATAACTCCAGTGCCTGTTGGAAAGAGCCACAGCAGCAGTTTCAGATGTGTGAACATTAAACAAAGATGCCAAACACATTTTGTGCTGTTGACAAGAAATATATTAGAAACAAGAGTCCAGAGGTGCGAACCCGTACGGTTTGTACTTTAGCAACATTTTTCCTGTTTATTAATAGTATATTCCTGTATATTAATAGCATATATTTTAGAGTTTTAATCAAAATCTCTGAACAACTCCCCTCAGCTAGAAAAGATAAAGAAATAGGAATGTATATGGAAGAGATACTACATTTTTAAGACTAGTCCAGCCCTTTTTAGTCAGTCTGAAGGAGCTCCGAAGAACCCGAGTGGATCAAGTGATTACTCATTCACGAGAAGTCTGCAGGATCAGGGCTTTCTTGATAAGCAAGGCTTACTCAAAGCTCTTTCTTCAGTACATATGCAATACCAGAATTTCACTGCAGAGAAGTAGAAAGAGGGTTCTTACTTGTTTTGTTTATTTAAATAATGGGTCTAAGTGGATGTGGATATCTTAATTTCATGCCATCAGCTCTTTAATTTACTTTTGTATGACTTCTTACCCTTAGACAACAAATAGATGTTACCTGAGTAAAAGAGGGCATCCAGTAGTGACCAGATTCCTGTCTTCACTAAATTTCCTAGAGAAAATGATACCTATTTCTCTGGGTTGGCTGTCTTGCCAGGTTTCTGCACTTGGGATGCCAAGGAAAGGAAGAGTAGAGCTGAATCGAAATGGGGGCAAACGTACTGACGTGCTGCTAGTGAGGCGGCCTTGGGATCCCATCCTTCCCAGCGATCAGATTAGCAGCTTTGGGTCAGAAACTCTGCAGAGGTGATGCATCTGCCAGAGTCACTTTTCAGGAAAGAATTTTGTTATCATTTCTCTCTCGCTCTGCAATAAAGTAAGATAAGGGGGAGGACCTAATACAAACAGTCATCTCCATTTTCTACAGTCTCAGGACTATGCCTGATCAGTACTGTCAGCCTAAGACACGCACAAATATTGAGACTGGCTTTAACTGAAACACACTACACAAAAGCCCAAGACAAGAATTTTGTTTTTCTTGCCTTCAATTTGATTTTACACTGGCAAGTATTTCTCTGAAGACAGAAGTTTGTTTGTTTAAATAAAAGCTGAGACTTTTTCCACTCAACAAGCAGACTCAGAAACGCAGCTTTAAAGGAGGTATAAATCCCCACACAGGAGTAGCAACTCACAGGAGTAGGAGCAGGTAAAATTCTTGTGCAGTTTTCTTTCTAAATTTCTTTGAATATCCCAGAAGGCAGGATATCACATCTGATATTTCAACATTGCTAGAAAGCTAGCTTCACACTACACGTTTAAATTTGTTTTGAGAAGCAGTACAAGGTTCACCCTGTTTCAGTCTACTGAGTAATAGTTCTAAAACAGAGTATGGAAAACACAAAGGACACGTCAGTTTAGGTTCTTATTCCCATACCTAAACTAGTGAAGATCTTCATAGTAGTTTATGGTGTTTACCAATCAATAATTTCAGTTTACATATGCCTGCCACTTGTTTCTCAACATCTCAGATAGTGCCTTTTTCCAGCTGACTGTGAGGCCCATCCAGGATGATACCCACTCTCACTGAAATAGGGTGGGATGCGGTGGTAGTGCTCACCATACACTACCAGCATCAGCAATTCAGTCAACAAGGAGCAGCTATCCTTCACCCAAACTGTGCTCCAGCATAACGGTGACTGGAAAGGAGGAGTGCTGGGCATGCTACTGCTGGATGGAGGAGGTAATACTTCTGTGTATCCTTGGAGGTCTCCTTTCACGCAGAAGCAGCAGTGATCTACAGCTCAGACTTCATTCTTTTAAACCAATTTTTTTTTTTTTTTTTTTTTTTAGTTACTGTCTGCTGTTTGAGTCAAGCCCATCCAAAGGGCAGTAAGTACTGAAATCACATCAGACCCTTCTGGATGAGGATGGCAGTTAGGTAAGCAAAGACCGTCTTAATCTGATGCAAGAGCACCAAATAGACTTACTACCACAAGGGCTTCTATGCTGTAGAGCATGAATGTTTTCTATAACACACAGTCTTCAATGTCAAATTGCTATTTAAAGAAGAAGAGGTTTTGAAGACAATACCTAAATTATTTCCAAATATTAAAAAGGTATTTAAACCAGATTTTTCTTGCATTTTCCTATTCTATCACATTAGCTAAGAGATCATCATGACTAGAAGTGCAATTAACTGAAGTCCACAGAGCCTAAAAAATAAATTCTGAAAAGTTATAGACCATAGAGTCATAGAATGGTTTGGGTTGGAAGGGATTTTAAAGACCATCTAGTTCCAACCCCATTCCCATGGGCAGAGACACCTCCCACTATACCAAGTTGCTCAAAACCCCATCCAGCCTGGTCTTGAACACTTCCAGGGATGGGGCATCCACAGCGTCTCTAGGCAACATATTCCAGGGCCACACCACCCTCACAGTAAAGAATTTCTTGCTAATATCTAATCTAAATCTCCCCTCTTTCAGTTTAAAACCATTAGCCCTTGTGCTATCATTGCACTCCATCATAAAGATTCCCTCCTCATTTCTCCTATAGGCCACCTTTAGGTACTGGAGCCTGGAGCCTTTTCTTCTCCAGGTTGAACAACCCCAACTCTCTCAGCCTGTCTTCACAGGAGAGGTGCTCCAGATCATTTTTGTGGTCCTCCTCTGGACCTGCTCCAACAGGTCCATGTCCTTCTTGTGCTGAGGACTCCAGAGCTGGATGCAGTACTCCGGGTAGGGTCTCATGAGAGTGGAGCAGAGGGGTACTCTAAGGAAGGGATGGGGCAGGGGTTATTCCTAGGTACTAGTCAGGTGGTATGCAAAGGCTTCTTTACATTGTGTCACATTAACGCAACCTTGAGATGACTCAAATTTATTATCACACAATTTCAAGAGTGTTTTACATTCCCAGAACTAACCAGTATAAAAGGGGAGTGTACTGCATATGAGAACTGAAGCCCAGAGTTCTTCAGTGCTATGACTTTACATTTCTTGTTCCTTCTATTTTTGAAATACAGCATGTATTATTATAGATAGTTACATCTGCATATTACAAGCAATTACTGGGCAAAGTGCTTTTCTTTGTCAAAGTCATTGGCAAAACTTACGTTATCTTCTAAGCAAACAAGCTGAGATCAGATCATTGTGTACACTGTGAAAGTGGCACGTGCTGTAAAAGGAAGATGGAAACGGCATTAATTTACAACATGTGCTCTTAAGAAAAAAAAGAAGAGCACAACTCAAAGATTCATATTAATATCATGAAATCTGACTCTCCTCCAAAGAACATATTAAAATATTTACACATCTATCCTTGGCACTAAAATTTGGTAAAATTCTTAATATATCTCAGCTGTAATCCATACTGTCATGGACTCTCTAAGGCTTACTGTTGCGTGTGTGCACATTGTCCAGAACCTTACAACATCTTTCTACACTGGACAATTGACTACAAGGAGGTTATTAGCAAATGCCATGACACAAGGTTCATGTGCCCCTACCTAATTCTTCTAGGAAGCTTTAACAGTTCCTGAACAGCCTAAGAGCATTGGCCAATCATGCTGACCCAGGGTCTCTACAGTCTTTTTATTTAAGGTATAAATTACAACTTTTAAGGGCATACTTGAATCATGGATAGTAAAGATGACTTTACAGCTACCTCATTGGCTTGAAAATAGTGTTTCACTCAGAAGGTTTATAGCCTATTAAGACAGTATGTTTTTCCTTGTATTATCCCCTCCTGTGCAGTACTAACCTCATTTTAACAGTAAGATTTGAACACCACACATACAATTAGGTTCTATCAAGAATGAAAGCTCTTTTACTCAATGTCACATTATAAAAAACCTGTGAAGCAGGATGAACTGTGATTTCAGATCAAGTAAAGCTAGTCAAAGCTCTATTGTTTCAGATTTTTTTTCTGCTAATTTTAAGAAAAGTATCATTTGACGCAATCTAGAAATTCAATGCATTTGAAAAAAACTAGTTAATTTTTCTTCTATTAACGTTATTCCTTCACACATACTGAAATTCAGTTTTAGTCCAATTAACAACAGCTATCTACATAAATAATTAGAAAATATAATGAAGCACTCTTTTAGAACTTCACCAAAGAGCTCTTAGCTACTTCAGGAAAATTAAACAGGAGCGATGTAATTAGTGTGGCACAAAGAACTCTAAGAGAATATTGAGGGGAGTTTTGTTTGTTTTTTAAACATCCACTAGAGCAAAAGTTTAGGTAAACCCATAATATAAGAAGTTCCACCTAAACATGAGGAGGAACTTCTTTACTTTGAGGGTGGCAGAGCACTGGAATGGGCTGCCCAGGGAGGTGGTGGAGTCTCCTTCACTGGAGACATTCAAAACCTGCCTGGACAAGTTCCTGTGGAACCTGCTTTAGGTGGACCTGCTTTGGCAGGGGGGTGGGAGTAGATGATCTCCAGAGGTCCCTTCCAACCCCATATCACTCTGTGATTCTGTGATTCCATTTGTCAGCTTGTCACACATTTAGAGGAGTGAAGTCAGCTTTCCATGAAAGCTTCTCATTTCTTACTTTAGAAGTCACTAAGTTCATAAATCACCAAAGTGGTTCTAGAAAACAGTAATTTGTGTATACATCATCCTACAGTGTTTAAATTTTCCTGAATGAACTGTGCATCATCACCAGTTTTACTGTTTGTCATATGTCACCTCTTACCTATGGCCCAGCAAGCTGAAAGGCTTGATCATTCAATCTTCTTCTTGATACTTGTAGTTAAGTTTTAAAGATGTGTCTCTGACCTTCAGGTTATCTTCCTGAGGAAGGAGAGTATATACATAAGATATAAATTCATGTGGATAAATTCAGTGCTTGAGTAGATTTGAAGATAGAATAAAAAAAAAAACCAACCTTCATGAGGCCAACATGCAGTTTGGAAAATTACGCAGGTTTCTTTTGGTCTTTAGTAGATGCAACAGATTAAAAGGCAAATGTGAGGTGGTAAAAGAACAGAGACAAAGCTGAGACAAATACAAGCTGGGACTTTTCTAAGTAAAGCTAAAGTATTTGGTACCTGTGAAGTAGAGAAGGTTTTAGGAGAGGATGGTGGAGAAGGAAGGGAGAAGAGTGGGGGGAAGAAAAGGTAAGAAAAGGTAGCGTGCACAATGCAGGGATATTAGTGGGAGGAAGGGAATGGGAGACTACAATAGACTGTAAAGCCAGGCTGGATCAGTTGTATCAAATATCTACATCTATACACACTCACTTAAAAAGGCACCTACCTAACTCTAGATGTGTTTATATTTTAAAGGAAAGCTATGTAAATAAATGAAAAGTCTCAGCAAAACTAGGAAGTAAGGAATATTAACCATCACCCATCCTCAGAAAGCATTTTCCTCCTGGGGATAAACGATAGACCAAGCTTTGCAGCATCCTCTGAATCAACAGTTTTTAATCATTTCCAGTTAAGGTGAATAGGAGTGCAGAGAGGATTTTTCAGTTCACTCCCAAAGTTTACAACAGCTTTGGCTGAAGGAGACCAGCTGGGAATTAATGACTGCAGGATATCTGAGAAAAGATGATGCATACATATCACTCTGAGCTCACTGAGACAGAGGCTTTCCTACACTTATGGATATATTTTAAAGCACACAATAGTTCTGCCTATGACTATTATTAAATTCAGGCTATTATTAAATGAGATAATACCTTTATTTGATATAGATCAGTTTCAAGATCTCTTCTTTTCATTTCTGTACAGAAAAGTCAGCTGTGTCTATGCCTTGTTATTCACGTTTTGAAAATCTTATCAATTGTCCAAATAAGCAAGAGAAAGTTGAAGTACTATATTTTCAGTCAATGACAGTCCTATGAAGAAGGGTTTCAAAGATTCACTTGCCATAACTGGAACTGAAGTTCTATTTTGTGGCAAATTTCAATGTTTGCTTTCAGTCTGCAATAAAATGAACGTTTAATTCAAATTTAAATCTGCAAATAAAAGCAACCTGGGATTAGGCAGCATGGAATGCAGGTATTTGTCAGTGAATTACTAAATGCTGAAACTACTTAGCACCTCTCAGTATAGAAATTAAATTTTTGTCCTACTTCTCCTGACATTCATTTGATAGTCTTCTTTCTTCTGCTGTCTTGTGTCAAAAGGTGCTAGAGTTGTGGTTTCATACATTTGAGAGAAGGGCTGCACAAATAACTTTATGCCAGCTGAAGCATCCTCTCATGCTTTCTTCCTGCTGGGCTAACACTGTTCTCTCTGCAACAAATTGGATCAGCACAGGCATCTGGCTGGGAAAAATTCTTTTACAAGATTTTATTTACTTTTTTTTTTCAAAAAAAGAAGAGGAGGCAAATAGAGGAAAGCATAAGTGAACACTATCAGTAAAGAAACACTCTCAGAAAAAGGTGCTTAACTTGATTTCACAGAATCACAGAATTGCCTAGGTTGGAAGGGACCTTTAAGACCATCTAAGATTTCACAAGGAGTAGTCTCAGTTTTTGAGTGAATATTTAAATATTTTACAGTTACAGGTGAAAGTCTCATTCAAGTCACTGCAGAATCACATCCAGCACCTAATCAGCCCAGCAAGTGAAAGAGTTTAAACAGAGCAGAGTTATGCCCTACATGAAAGCAGACAATACCTTCCACTTTTAGTACCTATACAATCAGCACCATCAATTTCCAATGTATTGGGAGCTTCCTGGCTTTTGTTCCCTCTTCCTCAGCTTTTGAAAGAAATCTTGAGTTCCTATAGCTGAATAACTACTCCTATAGCTGAATAAAGATCTCAGAAAGCTGAATTAAAACAGTCCCTATGTGCCAAAACAGAGGTCTATAATGATGCTCCAGATTTGTTTTCGTAAATATAACAACTCTGGTAGTTTCTTCTTTTGAGCATGCTTTTAATATATTATTTCCCAGCTATTGTTAACTTGCCTCCTGCCTTTTATAAGGATAAATTATCAGCATCTTCCAGAGGTAGAAAGAGTTGGAAAAACATTAAATGAGACAATCAATACTAGCTATTTTTCAAGATTATTTTCACTTCTTATTTCATCTTTACTTTCTTCCAATGGCTTCAGATGAAAATATAACAATAGCATAACATATACATAACAGCGCATTTGTAAACTATTTACACTCTTGCTCCAGAAGAAATCAGAGCATATAACAGAAATATTCAATGCAGTAATAGTTGTTTTCAGATTTCAATTAATCCAGGTAAAACTAGGATCAAGAGCTTGGGGATTTCCCCTTTTAAACAAAGAAGAATACATTGATGTATCCACAATTTTGTTTTATTCTCATTATGGAAAAGATTCTTGAGAAATCTTCTGGGCACAGAAGTAGCAGCCAGAAGTGATAAAATCTAGCAGTAGTTAAGTGAAAGTTAAATGTAATTGAGAGAAAAACAACAGAAAAACACCTCCCAAGTTTCCCCGTTGGCACTCAGGAAAAAAAAATTAGCCTTGCTCTTCTGTGATGCACACCATACATAAATCAAAAAAGTGCGTAAGAGTGATCTGTAAAGCCCCAACCTATGCTGTATTGTGGTGGCTATAGTATCAGTGATTACCATTGCATCCGAAAACCCAAATGAGACTGGGTCCCTGTAGGTCTAAGCAAAATGCAAATTTATAATACGAAGCACATATGATAAAGCACAAGCTGAATTGCTCACCAAGATCAAATGAGTTAGCTTTTATAAAACTTTATGAAGTATGTACCTGGAGGTGGGACAACATACCCAAAGTTAAAGCAGAAGAAAAGAACAGAATGGGACTACACAGATGCATTGTGATCTGGCATGAGGCCTTCATAGTCTACCAGTGAACCTCTTTTTCTGTATGGGGTCCTCACGATTGTATTCACCTCTATTAATCAGAATATTAATATCTATCAACTCAGTAAACTGTATCTGGAAAAAGCTATTAACAAAAAATTTGAAGAGATGAACTCAAGGAAATTGTGATCTGTTTGTGGTTATTCCATAAGTAGAAAAGAGGGACTAAAATCATTCACTATACAACTCCTGCTGGATTATTCGCTCTGCTGCACTGAACACTCATAAGCACATTCAACTATTAAATTAGCGCTGCTAAGCTGTGCTATTTGTGTTGGCTATTTTTATACACAGCAGGCAATAATCATTGTTTAATGAGAGACTAGGTTTTAACATCAGGTGTGATTTTGTTGTTAGGAGATATATTTTTCTACTTTTCATAGTTTTCATCCAAACCAGTACCACCTATTTCTGTCCTGAGGGATGCATGTTGAAGGCCAATTCCAAGGCTCAGCATGGTGCGTGGTACTTGATTTGCACTGGTTGTCATAAAATGTAACACACAGCATTCTGTGAAGATGTGCAACGAAAGTGTGATTTTTGTTATGTTCCTTGCATTAGAGATCACTTCTAATTTGCAGCCTTTTCTATTATACTTCAGCTGTTTCCTTTGTGAAGAAAAGCAAAGCTCTGTTTAAAGTGTTGGTTTCTCAAAACTCCACCTGTAACAATGAAAAAAAATGTATATACAGTATTTACTGTCAGAACACCACACAACAGAAACAAACATTTTTTCCGATACTAATGAAAAATATTCAGCATATAAAGACCTTAATTACATGCTGCAAATGGCTGACTCTCTGGTTTGCTATTCAACCAGAAAGAATGTTCTAAAATCTTAAGAACAAAAATCAAGGAAGAAAAGCCCTAAATTCTGCACACTTTACAAGAGAAAGCCCAGTTTTGAGACAGTTGCAGATGGACATAAACTCCTGCTACAGGCATTTTTGGGAAAAAGACAAATAAACAAACAAAACTATACATGAGACTGTGTTTGCCAGATTATTTTTTTTTTAGACTTAATGAACATAAGTACAACCAGATCAAGCAAAAACATGCATTCTTTCTCTCAACAAAACACAAGCAGATCCAGTTCCTTTCATGCAAGATTTTTAGACTTTTTTTTAGTCCAACCTCAAGCAAATACAGAGCACAGCTCTAAGTATTCCCTTTTATAAAATACCATTATCAAAGACAAATATGAAGCAATTTGGGAATATCACTTCACCTGTAGATTATAATTTACAAACTAGTTGAGTAGAAATTCTGTAAAATTGACACCAGCTTTAGCTATTTAAAATAGATTTAAAAAAATATTTCTAAATTGAAAATCAGTCAGGAAGCTAAAGACAGAAGCAGTCAAGGATGTGGGAATACCCTCAGATTTAAAGAATTTCTCTTGGTTTTGGGGTGCCTTTGGGGGCACCAGAGGTTAACTTGGGCTGTAAATAGGAAATTTCAGAAATACTGAAAATGGAAGTCCAAAGCATGTGTATAACTTGAATGTTTGCAAACACTACTCTAAAAAAGCAATTATAGTTCAAACTAGCAACTTCTGTACTTTTTCTCGGTTTCCATCTGCAGGATGAGGATAGTATCACTCGACTATTGCAAAGCAATAAGATGCAGAGTATTCACATTTTTATATGTCCTGTGATACTCACAAATACCATGGAAATGCTAGAGAAATCAGAATTAGTATTTTATGTCTTACATGGGCCAAAGGTATTTTTTGTTATTGGTTTTGTTTTGTTTCTTTATAGTGGCATTTATTACTGTTACAACACCGAAAGCTCCGCAATTCTCCTGCCCTCCTGAAATCATCTTCAGAATACTGACAACCTTAGAGATGGGAGAAAACTCACAAATAGCTCAGTGTTATTTTTTTTTATACGAAACTTGGCAAGATTGGTTATGGTGAATATTACTAAATATTACTGTAGTTTTCTAAGTAGTGTTTGTGAGATGCGATGATACAGAAGCCCCAGGTTCTGAATTGAATTCCCTGGTGACAATTTGGTCTCATTCTGCTCTAGGTATCTTTCTAGTCTTGTGGAAACTAGATGGTCTCCATTTCAGTTAACATCAGAATCTGTGCCCAAGTAAGTATTTTTCGTAGTTTACAAATGTCAAGCAAGACAAAGTACTACACCAGTACTACGTCAGGAAACCTCAGCTTTATCAATTTGCTTTGACAACATACTCTGATTTACTTTCATAACCAAAGCACTATGAATTCATCTTTTTATTGCACACATCCCATAAGAGGGATGTGAAATTAGTAATTACCATCCACGTAGCTCTTAAAACCCATAGCAAACTATGTAGAAATACTATTAACAGTCATTTAAATTAACTGTCTTGTTGTGTAACCAAAATTTCACAGCATTCAGAAACAGCAAGTAGAAACAAGGTCTCGGGCCAAAAAGAGAAAAGTAATCATATGAATGAAAAATATTAGCTACTTGACATTGCATCATACCTATTCCTATACTATGCCCCACAACCATGTTTTTAAAGTTTGTTTTTAACTCCTAAGTCTTCAGGAAACCCCAGAATTTCTGTAGAGGTACTCATATATTGTATACATTTTGCACTGGGTGGGGGAAAAAACCCCACATTTTGCTTTTCCCCAGGAACATAAATCATTAAAATCTTTGTGCTACCCTAGTAGCACACACTCACCCAACCCAGATAACTGTCACTACTGCAAAAGAGGAAAGTGATCCAACAGTGCCTGCAACATGGCTCCTTCAGATCAGTCTGTTGTCCAGCTGAAAGTAATGAGTAAAGTCACATTTGTTGAGGAAATGTTCACATTTCTCTTCTATATATAGACATCTATTCTTTGCAGCCCAGAGCAACATATGAATATATGCCCTTTTGACAAATGGTAGTTTAATGTATAAAGGATTGCTCTCTACCAAACTTTCACCTACTCATCCAAATTGTACATATGGCTTATTGACAATGCCTTCTACTGCTATGCATAAATCACCCAGACGCTAGTGAAGACACATGATTGTGTCAAAAGCAATGCATCTCATCAGCAACATATTATGTATCTCCATGTATCTGTGAAAATTAAAACAAACAGAATAACTAAATCCTCACTTTTAATTGTTTTCTTTTTGGTCTGCGAAAAGAAGTGATGAATCAGAAGTAACTCATCACTTGGCTTCAGTTTGATTTATGGAGCACTTTTTTTTGGTTTATTTTTCTACCCAGAGAGATGTTCAAATCTCCATTCTTAGATGTTTTTGAGGCTCAGCTAGACAAAGCCACAGCTGTGCTAATCTACCATTGATGACAGTCCTGCATTGAGCATATGGTTGGACCTTCATAGGTCCTTTCCAGCCAACGCTTCTGCAATTCTACATTATGAAATCAATGTCATATGTGAACCGGAAGGTAACAGCACATTTCTTATGCTCTCTTTTCTAGCATAGCCTGATTTTCACCTCTAAACACCCTTGTCCATACTAAGATTTCTCTTTTCATGTTTGTCAAGACCACTCTTGTACAAACATTAAGATACTCCCAATTGTCCTTTCACCAACTGCCTGATCCTGGCCTGACTCAAACAGAAGTGCTACCCTCAGAAACTAAGCAGAGTTGCTAGGTTGGACCTCTAATGATGATCAATACTTAAATCCAACTGCCAACTCAGTTTTGCTCCTCCATTATTAATATAGCCGTAGTACCAAGCAAGCGTATCTAGATATTTGTGTGTTCCCTATGCATGGGATGCACAGACGCAGTAGCAGGTGCTGTCCAAACACCCAACAAAAAGGTGGCCCTTTGGCATATTTTCCCAGAAATTCCTTGAATATGAGATTTCTTAAAAATAAGTAAATAAATAAATTATTCCATCATACATTTCTGACAAAAGTTATTTACTGAGCTGCCACGAGTAGCAGGATTACAAAGTCCAAGGGAGGGACAAATCCACATAAGCTTAAGGAATTTTCTCTTTTTTTAAGGCAAACTCAGCAGAAAGAGAGGAGGAATGTAACAGAAGTGAGCGAAAGCAGAATAGCCAGGCTGGGCTGCCCTTTGGAAGCTCAAGTATTTAAAGTGTGGCAGTTGCATTGATTTCCTATGTCTACCATACTGTATTTCACCCACACTGACAAACAGGAGATGGGCTGATTCATGAAAGCCACTATTTGCAAGTTAAGTTTATTGGCTTTCTCTGCTACAGCTTCTGTCAGTAATGCTCAACAAAGATCTTTTCACAATGTATTCTCCTTATTGTGTTCTCCATGTGAAAGATTAAATACAACAATTACATATAGCCATACATTTACTTTCTTTACCTTTACTACATTCTAATTTTAATGCTTGAGCTATGAAAATCTGGGAAAATGATGCCTGCTATTTTAAGAAAAGTAACGTAACTCTGGCTGTGTTAATACACCTTGTTCTGTCAACATTCCTCTTCCCTATACTGGAGAACCAGTTCTTGATTTTCTCCTTCTTGTGATAAAACATTGGTTTTCCTCATGGGAATAATCTCTGAATAGGCTCTTCCTTTCTCCCCTTTGTCTTTTTGTTCTTGTCCCAGTAGGACATAGTATACACCACATATAATATAACACCAGCCAGGCAGTCTCTTCCAGTATAAAAGGTGGAGAGTAGCTTCATGTAAAGCTTGTAAAATGCTTAAAAAATTAAAAGCCGCAGGGCAAACTTCTCTAGTCAGATAAGTCTACATGTGTAACGTACTGACGTGTAGGTGCTGAATGTTATATCTCTCTGAGGTACACTGCAGGTACCATCTTGAGATGCTCCATATCATATACAATTCACCACAGAGGGGGGCTGGACCCGGACCCAAATCGGAGGAGTCATCAACATAGCTAAGGCAACGTGAACTACTCGGCACAGGACTGCAGGGAGTGCGTGTGTTAGCTGTGTCTTGCAACAGGCCACCACTCATAGAAAGCCTTTGAAGACCGCAGAACAGTGGAAGGGTGATTCCACGTGCACAAGTGTGTCTTAAGCCATCACTCCCAGGCACAGCGTCAGGCTGCCAGCGTAACGGAGGATTCTCTGCTGGCTTTCCAGATTTGTCTTACAACACCAGGCAGTAGAAAACATTTTTCTGAGGTCTCAGCTTACTCAGCTCCTTTGAGGAAGCTGTTGCCCACATGGCTGTGGGACTCTGTGTGATTATGATGTAGGCTTCACTTGCTCCCTGGTTCTGTAAGAAGTTCTTGACTGCTATAACTTGCCTCACTGTTTTCATATTGCCAGTAACATATGTTTACAGCCATTAGGTCTGACTCTTCTTCTAAACCATTGCCAAGGCAAAGGGCATAAAATTGACCTTCTACGGCAAACTTTTGCAAACCTTTCCCTGTCAGCCCAACAGCATATTGATGAAGTCATGCAAGTGTTCAAACATATGTTTATTGTATTGCTTTTTTGTAGGACAGGACCTCCTATTAGATCTTTTTCACATATCACATTTTCAATTTTTTCCTAATTTTCATTTCAGTGTTAGTTTTCTTTATAAGCATCTTCATTTTCCTACCTATATGAAAAAAAAGCATCTATGCGTCTTATGTGGTCATTGCATAGTATCATTTGTACAGTGCTAAAATTTGTCTGAAAACAATTAAGTACAAGTTTCACTTGTTTTTTTCTAATTGCATTTCATTTTTTGAACTATCGCTGCATTAACACTTCCAGCAGTTTAAACTACCTAACTGGTTGATATCTACTGCTACTGTCTGTCATCTGAAGTATCTAAGGCACTACAAAAAGATAATAAAGATTAGAAACATTTCCTATAGCAAACTGTTCTAAGTAAAATCAACTGTGAGTTAAATAATCAAATGTTCTACTTCATTAAGTTCTTCATAGAATTAATTTTATAACTTAAAAAAAAGTATTCTTTCCACAAGATAAAAAAGCAAAGCAATAGAAATGATAAGTATGTTACGCATATGATTATAACGATGGCATTCAGCTGCCTAAACATATGCATTAACGTTATTTTAGATCCTCTAAGATGTGTAAGACATGCATATTGGGACACTATGCATGGTTGAGGGCAAAGTGCATGGACTTCCAGAGCAGCACTTGAAGTCCAGATGTAATTGTGTGGTGCTTCAAAGGCAATGTTAGTTCAATATGTTTTGCCAGCTGAATCACTCCCAAAAAATCTAATTGTTTTTAAAAGTATATATGTAATCAATAACATTACAATTTGGAAATAAATAAAATATTCTACAAACATAATTAAAATCAAAAAATTTCAGCATTTTAACTTAGCTTGTGACAGAAAACAACTGAAATGTCTCTATATTCCTTCGTGGAACAAAAAATCCAACATTTGGCTCTCCCTGTCACTATATTTATATTATTATGCTGCCTAAGATAGAGTCATTAATGAAGCATAGATTGTAGCCTGAGATTCCTGTCTCTGTCACCAAATAATTTCTTTTTAAATCACTCTCCTTACAAAATGCTTAAGACTCTTAGGTTGAATCCTCATCTTTCACTCTTTGACATTGTAATGCATAAAGATTTATGTTAATGAAAAAAAATTATTACATATTCATGGATTTGTAGTGTTGGAGCTGCAAAGAAACTTCAGAAGCTTTGAAAAGAGTATACTGATTTTTGTGTACATTCCACATGAGTTTCCTTTTTGGCATTATTAATATTTTAGCAATTATAGTAAGTTATCATTACTTAGTGACATTTATGGGTTTATTCTGCTAAAAAAAGTTGCAGACAAAGTAATTTCAAACTTGACTTTAAAGCTGCATGCAGACACATAACATAACTTCTGTATTCATGGATTTACGGATTTGACAGAGTTGGAAGGGACCTCTAGATATCATCTAGTCCAACTCACCTGCTAAAGCAGGATTGCCCAGAGCACATCACTCAGGACTGCATCCAGGCGGGTCTTGAAAATCTCCAGAGAAGGGGACTCCACAATCTCTCTCAGCAGCCTGTTCCAGTGCTCTGTCACCCTCACCTTAGAGAAGTTCTTCCTCATATTTGAGTGGAACTTCCTATGTTCCAGCCTATGCCCATTGCCCCTCGTCCTATTGCTGGAAACCACTGAAGAGTCCAGCTTCATCATTTTTCAACCCACCCTTTAGGAACTTGTAAACATAGATGAGGTCTCCCCTCAGTCTTCTCTTCTCGAGGCTAAAAAGCCCAGCTCTTTGAGCCTTTCCTCGTAAGGGAGGTGTTCTAATCCCTTAATCATCTTAGTTGCCCTACGGTGGACTCTCTCCAGTAGTTCCCTGTCCCTCTTGAACTGAAGAACTGGACGCAGTATTCCAGTTGTGGCCTCACCAGTGCAGAGTAGAGGGGGAGAATGACCTCCCTCGACTTGCTGGCCACACTTCTCCCTGTGCAGCCCAGGATTCCATTGGCCCTTTTTGCGACAAGGGCACATTGCTGGCTCATGGAGAGCCTGCCATCCACCAGGACTCCCAGATCCTTTTCCTCAGTAGTACTTTCCAGAAGATCCACCCCTAACCTATATTTGTGCCTGGGGTTCTTCCTCCCCAGGAAGAGCCACCTTCATTGTGGCTTTTAACAGAATTTAATTAATTGAATAGAACAATTAAAAATCTTCATCTGAAATGTTATCTATCCTCAAATAATATTCAACTAGTGCTAATTATTTGAACTTTAGATCTCCAGTTTCCTGCTGAGCCAGATCATGACTTTGGAAGACATAAAAAAATAGCAGCAGTGTCAGTCAAATATAAGAAGTATGAGATCAGAATTGGCCCATTTATCTAAAAATGTTAAAGAGAAACTTTCAGTTTAAGAATTTCAGTTTTAGAAGTCTTTTACTCCACCCATGCATAAACAATAAGTAATTACCAGGAACAGCAATAAAAGAAAAACTCTGAATCCATTTACGTTTTATAGAAAAAAAATCATCTTAGTATTAACATTGCATAAAGTAGACATATTGCCACTATAAAACACAAGTTTATCTGAGATTATGCAAAACTCATCTTAAGGACTGATGTACTGAAGCACTAGAATTTATTTTACACAAATTTGTTGTTCTTTTTAAGATGGATTTTAGTAGTGCTGTAATAATTAGTAGTTATGTTCTACCTAGATAGCCTATGAACAGAGCCAGGCTCGAGTTTCCTACCAGAAATACTGCAAAGAATACATTGCACAGAAATTTCCTATGCTTAACAGTCCTTAAGATCTCAAAAAAAAGATATAGGGATTCTAAGCTATGTGGATCAGTAACATGATCAATTGTATCACAAGTGAAAACTTCATTGCTATTTTTGATTCTTCATGTTTTAGATTAATGTGGATTAAAAGCTTGTTAAGTTGTCTTCTGCATTCTCTAGGTAAGTGGAAAATTCTCACGAGCATTACACTAATGAAGTACACTTAAAGTCAGCTGGTATAAATTGTGAATGTGGCACGTAATGATTTGACTCAAATATATATTGAGATTTAAATTCATGGAAAATTCCATAATAGCCATTTCTACATTTTAATCAGTTTATTCCAAGCCATTTTTTTCTGTTAATTACTAAGTTGCAGCTTAATTAAAAAGGATCAAGTTATCATTAGTTTTTGAAAAGTTATCCACAAACCGGGATTTTATACAAACAAGTCGAGTCTTGTCCTCTTTCTTCTTAAGTTAATAAATATTCACATCAATTTCCATCAAATAAAATTGCTACAATAAAAAATCTGCACTTCTTTCTTTCTGAGCATGCAAGTTCACTAATAGTAGCTTTTGTTACCAGAAACACCCACTATTTGTATCTGAAACAAACCTATGCAGTTTGATTTACTTCTAAAGCAAGGGCTAATTAGTAAAAACAGAAGAAAGTAGGGATACAGACTATTAACTAATCTCACCCACAGAAATAACCCTGCAATCATGAAGGCAAAAAACCCCTCAGACATTGCATGTGCTTGCAATATAGTGTGATGCTTATAAATCAGCATACATCTTTTGCACGGCAGAGATGGGTAAATGCTGACAAGTTGCCTAACAGCAGCAGGAAAATGATGAAGATAATGAAGAAAAGTAGATCCAGTTGTTGTTTTTTATTATTTATGCCAGGAAAACTTGCCTGTTCCCGTTGAGAAATAAGAGTCATAGGCTATGTCTACACTGCAGTCAGAAGCATGTTACTACAGCAAATGTATCCTTACCCAGGATAAATTGAAGACATCTAGCTCAGGTATTAACAAGAGAAAAAAACACTATATAAATACATGGCCTAATTATCCTGAGTCCTGGCTGGAACCTTCTTATTGATATCTGGACTGACTAAGTAGATTAAAACAAGGCTTAAGTGTTTTCCCTCTCCCATCAAAACCAGCAGGGCTACTTTAAATTAGAATCCTGCTTGAACTAGAAATAGCTTTTCAGTGCTAAATATTAAAATATTCTGGCCAGGTTGCTTGGCTCCAAATGTTGCCTCCTTGCCTGTAAGAAAGTCTGCTCAGCTGGAGAGCAGAGTATAAACATCAGGGCCTGGAGGCTAATGATGCCAAAGCGGGTAAATGGGCAGAGCCTTGGGCTCGCCCCAGTTGTGATTCTTTCTCCCTAGAACTGCAGGGGAAAAGAGAACTGCATTGCAGTTGCATATCAACATCTGTCCCAGGAAATACAGAAGATCCTAGCAAAAAACAATTTGCCCTTGTAATAAATGAAACACCATAGTCTTTGCGCAGTCTCTCAATTAAATCCTCTTTATTATATTACTGCTGATCATAGCTCCTCACAAAAATGTTTTTCTATTGTTTTAAAACCTAAAAATTTAATTTAAATATTCTGTCCACCAGAAAATAATAACACATCTTTATAGCAGAATAGAAACCTGTCTACCAACCTAAAAGGAGACAGCAGTTCTACCCACTAAAGTCAGTTTCACCAATGATTTAGTATCATACAGCTCATAAACCACTTAATGCTAAAATAAGACTGTGCTGCTTCTCTAGGTAGACGATGCAGAAACATCAATACTAACAATTTGGAAATCCCTATTTAAGTCTGGCGATGAAGAATTATTCGTCTCCTCACTTCATTTTCCTGGTAGATGACTACCTCAAGGGAAAACTTAACCAAATCTCTTACAGAACCCTTCCAAATCACAAAATCAACACCAGTCTTCTTGCTTTCATCTGGGATGAGAATAACATTCTTCCTGAAGACAGACTTACCTGCCATTCAGCGTGAGAGTTTTCATATAACCAGGAACTCAAATCCCACCACTAAACGGCTAGAATACACTGCTGGAAACAAAAAGTGCCCCTATTTACACTAGCGTGCTTGAACTGCCAGCAAGTTTTTTCAATTAATACTGTCACTTTGCCAAACACCCAAGAAATTTGACAAAAAATTTTGTCTCACCAATCCCATGTGAAATTTTTCCCTGGAAAACACAATGTGTAACAGAAGTCATGACAGAAAAACGCTAAAACACACAAGGGTCTGTAGGAATTCTCTGATCAATGATAGCCAGCAAAAAATAAAGCAGAGACAGTATAAACTGTTAAACATATTAAGCTCAAAATGAGATTACTTTGGTGATCTGGTAAATTTAGAGTATCCTAAAGCAGCAAGAGCATGCAAATAGACACTGATTTTGTTGCTTATTAAGCACTGAACTAGTCTTTCTAGTTTATTAAGCCAAAAAAGCATTCTGTTTAACTCAGGGGTCCTAAGAGATATTAAAGTTAGTGGCCAATCACACACACACCAAAAAAAAAGGCAGCAAAAAAGCAAACACCAAATGAAGCGGTTAGAAAGTGGCTCTGTCTTCAACCAACATTTTGACAAGGAAAAGCAGTACAAGAAAGATGAGAGGCCCAGACAAGCATGGGATGCCTGCAGTATATGAAACACCACTGGCATGTTCTGATAGCCAGAGCATTTCACTCTAATAATGTTGAGAAAACAAAATTTAACAAGTGACAACCAGTAAATACATAATCAGAGAATGCTTAAATGACTTGGGATTTGGAAGGCAGTTACTTAGGGAATAAGTTAACTGTTTATGTAGTTGAGTTAAAAAGACGTGAAGAAGAGGGTGTAGAATGACTTGCTAGATGTCTTTGATAATAATCCAGTAGGTACCACACAAATAGTTTTGTTAGTATTGGCAAAACTAAATAAACCCCGAGGAGAAGTATGATTGGAAAAAGCAAACCTTGTGGTGTAAAATAAACATGCATGTCAAAATCAAGTACCAAGTTCACTCAGATTCCTGAGAGAAGTCTATAGCAATGAATTGGCAGCCTTACTGTTTATACTGCTCTAACTCATGTGTTACTTTAAAGGAAATTTTCTTTAGCTAATGCTGAGACCTTGAGGCAGGAAGGTCTCCGTCTTACTGACATTCAGCTGTAGGAAAAGTGGCAGCTCATCCATTGTATACCTCATCCCAGCCCCTATTCTACCACCAAGCTCTAGATGATAAAACAGATTATGATTCACCAAAGCAAGTGTGTGGAGTTTTTTCTTGTAGTCGATTTAGACTGTAAACACACAAACTGGAGAAAAAACTTTGAACACAGGGTTCAGAATTCTAATTTTAAAATATATTAGAAATATAAAAAATTAACTCCCAGTGAGACAAAATGTGGATTTCTATGTCAGCCTGCAGTAACTAATCCACACCAAGCCAGCAGGGGCAACTGCTGAGGGTAAGGGAGGAAATAACACATTCTCGCTTTCAGCCTTACCACAGACTTACAATTTTCAAGTCTTGTCCTGATCCGGATTTTCAAAAATCTCCTGACACATTTGCTTCGTGTTATTCAGCTACTAATTACAGGCTTTGTAGGTTTTTGAAAGTATGGAGGGCTTCCTTTATAAATTAGTGTAAATGCTAGGGATTTTGCAAAATTTGCTGGGATTCCTGAATGAGAGCAAATCTCCAATACAGAAATAAAATAGACACTTGTGAAAGGTTACATGAGCTAAGGCTACATGAGATGAGCAAAGTATTTCCACTGGCTTCAGTAGAACTGGATTTAGCCAAATCAGAGGAAGGGAAAAAAAAAATAAATCACAAAGTCAGGCAAGCTGCCCTCATCTCCTCCTGTGCAGGCAGACAAAGATCAGTGTGACAAATAGCATCCTTCCTAATACAGTTATTATGTCTGGTAGGTGACTCTCTCTCTTCTCAGTCATACTAGTAATGTCAGTATAAATTATTGACTGAACCACATTTGCTGAGACTTACTTGGATGTCAATAGTATTGAAAGGAAATTAAAAAAAAGATATCCATGTAGCCCTTGATGGTTGTGAGTAATTTTTCTGGATCAAAATTACATCTATTTGTGGTACGGTTTGCATCCAGGATGTGGTTTAGCTGTGTCTGGAAATCTAAATTAAAAAGACAGTCTAAGAGCACCTAACAAAATTTGAGCACATTATAAGTACTATAAGTTCAACAGAATGAATTTTTCCTAGTTAGTGTTATTGACTTCTTTTACTGAGGAAATGTGTCTGCGTTGCATGAATATGATTTACATTCAGAAAGTTCTGATTAGATGTGTATCTCATGGTCTTGACTAAGTTACAATTTCTTAAAATATTTGATAGCTGCTATGAAGAAATTCATCCTGGATATTGGACAACAGTGGAAATTGCTGCATAAAGATTACATTAATCGTAGAATCATCAGGCATTAATCCTACCAGCTACTCAAGAGGCCAATATTTCTCCTTTGTGATTAGGGAAGGACAGTGGAGGCTGCCAAGCTTATCAGCAAGTCAAAAACCAAACTGGGACTAGAGTCTGAGGAACATAATATCCAATCAGCTGGAAACTTCCACAGGATTCAATAACAACAATTATAGAAAAAAACCCTACACATCATACAGTCCTAACAAGAAAATAGAGCAGTAAATGCCCCACTTGCATTCACTACATCATCTACATAGGGACTGATGAAGTTTTTCAATGACGACTATTTTTCATGAGTGCTTTGCATACTTTTTTGTTCACACTGAAGGACCAGAGGATTTTAGCTTAACTTAATGCATTCTTTAAACTTATCAATGTATCTTACAGAAAGAAACTTTCCCGAAAAATGCAGAAAGCCCATGCCTTAAAGAAGGAGTTACTGTTTTCCATAATGTCTCTGCATTTTTTATTTTTTTTTTATAAAAACATTGTGTGAGAGGAGAAGGCAGTCTGTTAAATGACAGACATTCATTCTTTCCTGTCTTCCTGGTGTCTGTAAATGAAGTTCTTATGCAAGCTCAGTATAAGTTTTAGTACTGAATGAAATAACAGCAGTTTATATGCTTAAGCAGTACAAGGCCAATCAGAGACTCCTCTGGAAGACAGAACAATTTTTTCACTCAAGACTTCTTTTTGATCCACATGGGTAATTCTCAAAGTGTTATGTTAAGAAACCATTATGCTAAGAGGCCCAGCATTAAGAATCCCAAGCTTAAACTGTCGCTTTATGAAGCAGATTTATGCTTTATGACAGTAATTGCTCACACCAAAGGAGCAAGCTGGTGCACCAGCCAAGCACAAAGCAGAATATGAGGAGAGCATAGAGTTCTGAGTTCTCGCTATTAGACGAGGTTAGGGATCTGATAATGTCTGGTTTTTACAACTGGAAAATGACTTTTCATTTAAATAATAGTTAAAGAAAAAGCATACTATACACAAACAAGCACTTGTTTGTCTAAATGAACATAACTGCTGGCACTTTTGTTCAGCTTTGTTTTTTAATGTAACTTGAATCACAACAAGCACGGTGTGCTTGTTCCTCTGTGCTTGACTTTGTATTGTTTTAAATGAACTAGTTAAATCTTAATTTAAGCTATTCTGTGTTTTTTGAGTTCATGTGCTCATTATAAAAGAGCTAAAAAGAAAAAAAATGGAAATATAAAAGCAAGGCAAAGAAAAACATTTGTGAGAAGGAAAGTAAATTTTGTGCCTGTAAATTGCTGGATTGGGGTCTCTGTAAAAGGCAAAGACCAACTCTGTTCACCCAGGAAGACAATTTAGAAATTTTAATATGAGCTATGAACAGGGAAAACTAGAAAGGCTTCATAGTTGCAAAGCTACATATTAAACAAAGCAAGTAAAAGTTGCTCCTATCTCCTTTTTCTCTCTCTTTCTCATTGTAGGTTTAAAAAGCTTTTCATAGTGTTGCACTATGCTTTCCCTCAGAAAACTAAATAAGCAAAAACAAAACAGCTCCCTAAAGTATACTTTGTTGATATGTTTTTCAGGTTTGCTCTGCCAGTAAATTCAAGCATGACCTGAATGGTAACAGCAAGTTTATGGACAATGAGTAATAGCATGACATAGCTAATTAATGCTATTTCAATCCAGGCTGTTTAAACAATCAAGCCTAATTGTGCTAAACAGTGTGATGGTTTTATATGGACAGCAATGAATGAGCAAATCCAATGGAGATTTAAAGCTAAATCCCAACTAATTTGTGCTTTGTGGGTATAACAAACTCATCTCAGTACCTTCATTACTTGCATTTCCTGTTGGTTCTGCTGTCTTTCCTCAAAAAGAAAAAAACCCATGTGCTGTACTATGCTTTGTTTGGACAGTGTTTCTGTCACTGATTTAAAAACAAAATCATGTATGTAATCTATTATGTAGAACAGCTCAGCTGCTGAATGTGCATGGATGTTTCCTGGAATATTTATGCCTCTGTTAGACAGGTTCTTGAACCTGGTGAGGCTCTTCCTAATCACTGAGTGGCTAATCACGGTACGATAGAGTATGTCAAGCTCTGCATTCTGATTAGCCTCTGTGACATGATCAGGGTTCTGGGTGCTCTGTAGCACCCAAATCAATTTCTTTATTTAAAGAGATGCAAAATAATCCAAATCTGCCTCCAAGAAGTCCAGTTCAATTTTACTTACATCAAAGCAAACACTTAATCTTACTGTACTCCAGAGTTTCCTTGATAGTGAGAGGAGAGAAAGACAAAAGGAGGACAGCTGAAAGGTGAAGAGTAGTCAAAAGCAGTTTGTCTGTGTTCTCCTCATCCCCTCTGCAAATACCTAATGCTATTCTTCCTCCCTGCTAAAACACCCAAGCTTCATCACTATAGCAGGAGACCATAAGTGTGCATCCTCAAACATTACCATTTCATTTCTTCCAATTCAGCTTTGAAACCTCTTAAAGATGTGCAATGGGCCTACCCCAACTCTCAAAGCAGTTACAAGGGCTTACCCTCTTACCAGCCATTTCTTCTAGCTCTTGCCAAGTAGAGCCTGGCTTCTCCATTACAAAGGAAGGCATGGGAAGTATTAGACAACCAAATACAGAGGCCAACAAATTAATAGCTAGGTTTATATTAGGAAAGTAGTTTTTGCTGAGTAAGCCTAAATTTCAGATCTGAAATAGACATATTATGTAATTTTATATCATATGTCAGTCCGCAGCGCTACTATTAACAGATATAGTATTAAAATATACAAAACTCCTACAAAATGTTTTTATTGCCCTAAGAGCTTCATTCAATATTTAAAGAGACTGATTACCTTTCTCTATGTTACTTACTTTTTAGTCAGTCAGTTTAAGCACAAGTCTAGTTATCTGTATATTTAGTCTTCATTATATCAAGATAAAGCTGGTACTAATTGTCGTTCCGATTAAACCACATTACAGAGCTCTGCAGGATTTCTCTTCTGCAATATTCAGATTGGCCAGCAATTTATGTCACTTCTGATACTTGGGTTCTTCCCCGTAATGAGGTTTTTAAGTGTTTTACCTGACATTTACATTCCTAATGAGATTCCTACACCTCTGCTGGGGTCCATAATGACTAATATAATAGCTCAAGCTGTTTCACTGGATTTAAAAAAAAAGTCAGAATTTACTTTTATATTATGGCCAAGTATAACAGCACTTTGCAGTTCAAATATACTATACACACATGGCTAGAAAGTGCTTCACAATTAAATACATTTAACTTAACCATGGTAGAAAAACACTAATATAGTTGTTGACTACATTGGCAGTTTCCCCCTAAGAGAACCACAAAAAGCTTCTCACTCCAGGTATGCCTGGCTTTTCTCTCCACCCCACTTGGTTTTCTATCTCCTCTGTTTGCTGCTCCCTTTAAATACACCCCCAAAGTTCTCCCACCACCACCCCCAGCAAAAAAATTGGATTTCCTGTGACCCAGGTGTCTGTGGGGAGCAGGAGACGGCAGGCAGGGAGAGAAAAACAAGGCAAGAGCTGGAGCCATGCTATACGTGGCAACGGTGAGGTGGCAGAAAAAGGATTGTTCCCTTCCCCTGCTCCACACTTTCTCTTCCCCCTGCCCATGGGTGGGTTGAAGAAAGCTGGGAGGACATACCACCGTGTCTCTGCTGGCGTTGCAGATGGGGCAGATCCCCATTTCTCCCGAGCACGGATGAGGCAGCAAGGGATGCACCCTTGCCTGCAGGGGACTTTCAGGGACTCAGGGAGAAGGTGCTGACAGGAGAAGGGGGATGCAAAGGTGCCCTAAGCTGCAGCCATGGAGGAAGTCAGAGTTATCTCTGTCGGTAGTTGGGAAACAAGGGAACGTTTTATTTTGGAAGGGTTGGGGGTGCTGGGCAGAAAAGAGAGGTAGTGTAGAAAAACCCCAGGCTGGCTGCTACAGATGGAGGAAAAGAGGCTTGGGGCAATCCAGAGCGTCTAGTGTGTACAGGTGGTGAGGCTGGAGGAAGATTAAAAGTGTGCCGAAGGGAGAAGAGTGGGCCAGTCCAAAGGCAGGTCTGTCTCTGCTGCTGCCTTTTAATGTACCAGAAACTCCCTTCCTGTTTCAGGATGTCTGTGAGGAAAGTACTACTGAGCTGTTCAGCCCAGATGCCAAAAGAGAGGGGAAATGCGCTGTGTTTGCTGGCTAAGAGGCTTTTTGTTTTAAAGAGAGCCATTGAGACTGAAAAGATATGATTACTCTGCTGGTTATTTTACAGGTGAATGGACAAAAGCACCAGGCAGGGTTCTACATTATCTGCACTGTTTGGTCACTTAATAGCATGGAGAAGGTTGAAAATTCTGATTTGATAATACTTTAGTGCTCATTTAGTCAGGAACAAGTGGTTTCACAGCACTAGAGATTCAGACTTCCATAATTAACTGCTTTTTCAATCATCATGCAAGAAGCATATTTTAACACCCCACCCCTTAGCTATAACAAAAACATAGGTAAGTTAGCTATCTTTACCCTGTAGTAAATGCTAGTGAATAGCAATCATAACACCAGAAAAACCACTGAAATCTTACTGAAAGAGGCCGTGATTCTTATCCATAGGTTGTATAATTGGGGAGACTTTTTCTTACAGTAGACCCTGAAACAAGCTTAGAGAAAGAGATGTACTGACTGGTTTAGCAATCAGGCATTTTAAGTACACAAAATATTTTAAACTGCTGATACATGGGAGTATGTTCTGACATGTCTAATAGATAAATATACATTAGCAAAGTCACCATCACCCCATGTTATAATTTCTCACTTCTAAGAAATTAATGTGCATAATTTGTTTCTGTTTACATGCAATATTATAATGACAACAGTTTAAGCAAATGCAGCATTTTTCCCCACTGCCAGCCAGGGGCTGGATGCTTTCTATGATTTTAAGCATTAATCCTTCATGAAGATAAAAAGTGACAAATAGTTTTCTTGTGATAGAATTGATTTTTGCGAATGTATTTTGGTTAAAATGGTCTAATAATCTTTGAGACTTTTTGCAGTTGCTCAGTGCACAATTTCCTTATTCAGTCACAATCAACTGGGTGGTAAAGTGTTTCCCTTATCAGTGAAAAAGGAGAGCTAAGGAATTTCCCACCAAAACTAGCTGCAAAAACTCCCCTACCTTTTAAAAATATGGCAAATAAGCCTGATTTCAGTTCCCAACTTCCTGTTATATAAAAGCTTTGGGATTCTAATCTCTCAAAGTTAATTGTACAACTCTGTATTAAGATGAGTTTTGTGTGTGATAGCTTGCTATAGGAACTAAACATGCAAGACGAACTTCCGTGACACAGGCAAAGAATCTTAGTTTCTCTAGCTTATAGGAAGTAGTTTATAGAAAAAAAAAAAAAAAAAACCACGTTAAAAAATTCCCAGACAAATTCCTATTAAGAGGAATTCCTATTTCTGGAATGATCTTTTCTGTTCCTCTAAATAATGGCAGAGATCTTGCTCTTTCTTCAAAATCTATGCATGAAAATTCATTACATATATATGAAAAAGTAGTGATTTTTTTTTTTTTTTTTTTTTTTTTTTTGCCAGGACGTTTACATCATGTTAGCATTTGGGGCTGAAATGTTAAATAAGATGGATACACAGAATTTCACTGAAGCTAAGAATATATTTAACTTTTGATTTCCAAACATTATTTTTGTTATTTCTTTGTAAGTTTTGTCACTTGTGTTGTCACTTCAGTTCTCTCTCTTTTTTTGAGAGGTTTCAAGACAGTTTTAGAGCTCAAGGTATGCAAAATGGTATTTGTGAGAATGAGCTTTCTGCCAAAACACTCACACAAACTACTAATTACTAATATATTTTTTCAAAATTATTTATCTATTTATTTTTGAGGAGACACTTACTGTACGCCAGCTGATCTGTTTATATGGCTGAAGGAGGTATGCAAACAACTAGTCTCAGCTAAAAATAACTGTTATTGTCCTGTAAGCGCTGACTTCTCATTGCACACTAAACACAGATCTGAATTTGAGCTGCTTTGATGACAACACATATGCACAGTCAGCTACGTCTCATTGATTTTTGGATGTTGGACAGAATACACATCAGTTTTCCTATAGCCATTCCCAAAACAATTGATCCAGGCACCATTTTTCACCAGATCACTAAGTGCTAATTCAATTTGATGGGCACAGCAGGCAATAATATATACTACAAGGAACTTACTTTCAGTAGCGTACAAAGTACATCCTTTTCATCCATACATATTGTTGATGCACATCAAATGCATTTTCATATAAAACCTTTGCTGGTTGTCCTTCAGTAAATCAGCATGTTGCAGCAACATTATGCTTTTCCTATTGCTTCTTTTGTAGTTTTTCCATGAGAATCTAGAAAATGTAACACCACAGCTACCAACACTGCAGACAAGCCTTCTTTTACACACAATGCAAACTTCTGCACTGAAAAAGCTTTTGAGGAATTAATTTTATGATAAAAGTCAAGTAGCATATTTAGTAAAGCAGAAGATAAAAAAAAAATAAAAGGATTGCTCTGTTTGGCATGGAAAATGCAGTACAGAAGCTGCTCAAAGAGGGAATAAACTGGAATTGCTCCACTTCAGCTCAGTCTGAGGAAATAAAAAGGGGAAAATCTGAAAAATTAGACAACAATTAAATATGGAGGTAACAGTGGCCCATACAAATCTTTGGATTTTACTAAACTGACAATAAAAAGAAGTGGAGCCTGCAATTGGTAACCTGCTTTGGAATAAACCAAGCTGCAACAAGAAGGCTGCTATTTTAAACAGTAGTTTCTATCGGCATGAAATTGCCATCATCTCCATAAGGATTGGCAAACCAAGTACCTCTAATAATGTTTTTCTCTCAATCCTTATAAAAACCCCATTTCCATAAATAGAATGTGAACATCCCAAGAAAAAACATAGAAACATAAGTCCTTGCCAGCTATTGTCTTAATTTCTTTCTGTTTTCAGAAGAGAAAGAAGAACTTCTGCAGACAAAAAGAAAAAGAAGAGATAGGAAATAGAAAAAATTGTCATCTTTGTGAGCCCAGATGCTAAGTAAAATGAAGTTACCATGAAGGGAAAAATCAACTTCATATTGGTCTAGGGGTATGACCTTCGAAGTCTTAATCAGAATAAGGAAAACACTAAAGAAAGCATTTTCAGGTAAATTCTTGCTGCTTAAATCTGAGAGAAGGGAAAGCTAAATCAGTACAGGGGAATTTTGCAAGTGATGTAGTGCATACCCAATTAATAGCTCATCATGGGTTGTTAAGGATGTGATTAAAGGACAGCCAATTTACTAAGGACTTAAGATGTTAATGGTGAAGAAAAAAGTGACAAAATCGTGCCTTTCTCCTCTCTCTCCTTTTATCGTGATAAACACACTTTTTCCACACATCTATGAACACAAATTACAGATTTTCCTTGTGAATTTAAATGATTACATCTTCTCAGAAGAGGCATGAAAAATTTAGTTGAAAAAAATAAGGGGGAGTGGTGGTAGGGTTGTAATGCAGTGGTTAAAGGAAATGTTTTAAACATTTTAGAAAACTAAAGCATTTTAAAGGGCTAAATTAATAGCCACTACATACTTTGTGATGTTGTTGAAGATTGATAAGCTATAAATGAGAGACAAAGATTACTTTGTCCAAACGTAGTCAAGGCTGGCTATGCTTTACCTATGCTATTTCATATTCCATATGCTTGAGAAAATGTGAGTTAGGATGCATTTTAATGGGATTTTTGCTTAATAGTATAGTGTTAATGATTTCTAGGTCATCTTGAGACCAATGGCCTTTTCTAACAGGCAACAATGGAAGCAACATCTTTTTAATACAAGTTTGTGAATTCATCTTTTTGCATCCTACAAGTAATGTCTGATAGTCTACCTACAGACCACTGGGATTTACGTGAGCAGCATCAAGGCATTGTCTGTACTCCCAGCTGATGTGTTTTCTTTTTTTTTTTTAAATATGAATTGTTGCACCTTACTTCAACTTGCATTATAAACTTGCATATATATTTGGGAGGGGAGCCAAGAGAAGGAAAAATGCGTTTTATTATGAATGGGATAATGAGATCTTTGTCAATATTTCTGAGCATCAGAACCAGTAGAAATCACATTGCTGTTTGAGCCAATACAGAAACCACCCAATCTTCAGGGTTAAGGACCTCTATTAGAAACAACCTGGGAGACATTAATTCTGCAGAATGTAAATCCTTAGAAGCACATAGGCTGCAAGCAGAGTAAGAGCTTCACTTAAGGAAGGCTTAGAATTGTCCAGAAGCTTCTTTCCCCATCCTGCCCCTCACTTCAGAAATGCAAGGAGGCTTTTGGAGCACAAGGTTGACATGAATTGGATACCTCTTCCTTGAAAAACTGCTGCATTTAGGCGCTGTCTCTGACCATCAGAGTGGTTCAAGGTAAACCATGCAGACTGAGTTACACTGGTGTCAAATCTAGAAGTAACTGAACTATGGAAATCAAAACCTGGTTTACCTCTGTTTTCCTAGCCAAAGGCAAAGACAAGTTTTAATGCAAAAAGGACATGCAAATCCTTTGATTGACTTTGTAAATCCAACCCAAAAATCTGTTGTCATAGGAGTGAGATAAATATATAACATACAGTTCTTCTAAACATTGCTAATCTCAGTAACTTCAGGACAGAAAATGTAGTAGATATCAAGCTAATCAGCTCAGTTGCACCTCAGGGAAATCTTTTCTGCACATATATTTCAATCAGCTGTGAGCTAACTCAAATGTTCTTCCATGTTTAAAATTATGAAGATAAATTTGATAAACACAACAAAGGGAAGATAAAGATTTCATCATGAATAACAGCAGTCTTTACTCTTATGTTTACTGAGAGACAAATATGAAAGTCACCTCTTGTTTGTACTGGTCCCTACAGTGCCTGAAGGAACTATAAAGTAGAACCTGCATTCTCTACATGTATGTGCATTTTTAAGACCTGATGATTAGATTTAACCTGTATAAAATTCAAATAAACTGTAGCCCTGAAAACAACTGGATTTATCTTGGGAGTATGTTCAGCCATTGTGGTCACTGTAATTAGCTTCAAAGAGCTTTTTGTGAACAGATGCAGTCATCACTCTGAAGTATACCAAGCATTACACCTATTGTGTCTCTGATAGTTAAGGGAAAATATTAGCAGTGGTGAGTTGACCTAAGGTCTAATCCTGCAAGGATACATGTAGCTGACTCCATAATGTCCCTATGATGATTACTGGGGACTTAATTCTCAGCTGTCCTATTAAAAACCCATAAGCCACCTAAAAGGGTCAGAGAGCATCTGGGGTTCTCCTTTAACTGCTATCATAAAGTAAGAAGCTGAATCTATGAAGGATGGCCACCAGGAAAACAGTCTCTCTGGTGTTTTAAAAGTAAACCAGTCACCACTGCAAATTATTTCTGAAGTCATGCCATTAGCTGCATTTTGCCCGGGGTTTGTTTTGCCTCTGAGTTCAGCAGACAGTTTGCATAACAGATTGCAAAGTCACGGGTCTCCGGGGCTGTTCTTGAGGTCTAGTCGGCACCAGGAACAACAAGTCATTCATTCCAGCATGCGGATGATGAGCTGAGCAAGGCATTTATAAGGAAACATGAAGTCACAGAAAATGTTATTTGAAGGAAGTTTATAAACTTTGTGCTTGACATTCTGGTCTCTGACTAATCAATGGCAAAACTACCTAGTGCAGCAGCATCCTTCATGGAGTTCAGGTAAGTTCACCGTAAAGATCAGCAAGTTTCCAGAGAAGCTGATCCAATTCCCAGCAATCTGCTGAAATACTTTGATGTGGACTAAAGGACGGCTTGGGAGGGGCAAACTAAAACACACACACTTTCGTTAGAATAAGAACGATGTTCTTGGAGTTTACTTTAGACCCTGAATCTAAACAGGTCAAATATGGAATTTTGTATGTCAGTCAGTACTGACATACTGACATTAGCATTATTTTAATTATGAAGATACGATTCCTGAATCCTTAAGGAAGTGCAGGGAAGGGGCAGAGGTTAGAGCCATTTCCACCACCATGTGATAATGCAGTCATATAGTCACAGATACAGTGTAACATGTTTTGTCCCATGTCCTGAGGATAGTCCCACCATGAGGAGGGAAAGAAGCAGCTGCTTTTGGAGGAGGGTGAGGAATGTCTAGACAAGAGCCAAATAAATTAATCTGGTGTCAACAGCATTAAAATAGAACTGTTCATTTCCACACTACAATATATTCAGCTCAGGTGATCCTAAATCTGTATTTGTAAGCCCACATAGTTATGAGTGAGAGACTGCAAATTTGTAATTCTAAGAAAGATGTGTTGTTTCTGACATAGACAATTTGTAACTGTGGGTTTCTAGATTTCTTTTCTTGTTTTTTTTAGTATCAGTTGAGAGAGTGGTTAAGTTATACGAGAATATTCTGTGTTTTTAAATGGAGAATATATGTGTTATATTATGCAATAACCCTCAAACTTCTCAGAATGCTATGGCTAAATGTAGGAATACAGTGCATTTTAACATTTAGTGACTCAAACTTAAAAAAGCCCAACAAAACAAGCAAACCCTAAAAAAACACGTAGTATATGTGAAGCTCAATACTTGAAATTCAAACTGTTACAAACTAACCTCTACTACATCATAATTTCTATAGATTAATGTGAAAGCAGCATATTGAGTTGAACCAAGTGTTTAACTACACAGTTGATATACATCACTGACATCTCACCCTCCTATGCCCAAACACTATTTCTGCCAGAACATTTTGGTCTTCAATTCAGTCAGGTCTTTCTCATATGAACAACTGAAGCTAACATGACATTCCCTCTGAAAGATTTGTTATGCAGGTTTTTTTTTATTTAAGCTTGTAAAAACAAACACCGAGGACAATTTTTTCATTATATTATAGTTGTTATTTCTTTATGTAGCTCCAGAAGGTATTTCCTACAGCATGGAGACTTAACTGACTCCATAAGAAATGTTTCTTTCATGGAAAAAATATCACCAAACCAAACCAACGCAGCAAGCTGCTATGGGGCCAAAGAATAGCTCCAAAGTAGTTTCCCTTATTTGAAAAGATTTTTTGACATCAAAGTTCTAGACTTAAATTCATGATAAAATTTCCTCAATTATTCAATGATTCAAAGGAATTCCTTCAAAAAGAGGAAACTGCAGAACACTTGATTTATTTTTTTTTCTTTCTATCAATCACAGGTGAAATAATTGTACTGCTTCTACCACAGTATAACATTCATATTTGCATTATGCTAGTTATCAGACACTAAAATCTCTGCTATGGAAATATCAGGGTACAATTATGATAGTTATCTTTATGCTCTAACCCAGACACGCACTTAAGCAGATGTTCAATTTCATGCTTATTAGTAGTCTCATTGAAGCAAGGATACTGAATTCTATTATCTGTCTACTTTGTCTTCTTACTCTCCTTTTAGTTCCCTCTGTACTTTACTATCCAGGGCAAAATAAACAGATTTCTGAAATATGATTTCAAAGAGGTGTTCTTCACTATGCTGTGCTGTCTATGCTATAAATTTAAGCATTACTTTCTTCACTAGGCTATAACTCACTGTATTTAGTACATACTGATGCTTTTCCTGCAGCATTCTGCTTGATTCATATTGCCAACCAATAGAATATTAGGCTAACATCAACATTTTAATGCATTCATTTTGGCTGCAGAATGCATGCAACACTGTATGTTATGTTATAAAAGCTATGTATATCATCCTAATTATGGATAGGTGGACATAACTATTGCTCCAAGTGAAAATAGAATTTACTCCTGGCATTAACAAAAGCTACATCCCTATTGACATGAAAGCATATTTCTGCTTTTTCAGATCATCTCTCAAAAGAAGAGAATAAACACTGCATTGTTACAAGCTAGCAGCACCCACGGATACCCTCCAAATGGCTCCACAGAGAGACTAAGCTTCCTGCAGGAGCATCTGGATCGCTGCCGAATGGCCATCTGTGTTTTACCGTGAAGAGGATTATAAAACTATTTGCCAGATAGAACCTTGTGCGACTTTTTTTCCCCTTACCCATAAAAGTCAGCTAATTCTTAAGAGCAGTATCTGGAAAATAGGCCCATAATAATGGGACCTGGATTTAGGCATTTCTCAGAATTTAACAAATGTGCATGAACAAACTTTGTGCACTGTTCTTCAAGTTCTAATTGTTTTTTTTTTTTCTGTTCCTCCTTTTTCTCCCCTCACTTGCATATGGAAATCACATCTTTTCCTAGCAAGTTTTTCCAGTGCCCTTTTCTCCATTATTTATCCAAAAATAAAGCAGTTCCTAATTATTTGGATCCACTATAGCAAACAGTTTTTGAGAGGAAAGAAGACTCTATAGCTCTGTTTAAGTAATTGGAGTGCAACAGCACATCACACTTTGGGAGATGTTCCTCTCAGAAGATTAGATATTTAAACTGTGATTGAGCGTGATATAATAGGAAGACTGACATAGACTTAAATAAGATCCAGGACAAAATATTAGCTGACAACTGTTAAAAACAGAGCGTCTTAGAAGATGTGTTGATCATATAGGATCAAATTACAGTGGACTAGACATCCACCTAAAAACAAAGTACAAAGAAGCATTTTCTTTGACTTAGAAACAGAGTCCAGACTTGAGGAAGGAGGGAAGAACACAGGAGGTGGAACCTCTCTTGGAGAAAGAAACTGTAACTCTTTTGTTTTCACAATATTTTGTTTTGGCAATAATAAATATTCTATAAAAGAAAAAAAAATTAAAACAAAACCAATTTTTTTCCTGAGAGAGAAGTAAGGATCTAACAGAAACAAATTTCACCTGAAATTCAGAATACTTCTGAAAAGCACATATAGGTATCTCAAATACATTCAATACAGTCGTAAAAATTAAAATGAGTGCCAAAAAAAAAAAAAAAGAAGAGCTCAGTCCTGTTTAAGTCTGTAAGTCCAAGCTTTCTAATTGTTTATTCATTGTAATAAGATGGAAATAAGATTTAACAAAATCTAAGATTTGAATCCATACAGATGTAAAATTATATTCACATAAATAACTTATATTATAATAAAGAGTTGTCAAAAATACTATCAGCTCTGCACTCACAGAAAAAAAAAAAAAAAAACAAATAAAATTCATCAAGGGTCAAAAGTTTTTATGATGCACCAAAACTTTGAAGGGTTTTTTACACAAAAATTCTTCACTGAACGAAGCAATAGATTTTATTCATAAAATGCACAAGAATAATCAAATGAAGTAAAAACAAAAAGTGTGAGAATTTTAATCCAGTGAAGAGGGTAATTTCATAGATATTGAAACATATTTCCCATTCATTATAGGTGGAAATGAAGGAAAAGTTGGTAAAGAGGAAGGAAAAAGCACTCTTAGTTAAAAATTCACGATACCCCGTAAGGAAATAAAAAAGCATGCATGGATAAAATAATCTATTTGGATTAAGGATACCTTGATAAATCTTGTTATTGTAGTAGATCTGGAATATATTGTGTCAGAGCCAGGTTTAAATAAAGACAAGCTTTAGTACGGATGAATATTGCTGAGTCCTGCATCACAAGAGAAAATTCTGCAGTTCCCCAGAGGCATGCCCACAAAAGCAGAGCTTAGTTGGGAAATGTTCTGTGTGAAGAGGTGCCATCTCACCTAAGTAAGTAGATGTGTTTCCAGAATAACCGTAAATCAAGCTATAGCAAATTATTTCATCCCACATAGAAAAGGAATCAGAAGTAGGCTTCATTGACCTTGACATGAGAAAGGAAGACTACAACGTTACCCAAGCTATGAATTTAGCTGGATTAAGTAGTTGAGGTACGGGAATTTCTAGGAGGATCAGATTCTGTTTCGGGAAAGCTGTTACAATTGCATGGAGCCTGTAAAGTAGGCAAGGACTGAGAAAAGAAATGAGATGGAAAAAATGGCAAGGGGGCAGAACTTTTTAGAAAGGATGCAGCAAATCAGCCAACTCCAGAAGAATGCTGGGAACAAAATGAGAACCCTCACAGAATGAAAGAAAACAGGCTGATAGACAAAACTGTCTTGGAGATGAAAATGTGCACCAGCAAAGCAAGAACAGCAGAATCAGTGCCATACTTTGCAAAGTATAAGTATCAGAGGAAACAGAGCAACAGAGATACAACCTAGTGACAGGATTGCTTCATGTGAGCCAGAGGGACTGGAAAATATCTAGTCCAGAAGACTGTAAAAAGCTGCATACAAAATCATATGTACAGTAGCAAGGATGTTTAAGTAATCTATTACAATGCATAGAGTGCACTGTAATTAGAAATCTGCAAATGCAGTAACTTTGACAAGAAAGGAAATGCTTTGCACGACTGCAGTTTTAATAATACATAAAACTCTGGCTTGAGTTCTAAAGGAAAAAGGGTAAGTACAGGCAAATTTACAAGAAACAGATTGATCTAAACTGACCCAGTAGACTTTCTCTCATAATGTACCTGGCTTCTTAGAAGGAACAGAGAACAAAGAGATCTTCTATTGGGATTTAGTAAAGCATCTTGACTTATTGCCCCGTGAAAGTTGCTGGTAAAGATCAAGTTTAAGAGAAGAACAAGAGGAGGATTGTGCCCCCCATAATGTTAAAGGGAAGAACTACTGGCTGGAGAGAGCTTAGTGCTACAGTTCCTTGCAGAGCAACCTGGGGACAAATTTTGTTGAGATCATTAATAATACGATAACCAAGAGCAGTCTGACATCTCAGCATTTGGAAATGCTGTCTACAAGGAGCCTACAGGAAGCACTGGATGATGTTGAGAATAAAAGAAACTGCATAAAACAAACTGAAAGGTTATGTCTTCGGGGACCAACAAATTTGGTCATCAGTACAAAACAATGAAGACAAGCCTGTGCATACTACTCAATCACAGGACATTATGAACCATGAGCGTGACGGGTCTGAGAAGGGATTGAATGCAATCCTGGGATCCATGGAGAGATAAATCATGGCCAGCCATGCACAAGAGGAGGAAAAGCTGAAGGAAAAGGTTACGGCAATTTTATGCAAAGAGGTGAAATGAGCTGGTTTGTTCAGCTTTGTGAAAAGCTGACAGAGGATGTGACTGCCTTCTATAAATAGAATAAGAATAAAGTAAGGAACGTAAAGCCAGGGTGTAAAAGGACAACATTAACAGAAGAACAAAGGATGTAATGACTAAATTCAAAACAGAAATTAAAAGAAGGTATATAACCACTAGGTAATGAGGTTTGAATGGCTTTCCAAGGAGGCAAATCAGATCTGTTACTAAGGCATCCTTTTTAAATGTAATTAAAAAATAAATTAATGATTACTGGACTTTAATCTACTTCCTCAGGCTTCCCCCCCCCCTTTTTTTTTTTCTTTTCTGGGGCGTACAAAATAGGATACAGACTATAATTGATTTAATTCCTAGTTTTTGCTTGTTTGTTTTGGAAAAGTTTGGTTATTTCAGTGTTGGAAAGAGTTTGCATATTTTGGGCTTTTATCTTAACCTCAGCTACAGGCATTTTGGGTAAAATGTTTTGATTTTATCTATATCACTTCCAGAGTTCACACACAGAAATCTATCACACAGAGAATAAATTGCATGAAGGAATTGTACAGTTTGAAGTATCTATAATAACTGCCATGGAAAGGGTATAAGGAATTCTAGCTCTCCCATATTATGTGAAGTATGTAAGTATTGAGCTTTTACTCTTTCTTCAATGTATGGCAAAAGTGAAATCTTACAGCTTTACTGCACCCATGTCTCATTCCTTCAGGTCCCAAGGCCCTGGAGTCCCCCTGATCCACTAATCTCTGAAATCAGATCTGCTAGCTCTCTGTTTTTCCTCTTTATATAACATTTGAAAGATTTTCTTTCTGGTTCAACAGAACATCAACACTGGTGCCGCAACACTAATAATTCTTTAGGAGGGAAAAATGAGAAATGTTGACCACTATGCATACAATCCACAATTATTTTTTAAAAAAAAAAAAATCAAGCTTTTAACCATCAACCATGTAGAACATGCTTCTATATAGCACGAAGGAAATGACATAAAGAGTTATTGTTACTTTGCAAGCTATGTCCTGCATAACCTCTTTTGCTTACTCAATGCCAATTTAATCTTTGAGATAGAAAACTGAGAGCAACATTTTCATAATGCAGACCAATGTCTGCATTACATGAAACACTTTTTGTTGATGTTGTAGGGAGACCATAATAGAAGGCCTCAGGTCAGCGGAATCTGAATTAATTGTTTCTGCAGATAGTTAGTCCTAATATATTTTATGCAGTGCGTTCAGCATGCAGAGAGCACATATGAACTTTTCAGAAAGCCTTTCATATTCAAATCAGGTAAACATCAAGCTATATACATTCATGAATACAGCAGTAATTACCACGCTCTGAGGACATGTTGAAATGACATTATCACTTGTCAGCAGGATACCACTGGCTGCTGTCATTGACAATTTACATTTAGCAATCTTAAATAGTCTGCTTATTAGTTTGTTAATGACCCGAAAAAAATCAATGATTTAAAATACTTTAGGATATAGAATATTACCTCATAGCTTTCGTGGGTAGACAAGATTGGTCTCAGAAAGCAGTGTGTACACAAAAAAAGGTATTAATTCAAAATTATGGATCAGCTATTAGGAATAGATTACACCCACAATAGGAAAATGAGATGATAACTGTAAAAGCCAAAGAAAAATAGTGGTATAACACTAGTTAATCAAAGAATATCAAGAGAAGATCAGCACAGTCAGTTCCATTCCTTTACTAATACAAGACTGCCAACAGACAAGAAAACATTCTACAGAACCCTGAATAGGTAGTTTGTTTTATTATCCACTGTTTATCTTGTCTGAGGTGGCAGGTTTCCATCTTTCTATGGTGGACAAATCCAGTATTGATAATGAAGAAAAGAGTTTAACGAAACTAACTTGTGATAGCATTCCAAAAAGGCAATAGTTGTTTGGGATCTTTTTTCTATTTAATGATAAATAAAATTGGTTTGGCCTTCTCCGGTGAAATAAAAATCTAGTAGTGTCTGAATCCATTGATTTTAAAACTCTTCTGTTCTTAGGGAATACTACCACATCTGAAAACAGCATTTCCAATATGTCCTGTACCTGGTTACTTTGCATCTGTGATTGTGCAAAGGTCACACGTGCGATAGTAAGTTTTCCACATGTATTTTGCCCTAACTTGATCTGCCTTAACAAACACACACTAAATACTCAGGCACAAATATGCTAAAGCAAAGACTATTTTTCTTTCCATGTTCATTTTCAAGAAATTCTTCATATATTCTTCTTCAGTATTTTTTCCTTCAAGACATAGTACTTCTGCTCAGAGAGATGATTAGAGATTTTAGAATCTTAGAGCAGATGAGTTATCCCTGAGCTGCTACAGGAACAGCAGGGAAAAAAAAAAGATATTTGCAGAACTTCCTCTTCACTTTTCAAAGCAGTAGGAAATGATATTGGAGGCGAACCAAATTTGAAAAAGTCAACAAAAAACCCATTTGCTCACCCATGCAACACAGAGAGATTCCTTTCAGAATACCCTATGGATATGAGTAGACTTTAGAAACAGGAATAGATCTGGAGTAGACATAGGGAACAATAAGATTTTCTATTAGCATCGTTCAAACTATACACTGTGTAAAAAAGACGCTACATCTGTGGAAAGGAAAAACCTTGCTGAATTTATCTTCTATAGACTTTGATGTCGCTGTCAAAGGGACATATTTGACTTTATCCAAATGGTGTAACTCTTTGTGACTAACACCAATCTCTTCAGTGGGTAAATCATAAGTGTTTGCCATTCAAAAATAATGTGTATTTTGGTATGTATGTTCTGTTACTTTGAAAGTGTGGCTGCTGTGTGCATATATAGCAAGTTAGATGATAAAAAGAGGAAAGCAAATACTATGGATATAAGATTCCCTACATGTATTTATTCTGTCTGACACTAAGGATTTCCAAAGAGAATAGCCTGGAAATGTCAATAATGTTTTGCAATAAAGGCTTTGCATCAAGTTTCCTGAAGGTATTGTTAACTCTTAAATGCGCAAGAAAAGGCAGAACTCAAGTAACAAATTGGATTCTTACTATTTTCAGCTTCCTCCAGAAAGTAAAGAAAGTAAAGAGAAGGTTTTCCTTTACTGTACTATGTCTCATGTGGGCAAAATTAAAATCTACAAACACCTACAAGTTCCTTAACTACTGAATCCCCTTCACAGAATAATCTGCCAGCTATTCAATTTTATTACCCTTTACAGGATAGGTTACCTGCTGCTCAATTTTGTGTCATAACGTCTTCAAAATCTCAACCTGAAATAAGGAGTTTGAGGCTGATCTGTGATGGCTAAAGATATATATCTTATTCCATAGTCATTTGGACAGTGTGTTGCCTAACTTAATCTTAAGGCTGATCTACGTACAAGAACTACTTTTTCCATACAACCTGCAGTGAAGGCGCTTAAAGAACGTTAACATTGGTAGGCTCACTGTGGCACTAATTTACAGAAAAAAGGCCATTTATTTTACTGTAATGTACATGCCCTATATAATTGGAGCCCAGGTTCTTCATTCATGTATATGTATATACCCATATAGAGAAGAACAAGTAAATCAAGGGTGTATCCAACACCAAAGAAGGACCATATGAATGAGAGTAATCAAGATCCTCAGTGCAGGAAAAAAAAAAACTAGAATAGATAACTTCTTAGTGGCCTTTATTGGTAACTATCAATTTATAGTAAGTTTTAGAATTCTCAATCCTAAACAAGGACTCTCTGTTTCCAGTGTGTGCCAACATACTTCAACAACCTGATCTTGGCAAATCCCAGAGGTTTTTGATTTCTTGTGCTTTACAGGGACATAAAAAGGGAATAACTTTTAGCAAAGATTAATAATGTCATAAGGACATGAAGAATTTTAGCTTGGGAAAGCAACAGCTAAGGAAGAATGTATGTTTAGTCTTCCATTACCCAAAGACAAATTAAGGGAAGACAAAACCAGGGTCTAACCAACAGTACACTGTGCAGAGGACAAAAGGCAAGACTCAAGTTACAGCTGGGAAAATTCTGACTGGACAGAAGGAAAAAGCATATCACTTGCTCAGATGCTGGAGCAAGCACGCAGGCATAAAACAGGCAAATTTTGCAAAAGTTATCAGTCCTATCTTGAGGGATATAAATATGGACATATTTTGCTTCTTTTCACACATATATGAGGTTTATTCTTGTTGTGGTTTAACCTCAGCTAACAACCAGAACCACACAGGTGCTCACTCATCCCACTGGCTAGGGTGTAGGAGAGAACTAGAAGAGCAAAAGTGAGAGAACTTATGGATTGAGATAAAGGCAGTTTAATAGGTAGAGTAAAAGCTGTGCATAAAAGCAAAGCAAAACAAAGAGTTAATTCACTGCTTCCTATCAGCAGATGGGTCTTCAGCCATCTCAAGGAAAGCAGGGCTCTATCACATATAACAGTTACTTGGGAAGACAAATGCCATCATTCCGAATGTCCTCTCCTTCCTTCTTCTTCCCCCAGCTTTATAATACCAAGCGTGATGTCACATGGTATGGAATATTCTTTTGGTCAGTTGGGGTCAGTTGTCTTGGTTGTGTCCCTCCCAATTTCTTCTGGACTTACAGCCTACTTGCTGGCAGGACAGTGCAAGGAGCAGAAAAGGCCTTGACTGCTTAACAACAACTGAAAACATCAGTGTGCTATTGACACTGTTTCTCATCCCAAATCCAAAACAGCACTATACCAGCTGCTACCAAGAAAGTTAACTCCATTGCAGTTGAAACCATGACAAGTCTCCCCCTCAAATTCTGTTTTCCTCTCACTGTACTGTCTTTCCAATCAGCACTGGGGAATATCAGTATCGGGTCTTGAGTGACTGATCCAAGTTTTCAGTCTTTCATACAACTTCTAAAGCTTTCCCCTGAAGTATTTTGCTGTGCTAGGGGTTATGCATTTGAAGAATGAGCCTTTTAGCCTGTGCTAATGGAAGGTTTAATGTTCTTAGGAATGTAAGAGTGACCATACTAGCTCACATCAAATACTCATCTTGCCCAGCATCCTGCCTTCAACAATGACCCACAAGAGATCTCCAGGGAAGAGTTAAAGAATAAGGAAAACATACAATATGAGGAATAGGGAAAGTATACAGTTTATATACAAAGCAATAAAGAAACAAAGAATAAGAAACTATTTTAGGAAGTATGAAATGTTTTCAAATGCAGAATGAGTTCTAATGAGTACTTCATGATTTTTTTCTGGGAAGAATGCATCATTACAATAAAAAACATTCCCTGTCTCATTACTAGGTGTTGGCTCTTCTGCATCACTACCTTTCCTCTGTACTCCTAAAGGTCTACTGCATTGGATAAAACTGGTAGAGTCCCACCATGCCAAGAACTTCGGTGGTAGCTCAGAAGAAATTCCAGTCAAATGCCCAAATCCTTATTAGTGCATAGATATGAATATGCAAAGCAATGAAAAATACCTAGCCACAAGTTGAGCTACCTGATTTTAGGCTATGGAAGCAACCTCAAATAATTTTTTCAAGAGGAAAAATTCCTTCCTCAGTCCTTCATGTATCTCTCTTAATGATCCAGACTCTGATTTGGACAGGGACTCTCCTCCTAAAACCCTGCACTGTATGCACCATACTGGTGACAAGCAGATTGACAGTCATAGTCAAAATCAGAAACGACCGCAAAATTCCTGATGAAATTGGGAAGATCTGCTCCTTAGAACTCAAAGTTATTCACAACTACAAAGTAACTGCAACAAAACTTTTACTGGAAAGAGTTTCAGAACAAATTCAGGCAGGGCAGTATCCTAAATCCTGGTGCTTTGCAAGCGCAGTGAATTTTGGCACACTAGTCAGTCTGAAGGAGCTAGCATAGACAGGTAAAGCAGAAAATCATATATTTCATTTGTGCTTCCGACAATTTTCTTAAACCTTTGAAATTAAATCAGGCAAACTTTCTAATTTAAACAGGAAACATCAGTATCAATGCATTCAGTGGAATTTACACAGTTAACAGATATTGTTTGATATTTGTTTCAGTATCATTTTAGATGCCATACGTTTCTATTCAAGAAACTAAGAATGAAAAAAAAAAAACCACCCACAAACCCAAACAAAAACCAAGACCACAACTCAAATAAATTCTTACATCAGATTTTGTAGTGTCAGTGCGTCTTACACAATATAACAGAATTTTACAAATAGACTTTTCAGCTAAGAATTTCTTAAGATTAATCTTTATCTAGATTGTCATGATGTAATCTCTATTAGCCATCTCAGATGTGGCAGGTGCAGCTTAAAACAACATTAGGGGGTTTTGTGGGTTTTTTTGTGTGTGTGCGTGGGGGTGTGTGTGATTTTTTTTATTTTTTTTTTAAATTAAGAAGACTATAAATAAGCACCATGAAATTATGTAGGTAGGTGCCATTTCAAATTCAAAGAAACAAAATACCAGAAACAAAGTATCTTGAAAGACTCAGCTCATCTGCTATTAATAAAATGCCATCTGCCATTTTATGGTGCATATATAAACAGTAACAGATAGATGCCAAGGTAATTTAGAATTTCTAACTGCAGCTAGGCCAGAGCTAATTTCATTGAAGGGATAAATGAGGAAGTCTCCCTTTGCCAACTGACAAATCTAATGATTCATGATTAATGAAATCTTTTCTCCTCCACAGGCCTTTCCTTTAAACGTGCTTCATTGTTATCAATGGAGTGAGGGAAACTGTACTTTCAGAAATGAGCACAGCAGAGAAAACAATCCACCCTTGGACGAATTGGATCAAATTCTTACTGAAAATCAGAGTAAGTAGTGATTAGAGAACCAGTAGCTGCCTCTACAGAATTCTAACACCATGTATTTTTCCAAATGTAATTAGTAAAGCTAAATCTGAGCGGAGCAAATTGAAAATTAATATTGAAAAAGGTTTCTGTGATAGCAATTTTACATTTGATGGAGAGTTTCAAGGGTGGGGAAAAAAAAAAATCCTTCAGCCTTATTATGTAGGAGTTCTATCTTTTTTCCATTTTCCTAAATCAAACCAATAAAGCAGCAGTAAACAATGCTAAAGATTCAGAGCCTTTCTTTCTTTCAACTCTCAATTTTGTATCTTAGGTTGGTAACATCTATCCCATCCTTTGCCTCTTAAGCAGGTTAACTAAGCCAACTAAGCTTTTTTTTCTTTTTAGATGTTTGTCTGATCTGCATTTAAAGCCTCATAATTGAATGTTCTGTCTGCATCTAAACAACTTGCAGGGCACACAGAATTTACCATTTGAATTTGCTTCTTCCAACTCAAACTGTGGTAAGAGAGACTCAGTGAGAGATTCCAGTCTCAGCATGGATGTAATGATGGAAACAGATCATCCATTCTTTTGTTTTAAGGAAGCTTCTTGTCTTCAAATGTACTCCTCTATTTCTTCTGTTCTCTTTCTTTCTCTTTTTCAGAATCATGAATGATTTTTTTCTGCAATAATGTTCTCCTTTTGCCCAAGCCGACTTCAACTTTTCAGTTCTCACTCATTCTTCCTAGTCAGAGACGGTCTTTGTCCCCATCTCATGTACTAAGAACAGTCAATGACACATTCAAAGAACTTGCCTCTATTTCACAGTGGATTTTCAAGACAGTTCAATGGTTAATGCAATTTCTTTTAAGGTCAAGAGAAGTTTATTACCAAGTTCAGTATGTGTCTATTAGATGTTGAACTATCCTACCACTTCGCCTTTCTTTGAGATGTTACCCCCAAGAATTCAGACTCTACACTTGGCAGAACTATGTTCCTCTTCACCTTGAGTGTCACTGACTTGATAGTATGAGTCATGACAGAGTGAAAAGTAATAGGCTTGTCACTTTGAACACATAAAAACCACTCCTCTGCTATTTAATTCAGAAGAAAGAATAATGCACAGTTCGGTATCGGTAAAAGTGATATTTATGAAAGATTCCTATCACCCCTTTTAATTAAGTTTCAGTGACCACCATAATAAAACATTGTAGCAAACATCACGTTGTTGACTTGAAGCCAAAATTAGAAGACAAGTGTACAAATTTCTTGGTTTTATAGAGAAGCTACACAAGAAGATACAGCTAAAGATACAACCCACAGAGTACATTGTTCCCTCAAAACAAGTCTTTTCTCCCTTCAGCATCACTGTGCATAAGCAGTGGGTTAGACGGTTGCCCACCTTATACTTCTCACATTGTGAAGAGATTTAGTCTTCCACAGATTGCAGTCTCTTAATGGAATGAGAATATAGATGTGGTCACAAAAGATGATGATGTTCAAATAAAGTAAGAAGAATACGTGTTAATGAACTGTGACCATAAACTGATTAAAACCAGGATTAGCATTTGTAAGAACCTGGAATACTGGAGGTTGATAGGGTATGTACAAGCACTTGATTATTGAAAGATTATGTTCTAAATAAAACTCTTTAGTATCCACCTAACTTGCACTGTGCTGCAAGATCAACAACCAGAGATAAACTTAAGTCCAAAAATCGAGAAGTGGCTAATCAGAGAAATGGAGTCCTTGCACAGTCTTCTACCTGCTGGAAACGTAACATTACACGGAATCCCATTTCGTTTAGGCTACTGGGTTAGTGGCCAAGATTTGAACTTGCAAAAATTGTTGAGATTTTGTTGCAAAAATACCAAAGCTTTTGAATAAGAAATCTAGATGCTAGCATTAGCATGCATGTGTTCATGTGTTAAGATGTTCATGTGTTAACATGAACTCAAACAGCAGAAATTATTCATAACAGATGCAACATTACAAAGGAGACTAAAGGACTTTCTTCATAAAAGAGATTGGATACATCAAAATGTGTATCAATGATGAAGAAATCACTTCAAGCTTACTATAAATATTTATTTTTTGCAATTCCTATATGATTAGAAGCAGAATTGTGCAGCACTCTAAATGTAAAATGGCTATTGACCTGATTGCGATTTTTTCTTGAGCAACATAAATCTTAAAGTGAAAAGATTATAAACAGATATGCTTGATAAACATTAGAGATACTTGTACATCAAGGATATTTTCCATGTGCCTGTTATCCTCTACTCCAGACCACACGGCCAGAACAGCATTAGCAATCAGGTCAACAACCAGTATATGTACCCTGCAAGGACACCATGGGGTTCTGTAATGAATCTTTTCACCATCATCTTAATAAATAAGTAAATCAACATTGTTCTTGTACTAGGAAAAATCCTCATGAAAGCTAGTTATTAGGTTAGAACACTCCACTTGAAGTTTCGGTATGTGCATTGGAGAAGACATACAGTAACGATTTTCTTATTCATACTTATACTTTGCATGAGCATCTCATGATAACTACTTCTATAATCAGATTAAGAGGTCCAAAACCAGAGTTTGCTTCATAATCTAATTTCAATGGCTTCTTTGGATTAAGTAGAAACTCAAAAGACAGAAGAATTAAACCCAAAAAAATCCTACACTCAAGCAAGCTGAAACCTAATTACACTTACACTAATTACACAAAACTGAGAGACAATTCAAATTTTAATCTTTTAGGTTATATCCAAAAGCAGTAGTCGTCATAGGACAACTATTTTTGTTACGACTGAATTCAAGTGTCCATCATACAAAAAACCAAAAACAATGCAAAGACAACTTATGTCTTAGAAAAGCAAGAAATTCTCCATTTACCTCTATTTGACCCATTTGTGAGAGCCTAAGATGTTCAAGGATAAACTTGCACACCTTGCAAACCATGTTGCGCACAGAACATCTAATGTATAAGACCAACTAAAATAAATGAAAAATTAACATTGACAGTGAAATGTAGAGCTCTATAAACTTCTTTTTGGAAATACATCACAGTACTTTTGTAATTAATACTGCATCCCAACCCTGGTGGTCTGGTTTTGTAAAGCTATCATCAATTGCCAGGAGACAGAAGAAAATTAAGCAACTCTCCAGATATGTCCATCTGAAAAGATTCAGTGTTATCATCTATATTTTCTAAGTAACTGTATAGTTAATTGGTGTGGTGACCCATACAAAAACACAACACAGAAAAAGCAATGTGAAGACATGGAATATAAAGTTAATCCATTAACAATTACTTATAGCTGAAAATGTGCCATCTGAATGGCAGGTATTTACTTCAAACTAAAGCCTGGAACTTCAGTGCCACTAAATAAGAATGGTCTTGTTTCATATTCAAAATAATAATATTTCAATATCAAGGAATAGGAGCTACTCTGAAAACCTTAATTGCTGGAGTCGTTCCCACACAGCTGTTCATTCCAAGGAGTCTTGAAACTGTTAAAACTTATCTAAACAGGAAAACACCATGAAAGAAAACTTTATTTACAAACTCACACTGCTGCAAAACTGAACCCTCCTTAAACTTTTAGAGTTTGGCACTATTTCTCTTGAATGTTTGGCAGAGCTCATTACAGTAACGTGCAGTATTGCAATTGCTATTTCTCCCCATTTCAGTAAAAAGAGCCCAGAACTTCAAAGGGAGATGATTGCAAACAGTCTATGAACCCCTGCATACAAGAGACCTAAAGGGAATAAATCTCCTACTCAAGTCTTTGTTATCGCCGTTTAAAATACGTTCATGGAAATACTGACCAGGATTCAGGCAGGACCAAGGCCACAGAAAACTAAGGTGCAGATACTCATCTTGAAACACTCTGAAATGAGTTGGGATGTGGCTATTTATTTAGTCCCGTGCAGGTTTCTTGCCAACTTTAGCACAAGTATGCTGGGAATAAGACTGAAATGGAGCAATACAAAAAGAGACAGTAGACAATCCCCAGGAGGCCTGGGAAATTAGAACAGATTTGTCCTCTCATTTACGCTGGGGTAATGTAGAAAATCAGATCCAAGAGGCGGCTTCAATAACCACATAGCCTCCCTTCCCCCAGATTTTTATTTCTGAAGGCAGAGGACAAACATGTCATCCTTCTTTCTGTCTATTCTATTCTCATGCAAATGGCATGGAGTGCTTTCCTCCTAATTACCCACCTCCTTGCCAAAGCTGTCAAAAAAAAAAAAAAAAGAAGCTAACTTTTTGGATTTATTTTATTAAACTTTAATATTCAAATTTATGGGAATCTTCAAGCCTAAATCCTCATTAGAGCTTATCAAATAATTAATGCTCCAGAAATTAACTAACTGAAACAACATGCACACCCCTCATCCAATTAAGCAGATGGATAATCCAGAGTGAAAAAAAAAAACAAAAACAAACAAAAAACAACTAGAACCCCTCTGCTGCATCCATTAAAAAAAGGGGTAAGAAAATAACATGGAAAGCAGCTTTAAGATTCAAATACAAAGCCCATGAAAGTGGACTATCCACTAAAGTGCCTAGTATATGAGGTGAAACAGGTGATATTACCGCTTTCAGTGAAACATCACATACAGCTTTATGAAGTTGTTATCTCTTGAAAAAGCAGTTAAAAATATTCTTCCCCTCCTTTTGTCTATATTGCTATTTAGAAATATGTGGCTTAACAGTTCAAAATAAGGCACTCAAACACATCAAATAACTTAAAAATCCATTTGGGAAACAGAACTGTGCATAGTTCAACAAACTGTGTACAAGTTCCCCAACAAATCAAAATTCTATACTTTGGAAGTGAAATTTACCTTCAAGACTATGAAAATCGGAAGTGAACAGGTAGCCAGTAAACCTTGAAGCAGTAGCTGATATAGGACTAACTAATATTAGTTTACCAAGCTTCATTTCTACTTCCAAATGGTTTGAAGGCTCATAACTGGGAGATTCATCTTGCACTAGAATTTCATAGGACTGCAAAGTCCCTACTGCCTACCCAGAAAGCCTCATGTTGTAGAGGCCCAGATCTGGGGATGGCCAAATGGTAGAAAGCCAGAAAGACCTGGGGAATTTTTGTTTAGGAAGACAGTATCGGAAGTTCAATCCAAGATGTTCAGACTCTGAAAGCTTAGGATACTCAACTACTCATCAAGTAGAGTCTCAGAAATTACATTGGCTTGAGCATAAGATTATTTCAAGTGACATTTCTCTACAACACAATTCAGAGAAAAATGTGCATTAAAAAGAAAATTCCTTACACTCCCACCAGTGGCCCTCTTAAGGTCTCCCTTTAACACATATAAACAGCTGATGAAGTGATCACAGTCTAGTCTAAGCCCAAGAGAAAGACCAAACAGAATGTGGATTTTGGCTGTCTTCCACCTAATCAGCCGCAAAAACAGACTTGAAGCAGAAAAATCTTACTATTCTGGCAAGGAGAAATCACTTTTTTACCATTAAACATTTTTAGCCGATTTTCCAAGGGAATATGTAAAAGAAAAAAAAAAATTAAAAAAAATGAAGATAAAATTAGATTACCTGGAGACAGCTTTAATTTGTATAAAACCGTAAGAAGCTTTTATGTGACTGCTTAATCTTTTAACAGCTGCTTCTTTAAGTACTCATTCCCACTAAATATATCACGTCACCATACTTATGATCTTCCTAAAACAAAAGAATATCTTCCAAAACGACTATAGCTAGCAATATTAAAGCAGCACCTACTGGCATCATTATATTTAAGTATCTGAAATAGACATTACTGTCAGCAGAATTTTTTTTAACCTTTCTCCCTTCTTTCCCTTACAAGAGGTTATTAGAGTTAGTTCAGTGTCCTACGTCCTGTTATAAAATACTAGAAATGAACTATTAAAATTGGCAATAAATATCTATAGCCCATGAATTTAAGTGTTTCAGATTTTTTATGTCCCTTAAAAATTGTGTTCAAAGCAAGTTCTACCAACTACCTTGAAATTCTTAGCAGACTCCACTGATACAGTTATTCAACAGTTTCTTGGGAAAAAAGAGACAGTTGAGAGATTTGCCTAACACATCTTGATCTCCTTGTTCACTATGACAGCGGTTTCTTCTGCATGGGCTCTTCATAATATATTAACTAATGTTAATATATTATATGTTATAAGTTATAAGTTCATAATATATTAACTAATGTGGAACAAGCAGTCAGGTCTAAATTCACCAACTCATATTCACATTTTTTGGTGGTGGTGTGCTTGAACGTTAGCATTATTTATGAACAGCAAAATGAGGTTAGGTACAGAATTAAAGAGTAAAATCAAAGGTCTGGTGCACTGCCAACCAAGTCAAACTGGAGTTTCTGCAAGGATGCTACTTTCCCTTTCCAGTGTCCTGATTATTAAGTCCCTCAACAGAGGATGTACCCATGAGTTCCATAGTTTTTCCGAATGAACTGCCATTTTTCTCCATTTTTCTCTAATTAAATAATGAAAAGTGTTGCTGTTGTTCAAGATGCAAATAAGAGACATCAGAGTTGAGATAGAAAGTATTTTCTGGTCATTTACCTCAACCCTCTGACACTTATATTCTGCCACATGCATGCATCTAACAAGTTGTATGTGTTGCTCAGAACATGCTTGGTTTGAGCATATCACACTGTTGTATAAAGATACGTGACTGTACACTAGAAATAAATGGGTAGTGTCCACTTTAAAAGAGAGGGAGAAAAGTTCCTGCCCACAGGTACTTCCAGATTCCTTATACTGCACTCTAGAGGCCACAAGTATGTAAGAAAGTGGTTGCTCTGCAAAGGTGGAAACCTTTGCTTTGTGGATTTGGTTTAGAGAGCACAGGATGCTATATTTCAGAAGCCAGGTAATAGGAAGAAGTGAAGCCTGAGTGGCTTGCTGAGCACCCCTGTGCAGTGGGAAAGGGCAAGAAGGCTGAATGAGGTCAAAGAAGAATGAAATGTTCCAATGCCAAACTTCACAGCTAAATACATTACAAAATGATCTACTGAGGAGCAAATGGACTGTTAGACAAAATCTATTATGTTGCAAAGTGATAGAATGTAATTTGTTTGGTTGGTTTTGGAAAAAGATTTTTGTCTCCTGTCAGCACTACTATTAAATAAGTCTGTCTCTCTCTTCGTACACACAAAGTACATTAAATTTCTGAAATATCTTAATATCTTGAAATATGTAAATATATGGGGCTACACTTTGTATGTTGAATATCTTTCAAATAGAGCAGCTTTGAAAGGGGACAGAAAATAAAAGAGTTTTTAAGCCTGGATACATCCTTCTTACACAGACACCAGCTAAAACACAAATCAGTTCATATAACATTAGAAGAATAGGATAGTCCTGTTCCCTCTGTCTGTGGGATGCAAAATTAAACAGGTGCTTTTCTAAGCTCATCAGAATCATCCCATAATTTTCATAACCTGCAGCTCCATGCGTGAGATATGTAAAGCTTCGCCTTCCCATTCAGTTCTCAGGCTCAACAATGCTCAGCAGGCAGTAGTCAATTTAGCAAGAGATCTTATCCATCACTGCTGAAAAAGTACTGGCTATTGACTGATGAATGGAAGATAAATCACAAGAGGGCTGTCCATTCAGGCAGGGCTGAATGACACTGACAGAAGGCAGCATGAAAGCTCATTTTGTGCCTGCCTGTACAATATGTCGTTTGTAGAGAGTGTTGCTCTCCAATGATATCAGTCCCTTCTCGGTATGAAGCTCTCTCCCTTTATTCCCTTCAACAAAGGTGTCCAGTTTGTAAGAAAGAAAATCCTTAAAGTGAAGAAATGTCATTATAATCCAAAATTCAAGTTCAGATGTAGACTTTGGCTTTCTTGTTTGCTATAGGGTAAACCAAGTGCAACCATTTGTCATTTCTGAAGGGAAGAAATAAAAAAGGCAATGGGACAAGTGCTGGGGTAAGAAGAATCCAGGAGATGGTTTTAAAGATGTCATGGAGTAGTAATCTGCCATCTACTTAGTATTACTCATCTCAACAATACATTCCTTGCACTAGTCAAACCTGCAGTGGTGTTCACTGAAAATGATGTCTCCAAGTATCACTGGAGATGAGGAGCACAAAAGGGAATGTTAATTTTCTTCCCTACCCGTAACATTGCCTAACCCATACTCAAGCTAGGAAGTTATAAACACTTTGAAAGCCAGGACAAGCCCATTTTGGTAAAGAACCTTGAAGAACCAAACCTTACATTTCCTAAACAACTCTTTATTAGAAAAGTATTTTAGAAATTACATGCTTGCCCCTGCTCAAGTTTTAACAACAAGTATTTAGGGTCAGTAACTAATAAACTGGGGCTTTACCTGAACAAGACCAGCAAAACAGCACTACAAATCTGCTTATCTAAAGGTTTTACTTTTTACTCCTATGAATTCAAGGAAGCCCAAGGCTGTAAAACAGGTTTGTGCATTCGATTCCAGCTAATCACAGAATGATATGGGGTTGGAAGGGACCTCTGGAGATCATCTAGTCCAATCCCCCAGCCGGAGCACACAGGAACTTGTCCAGGCAGGTTTTGAATGTCTCCAGAGAACAGGACTCCACAACCTCCTTGGGCAGCCTGTTCCAGTGCTCTGCCACCCTCAAAGCCAAGAAGTTTCTCCTCGTGTTTAGATGAAACTTCTTATGTTCAAGTTTGGGCCTATTACCTCTTGTACTGTCACTGGGCACCACTGAAAAAAGACTGGTCCCTTCTTCTTGACACCCACCCTTTAAGAATTTATAGGTGCTGATCAGATCCCCCCTCAGTCTTCTCCAGACTAAAAAGACCCACGTTCCTCAGCCTTTCCTCATAAGAGAGATGTTCTAGGCCCCTAATAATCTTTGTAACCCTTCGCTGTATCCCCTCCAGCAGTTCCCTGTCCTTCTTGAACTGGAGATCCCAGAACTGGACACAGTACTCCAGATGCGGCCTCACCAGGACAGAGTAGAGGGGGAAGATGACCTCCCTCGATTTGCTTGCCACACTCTTCTTGATGCACCCCTTCTTGGCCGCAAAGGCACATTGCTGGCTCATGGCCATCCTGTAACTAATAAACTGTAACTAATAGCACCAGGACTCCCAGGTCTTTTTCCACAGAGCTGTTCTCCAGCAAGTCAGCAGAAAAAATCATCAGTATCATCAAAGATACTGATAGGTGGCAATCACTTGTGTCTGCACAGCTCTCCTCATCTGACAATTAAGAGTTGCACAGCTGTCACTAAGAACTTAACTAAAGAGTAATGAAGTAGAATTGTGGGCTCCGAGTGTCTTTTAGGGGCACATGCACTGTGCCACTGATGCTAAAGGAGAGGAGAACTCCCTTTGAAACAAATAACACTTGACGGACATCACAAGACTTGTGAGGTTAAGCAAAAACCTCTCAAAAATATTTTTACCAGCTGTGTTCATGCACCTGTTGAAATAATTTCTACATACAAGCAGCCTAGAAGCAAACATGTCTTTGTTGCTGAAGCTCTTCCCTTGAAACAGTGACTGCAGGCAGTTCTCCTGTATACACCTGAGATAATACGGTTGTTGCCAAGGAAGATATGAAATAAAAATCTGAGGGACTGCAAGCTTAAGAACAGGGCTACATTCAGAAATGTAAGAGTTGTTTGGCAGCTTGGTCATTTCAGAGTTTTCCAATTTCAGGAGAAAGAGCAGGGAGCTACCCTCAATTCAGCAATTTCACAGGGCTACTTTCCACAGTGGAGCATCAGTCACAACATCCAAAGACAAAGCAAACTTTCACTAGTTCCTGTATTTGTAATCTTTCATAATAACTCGATAAAACCAGAAGAAAGAGACAGATGTTACAGATCTTCTTTGGAAGACATTTTCTTTTCTATCACTTTAAATCCTTGAACTGTATAACTCATTTATGGATCTGTAAGCCATACATACCAGTTAGGGACTTCACAGCGTACATAAAGATACTAATATTCTATAGCTTTCACTTTCTTTTTCTGTCACCAACACCGTAGTCTTACTTTGCAAGTAACTTAAAAACAAAGGTAACTACACCGGTGTCCTATCAAGTCTTTTGGTGTAAACCAGCTCCATTAGAAAGTTTATAAACATCACACAACCCTATGTTGTATGCTAGTGTTGTTATTACTTCACTAACAAGAACATTAGCATGCTTCGTGAATGGGAAAGACTAAAGTAAATCATTATATATTTGTTTACATTTATGAGAACGAAACTTTTAGCTATGCCTTTAGGAACCATGACCAGTTAGTATGCATACCATGATTATGAAAAAGCCTCAGTGCAAACAAGCAAACTCAAGTACAGTTAACAAGCTGAAGAGTACACCTGTAAAAGAACTACGGAAGATAGAATGAAAACAAGGGGTACCCTCTTCTTTAACAGACCTTCAGAAATCTCAGAAAAGACCCCATCTCAGACTTCAGTATACATCAGCCACATTATACCTAAGCTGTCACTCAGAAGACCAGTTCTGACCATGATCTACTCATCAAGTTAGTGGTTCGCTTTCTCTTTGGTCAGATTACACAGATCACCCTTCCTCAGAAAGGACACGGTTACTGTGTTGGCTAATTACAGTTTTTTCCAGTGCCTCATACCTTTAATGAAAAAAAGAACAAACGTCCCAAAACCACAAAAATCAGAAGCATCATCTAGAATGTAATATTCGAGAGCATTTTTGACTTTGATGTACTTGTGTGGGGAAGATTCTAAAAGACAATTCTTTTCCGCCTAGCCTGTTCCTAAGGGTACATGAGATTTGATTGAATTAATTTAAGAGGCATCTGAATAATACATTTATCTATGACAGAAATATCTCTATGTTAGAAAGAAGGTTAAGTAACCACCTCCACTGCAGAATTAAATACTGATTGTTATTGTCAGGCAGCTGTACATTGATTCTAGGTCATTCAAATTTATGTTGTCCTGGACAACTCAAAATTTTTCATCAAAAATTGAAACTTCATGGATTCAGCTAGTGGCCAACTCCTATAAACCTGCACATTAGAGTATATGGGTAGAAAGGTGATTAATTAGTTTTTGCATGGAGAAAACAAAAGTAATATGCGATTCTCATGCATAGCTAATGATAATTTTTATCTGAACATTTTATCTATCGTTTGATTGTGCAATAATACAAAATAAAATTGATTACAGATTACTTTAAGAAAAAAAATGTTAAAATAATCTGTAATCACTTTTATGTTGCATTACTGCACAATTTTAAGAAAAAAATGTTTAAATAATCTGTAGTTCTTCAAAAATGTACAAGGGGATTTGCTTTCATGGGAATCCACTTTTCATCAGCCACCAAAATTCAGTTGCATAGGTTATGCAGAAGTGCAGTATTATCCATGATATATAATCAAATAGGAAGGAAGACATTATTTAAAAAAAGAAAATTAAAGTAGATGTCCCAGGGATCTCTCAATGCAAAGTTAACTCAGAACATTCATACAAGTGTGAAACTCCACATCAGTATGCAGCACCAGCCCACAATGAATACACAAGCATTCCCTGGACTCAGGATATCAGCAAGTATAACTTAATCTACTGCTTTACCAAAATATGCTGCACTCATATTCCTGCTCTGTTCAATTATCACTAGGGAAAATGCTTACTGGTTCAAGTAAATTGTTGCTATGAATACAAGATTATTCCCCCCCCCCCCCCCCCCCATGTAAGAAACCAAGGAAGACATAATTTGGTGAGCTTCTTGGGACCACAGGGAAATGACACAGGAACTTCATGAAGCTTCTTAGGCAGGAAAATTACTAAAATGACAATATGATTGGAAAGACAGGTGTTGAGCTAGGAGTTAGGAGATAAGTGTTTATACCCAACCACAGCTTAATTCAAATGACCTTGAAGAGTGATTTCCACTCCCTGTGCCCCCGTTTCCTCTCTGCATAAGCAAATGAGGATGCCAACTCCATTTTACACTGTACTTTATAAAATCAAGGCATTATTGGAAACCAATTTCACGTCTGTACCCAGGTGACAATTCAGTTGGAACAAAATTTCCTCACAGAATCAACTAACTTCATAGACAAAATTTATACTCAACAAGACCATTCATTTTTCTTGGAAGAGGGGAGGGACTGTCAGTCTATGGACATAAAACCCCTGAAGGGTGAATTTGCTGAGATGATATTGCTGAACAGCAGCCCAGTCCCAGATGAAGCCCTTGTTATCATCTACCTTCCTCTCATGGTTTTGGCATGGCTCTCTATTAAGGAGAAAGAAAAACAAGAAAAAAATAATCCACTGAAATTATATGGAGTATACACATAGGCTTGTTTGTAATTTCTGTTGATTCTGACCAGCATGCCTTTTTAATTAGATTACTAGACCAATTCTTCTTCTCCTCCTCCTAAAATATGAGGTGAATAAACCCCAAAATAGCAGCTGGTCAGTAAGAACTCTAGTCACACATTTAGAAAAGGAAGGGTTTTAGAAATGTTACGGAAAAGTTCATTTGCAGTCACTTTGAATGCGTCACACTAACTAGACCATCGACATTTTCCTTTGGCTTTTTAAACATAAGATAGGCAGAAGTACCCTTATTTACATAATTACAATTATGCACAGTAATGAGATTCCATCTTATAGATACAACAGCTTCCTGAAACACAAAGGGAAAGAGCAGGTCTGCAAATATAAGTCTTAAAAGAAAAACATTCTACAAAATAACGGTTAATATAGTGCTGTATGTCTTGTGCAATTTAACAACTTAACAAAATACTATATAAACACCAATATTTTGTTTATTCTGCAAGCTAATAGTTCAGACATTCATTATTGTGTTGAAATCTTCTTACAGAGAATAATTCACCTTTTTATTTAAAAAAAAATGCCCTGCAATCTACATTTTTCTTTCTTTAATCAATATTGAAATTTACAAAGACACAGCAGTATGTCTGAATTTACTTAAAGTTCTTGATGAAGAAGAGAGTACAGCTTCACAAATACATGAAGACTGCTTAGACTGAGAATTCACATAGTTTCACAGCAAAATGATGAACATAGATTCCTAACGAATCATCTTGCTCTCTTTAGTCCAAAAAGGGCCTATGAATTCAAGCATAACTTGTATGATACCATAGTCTTAAAAATCTTCTGAAATCCAAGCCATTTAAGACATTTGACTGCAAAAAGTTTTCTTTAAAAAAAGTACAAATTAAAGAGGTCATCTAGACATCAGTGGTTTTGTAGCAAAAAGAATATATGTTTTATGTAATGAGTTTCTGCACACTAGAGGTTGTTTTCAGCAAGTTAATTGTGAATATTCATGCTGTCAATTTGTAGTTATTAATTCTAATTCTTGTTTTATGTTATCCAAAGTTGGCATCTTTCCACCCAGAGATTGTCACAGTGCAGACAGAGAGAAAATGGGAATAAAAGCAAACTGTACAAAGACAAATTTTATAGGTGTACCAAAAGGTTTAGGTCAGACAGAATCTCTGGAGAACTTCTAGTCCAACATTCTGCTCCAAGCAGAGCCAACTTCAAAGTTGGATTAGGAAGCCCAGCGTCCAACGTAGCCAAGATATCAACTTCTCCAAGGACAGAGATTCCTCAACCTCTTTCAATTTGTTTCAGGGCTTCACCTTTCTCACGGCAGAGAATTATTTCCCCCTTTTTTAACTGGAATTTCCCTTGTGGCAGCTTGTAACTGTTGCCTCTTGTAGTCTTGTCTGGCACCTCTGATGTGTATAAGTCTCCCTCCTTTTCTACAGCCTCTTTTGAGGCAGTAGATGAGATGAACTAGACCTGACTCAGCATAAGAAACACATAGAAAAGGATATAATGCAGATAAGCTGATCTTAGTGCAAAGGTGCTTGTATCTAATGCAACATTCACTGACGAGAGAATGGGGAAAAACACCTTCGGCTCTCTAGTGTTAACAGATGTGGGCTGCTGATGTGATTGGGAATTCTAGATAGCCTTCTTTAAAAATGTGGACAGCACTGAATCATTTCCCTCAAATCTGAAAAATTAAAGTATTCTATCTAAAGTATAGAAGACACCAGTGTGGTTCTGAATTTTTTTAGATAGATTATTTTACATAAACAAAGTGATGCAATTTGAGAGAGAACAGGGAGGCCCATGGACATATAGAACCTACACACAGGAAGGTTTCAAGAGGATTTCAATTGACTCCGAGTACTTTTTCCAAGAGTAAAGACAGTTGTGTTTTCAGAAAGCTTAGAACAATATCATTTGCACAGTCCTATTAAAAGGCAAACTGTTGCCTATCTCCAGAAGATGGAGTAAGTAAAGCCAAGTTTGGTTTAAACAGGAGCACATGAATGAAGCAAAATATTTTTCTATTTAAAATCACTTCAGTTTAGAGGATCTGGCATTGCACACACTAGAAAGAACCTAAAATATTACAGCTCTATTTTCTATTTTAATGGATAATTGGTAACACTAGATTACAGGATTTGCAGGTTCCAAGTGCTGTATTTTCGTAGGGAAGAGCCTCCTTTCGTTCAGGCTTAATAAGCTTGGTCTATATCAGCTTTTCTCACATCAGTCCAAGTGTCACATTTGGGTTGAGAGAAGCTTGTTAGCAGTAATTACCAGCAGTAGGTTCTATTATTTGCCAAAGTAATTTTCCCTGCTAAGTACCACCAAAACTGCCTCAAGCCTTTAATTTTTTTTTTTTTGCCTTCCTCCGCTTCCTTTTAAGCTGGTGCATTTTCCCATGATACTGCCCTGCGCGGTGCGGGACAGGGCAGAGGCGAGGCGCTGGGTATCAATGTGATCTTGAGAGATGGGGTCAGCCCTAGCGAAAGCCTTTCACAAACAGAGCCTGAACCCTATTAGAGATGCAAATCCACTCTCTAAGTGAGGATTGTTTCGGCCATATAATGGAGCCCGAGGAATTCCTCGGCAGCTCGCTTTTCAGCACAGGCCTTTTGTCTGCGTCTTAGCAAATTTCTGCAGCCTGTTTAAACCCCAGCTATTGTCCTCATGGCTTCATTGATTTCTCTCCCTGCCACCAGCTCACAATAGGCTGATATGAACATCTTTGTTACTGCTTTTGTACTGTATATCAGAGTAATGTTTCAGCAGATTGAGGCCTAGCAGGAAGAATTAAACCTGTACTACACAGAGCATGATGAATTGCCGGATTTACATATCATTTTAGAGGGTATTTCTGGTGGTTCTTTCTGAATGGTGTTGTGTCTCGAAGGATGTAGCTGAGGGATGAAGTGACAGAAAAGGAAGTGATTTAGATATTCGCTGACAGCTTAATACAAGATGCAGACAAATTGTGGCGATTCTCCCATTGCATCCTTCTACATTATTAACTAGGTAGCCATAGGTGGATGCACACATATCCTGTGGACCTGCCACATTAGGCTGCACACTGTAGCCAGGAGAAAGGAGGATTCAGGAGATTTAGCTTATTCAATAGGAGATTGCTCTGAAACAACCTAAAGTTGCCAGGGCACACCACCCTGATGTTTTGATCCTACTGTTCTTGGCCAAAAGATAAACTGCTGATTGAGTCAGGTCTTGACATTACACAGGCAACATATTTCCAGGTCCTGACGTGCTGTGCAGCACACTTCTAAGAAAATAGCTGTGCTCTATGTGAAACTGCATCACTTGAATGGGGCTAATACTACTCAACACAAGATTTACATTGCATCCCAAAGCCAAAAAAACTAGGTAACTATTTCTGCACCTTCTATCAAGTACACTTTGAAATAATTTCTTTAATATTTCTTTTTTGAAAAATTCTTTTGGTTTGTCTGCACAAATCACTATCATTCTAAAACTGTGTTGTTTATAATGGACTTAAGAATCCTTCTTAGTAGAAGTAAACTCCACTGTTTAAACTCATAAGGCTTGACAGTGTTTACATAGTTTACAAACGTGATCCACAATCCACATATGGATCATATTTTGTGTAATTGGCACTAAACCGATGTAATAAAGAGACATAAGTAAATAAGTCTGTAAAATGGTAGAGTAACAGTAGAAATAATAAGCAGTAATTTCAAAGTTTTCAAGTCAGAAGAAAATTTATATTGACATTATATCAAAACAAAGAATGTACATAAGATGCAAGTTCTTTTCTGTACAGAGCAGGGCTAAATCTTACCCTAAAATATCAGGCATAAAAGCTTTGCCTTCCTACCTTGCAAAGCACCCCAAATTGAAGCACAGTACATAGATTTTTTTGGGAAAAAATTTAACAGGAAAGGCCAAAACAATAAGATCTTATAGTAGCTTCAATGCTATTTCTTAATCATAGAAGTTTCTTTCTGTTACAAAAATGAGTATTTCTGAAAAGCAGAAGTTTTGGACATTTCTATCCACAACAACTGGTAATAATAGATAGATCATCTGACCTAACAGAACAATCATCTGACATTACTTGAACCTTTACAAAGACAGGCATGTAAAGAATAGGGTTTTTTGACCAAAAGGAAAAGGTAGCATTCTGAGATATCAATGATCACTGGTAAAAACAATCTAGAAAAGGAAGATACGTGTTTCAAATGTATGTTGTAGTAAAACTGAGACAGCAAAGGAATCAGGTTTGAAAAAATTAAGCAATAGGTGCAATGAGCTGAATTCATGGATATGTTTGAATAAACGGCACAAAGTTGTTCTTCAGTTCTAAATGGGTCAGAAATCCATACACGATATACTCCAGCATGAGTACTACTTCATTCTTTTCCTTAACGAGCAGTAACTTTCTATTGAACATACCATTTCCACCACAAATGAGTATTATCAGAAAATCCAGGACCCTTTGGCAGTTGCTCACAAGGGTAGACACTCATTCCACCCTAATTCCTTTTCAAGGAATACTTCACTGTGAAATCTGGATTCATGGCTCGATATTTCTTGAGCTTGTTAATTCACTACTAGTGATTCCTAAGAGCTTTGCAGGCGCGTATGTACAGCTCCTCGTTTCACTTGGAAATGAAAGAGCATTAATAAGAGAATTTGTTTACAGCAGACAAAGCTGGCTACTGAAGTGCAAGCAGAACTGTGACAAGCAGCAAGGTGGCTTGATACTCATCTATATTAGTCATCAGCTATAATAATTATTTGACTCCTTTCCCTTGATCATCTGTTAGTCATTTCAGTTCTTTACAGGTATCGCATGCAGAACTCCGTACAAATACAACTACTACACTGAAATATGTAGTGAAACTATACAAACACAGGCTTTTATGCTTCATTCCTTTTATTTTTTTAACTATATGGCATGTGGAAACTTGAGAGCAGCAGCTCCTACCAAAGTCCATTTAAAATGGTTGTACATGCAACTTTGACAAACAGATGAACTGGGACGCTGGATATGTCTTCATATAGAACAGGACTGGTTCAGAGAGTTCTGTTATTCTTTAATGCTGCATTTTGTTTTGCATTAACAAAGCAAAAACTACACGATTTTTGGAGAATATGTTATCAGTCAACCTTAACTGAAATAAAAACAAAACCAAACTCTCTCCCTACATTTGCAAGTTTTAAAAGTCAAGCTTGGTTCATTTCCCACTTTACTGGCAGAACTACCTAGCAAACAAGCTCCCTAGCAAACTCTGTTACAGTTGTCAAAGGGGCTAGTCCTGGAACTTACTCTCTGTGAAAGACTGCCTCAAATAATTTCCAGAGTGCTTTTATATTAATTTATTTTTGTAAGTAAGCGGTCTATCCAAAAGGATTCTCTGGTCTAGCCATAAGCTGCTAAACAAGAACGCCTGCAGTCAACGTGTTTCATGTTGCTAACAAGACATACTAGCTGATTACCTTTGCAAATTTAATTTCCAAATGTGAGACATACTTCAAGTTACATTTCAAATTAATTCTTTCCTATCATATTCCTGGTACCCTGCTACCACCAGCAAACCACAGTTATGTAGAACCCGGAAAATGACTACTTCTTCCTTTTTTAGCTCACTTTTATTTCTGATATTATCATCGCAGCCCTACATTTCCTTTTTATCTTCCTTTACCAAAACTTTTCCTTGTTAGCACAAGAAAAAAAAATAATCTGTTAAAACCATCTCTAGCATTGCAGGCTTTGACAAAGTCAGTCCTGCTCAGCTGCGTGCCAAAGGCACAGCAGATTCTCTAAGGAATCAGGAATCCACATTTATTTTATTGCCAGAAATGTTTATTAAAACTGAAGCTTGCACTCTTTTAAGCCTCTTGAAGACACACCAAAAGTTGCCTCATGCACAATTACTATTTCTTCTCAAATTATGTGGAAAGGGCAGTCTTCTGCTTCTTATAGAGCAGCAAGTCAGCACAGGACAGTCCATTAAGCAAGCAAACAAACCCAACCAGTTTGGTCCTTTGCAGAGTTTTGTAAACTGCATGCAGAAATAGGGAAATCCTCTATTTTAGAGTAGAAAAGCTTAATGAGTAACCTACAAAGCCTGCAGGTATATCTACATTTGTCATAAACACAGGCTCACATATTCTGATCTAGATTTTGTTTCAGTGGCTAAAGACCTGAAGCATAACTTTTAAAGGCAGAGACTGAAACAAAGAAACCTGAGCAAGAAGGTTAATTGTAGCATTAGCAGCTATTCTAACTTTTCAACTTAATCATACTTTCAGCACTGAAGTAAAAATATACAAACTCTGGTACTTAGAAGTTTCTAGTCTTCTTGAACGGAGCACCATCTTCCTCTTCCCCCACAAAAAAAAAAAAAAAAAAAATCCAAGCAAGAAAAACTCAAGGGCAGTCATCTCCAAGCAGATATGGAGTACCATTAATATCTCACACTTTTTGAGTTAATACCATGGAGACCCTTATTCATGGGTGGTTGTTTTTTTTTTTTTCTACTTGCTCTTTACGGCTGGTTGTCAATTTATAGTCCTCAGCATGTCAAGGTTACACAAACCAAACCCAGGAGAATTTATTATCACTATGAATACCACAACTGCTTTGCTTAAGGTGCAGTCCATTTCCAGTGCTTCACAAAAAAGTCACACACATCCCCACAATTTTTATTCATCAGTTGTCTGCCCCTCCCCCCACTTTTTCTATAAATTATAGGGATTAACAGAATGCAGCCATAGCACTATCAAACAGATCTCCTTTAACATATCAGCACTTTGGATAAAGACATGCTTTGTCACACAGGCTAAATCTGATATCTCCAAAACTTCTAGTTTATTGTGTGCCTCCTCTTACAGAGTATCAACTGCTACCTTAATCAACTTTTGTTTCCCATCAGCACTACCCCACTAGAAAACACATGCATGCTTTCACTTACTCCTTGAATTATTAGAACAGTTTTCCTAACTTTCAGCCTCAAATTGCTCATAAGCATTTGGTACATTGTAGTTTTTTGGTATGACAACACATAACCAGAATCCAGTGAAAAAGTAGTATAAAAGAGCTGGCAAAGTGGAACCAAACAAAGCACAGAGTCCATTTTTGTCACTTAGAAGCATTAGGCACCTGCTTCTGAAAAAGACATTTATAAACAAATCTTCTCCTGAGATTCTGTAATGAATCAAGGATTGGTCTCCTTTATGCTTGAATCCAAGCAGAATGAGCTAGATGTGATGCACAACAGTTTAGGTAAAGACAGGGTGTGGACAGTTCAGCAGATGCAAATCTTTGTAGTGCCTACACTTTGTGCATTTTCATTATTAAGTTATTAAGCAGTTCTAACTTCCTGTTCCTTAGATAACTGCAGGTTTTGAGTGCTTTGTTGCCACCCAACATTAGATCCTGATGGATCCTTCTGTCACTCATGAAAACGACTAATCCCCATATCTCAATTTATATTCCTAGTTTCCTCAATATTTGAAAGTCATTCCCATTCTTTATTCTGTCTTAAAAAGTCAGGCGCATTTATTGTTCTTCAGAATTCTCCATTTCTCAGATGCTATTCAGAGTAAAAACACAGTCAGTTAGGAGCACTTCCAGAGCTGGTGTAGCAGGTTAGACCACCTGGTTATCCCTGACAAGTCTTCCTTAAGGCTTTCACTTGAATAGGGTATGCTCAGTCCTATTTCCTTATACAAGATCCTAGCCTTTTATTGCCAGTAACTGAGCTTGCTACAGCATTAACCAGGATAACATGACTAACATTTGGGTAATGGGGTGGTACTCTCCTCCATTCTTATCCTGTCCCAAGAGCAAACACTGTATCTAATGATATTCTTTCAAAATTTTGATTTAGGACACCAAATAGCCCAAGGGACTAAATGATTTCTTTAACGTCTGTATAATCAAAGGTGGATTAATAATATGAACATCAATCCCTCAAAATTTCATCTGAGATCAAATGACTCCATCTGAAAAGCAGTGCAAGCAGGATAGTAAGTATGGATATCAAAGGCAAAGTATCATATCTGTCCTGTAGAGTCAGGTATTTGAAATAAGAATGAGTGAGATATCGCACCATTCCCACACAACTGTTCCCCAAATGAAAACCAAAGAAAAGAGATAAAGAAAGACAGGGTAAATATTGCTTTGTGCTTTTTTATAGCTGAAGTATGGCTTGTCAGATCAGATCTTCTGATGCACAGAGACATATACTATCCGAAGTGTTGTTATGGGATATAACAGTATAAATCCCATACAAATGCAAATAGAAGTCATGGATAGCCATAAGCATTGCTAAGCATATCCTTTTGTACACTCCATTACTCACAAGTGCTCATTATAATAAAATTAAGCACAATCAGATAGCATTCAGGCTATTGAAGATACAGGCTTAAGCACAACTTAACTCTCAAAAAAACTTCTTGGACATAATCTTCCTTCAAAAGACTTTACTGTGCTGGACCAGAATTCAGACTAAAAGGGCCATAGGGGCCAGGGACTGTTAGGTTGGGTGCAGCACCATGCTAGATATGGATGGGTTGCTCCTAGGACCAATGACAATGCCACAATGCACCATGTGGCTGTAATTGCATATTCAGAACAAGTTCAACTGCCAGGACCAGGACCACCATGGGCTCTGTTGCTCCAAAGTTAGACATTCAACTCAAAATGCCCTTACGCTATAATTTTCTTTCCCTCATCTGTCCTGCTCAATCTTTTACCTTATGCTTCTATGCACAACATCACCTGAACAGGCTTGAAAGATTTAGACTGCTTATTTTGAGCATTTAGTTTAAAATTAATAGCAGCAGTGAGATAACACTAGCTTACTGTAGGAAGTTTGTGGCTTTCCTCCATTTTGGATTGATTTTGTTTAATTTGTTTGTGCTTTGGGAGGTTTTTTTTTGAGCGTGGAGGTAGGGTGAGGTGAGGTCACAGGAGTCAGGGACAATGTAAGTGTACATGCTGAACATATGCATTTCAGTAAAGGGCATACACACACACAAGAAAAAACAAACTCAAAGATCACATTGTTACCTTGTACTTTCAAGTTAAGAACTCTTTTCTCAAAGCACTCTTTAAAAGTTCAGTTTTGAATTTCAGCAAATATCGGAAGCTTAAGTTGGGGGACTCTGAACAACATGTAAACTAATTATTGATTTTCCCCCTTAAGACAGTATGCTCATTCAAAGGAAAAGAGATAATCCTCTTAATGTTTTGCTCTAAGAACCTCTAGGAACACTTAGATAAAATAACTTTATAAATAGGTATCCATTGAGAATTTATTTGCATTTCAGTGTAACTGGGCCTCAAGGAGGTCCGAATAGTGTTCCTTTAAAACCAAACACAGTTTGCTGAAGAACTGCTGCACATACAGTTTTAAAACGTTGCTATATGATTAACGTGTCACATGCTTTGTGATAAACTGTTCCATCTAGCATTTAAAACCAGTTGGTCCATTTACTTCATTCAAGGTGATGTTAATGAGTTGAAAATGCATTTTTGTCACAGTGACACCTCATTGCTCTAGAGGTGGTTTGCTTGTACCAGATGTTTAGCTCTGCTTACTAATCTGTGCCTAAATATATTTCAAGGACTGCAAGAAATTCTTCCAATTTTTTTTTTCTTCAGAAAGCCATCTGTATTTTTCCCTCCCTCCATCATCTTCCCTGTGTTTTCTGTAATGGATATAATTATTGAAGCACTAAACCTGACATTTACTATTGCTCAGATTCAGACACACTTATGCTTACATATCCTGTTCTTTAAGTCCTGATCATGAGCAAAATCAATAGTTTATTACAGGAACAATTTTTCATCTGTGTCACTTTCAAATTGCACCTCATAGCACTGTAATATACAGTGATATTTCCTGTCACCTTCATTTATTAGTGAACAGGTATTAAATTAGGGAGAAAAGGTTTAGTGAAAGTGAGTTTTCTACTTGCAAATGTCATCTTACCTTCTATTTTCAACTAAATGTTTTACAGTATTTGTCAAAGCAATGCGAACTGAAGCCTAGCAATATCCCTTCACTGTGATGAGACCACTTTAGACATACTGTAAATTACTGAATAGCCACTGACCAGTGTCATGATATAAGCAATATAAGAGCTTAAAGGAGGAGAGAAAAACAATAAGGTTTAAAAAAAAATAAATAAATCAACAGTTTACAGATGTTTCAGCCTAGTTTCTGCTTCACACTAGGTAAATCAAGTTGCAGTTGACAATAAGACTTCACAGATTTGCTACAAATGCAGACAGTAATTTGACATGAGATAATTAGAGATGCTGTTTCTGACTGGTGCCAGTCCATACAGCAGCCACCTCACAGGTAACGAGTATGCTGAATTTTGATATTTTTAGCAGTATCTAAGGAATCAGTAGTAAAACCCAAATAATATGACTGCTAAATAACATTAATTGTTGCAACATCTTTTATTTCTCTTGGCTTTTCAAAGAGGCACCGTGAGGGATACAACTTTTTCACATTACCCAAATACTACAAAGGTGCAAGGAGTTTTTGCTCAAGTTGCTATTTTGCTCCATGATTTCAGAGGAAGACCAAGGCACAGGTAGAGTAAATAGCAGCTTAGGACAGCTACACTGGCCTCCATGCCTGTGCAAAAATGGAGAGGGAACAACTGCTATGCCTTAAGCTGCCTCCTGTTTTCACTTCTGCTGCTGCAGCAGAAAGAGGAAGGCCTATGGTGTTATGGCCAGGATAGGCAGGCATTTCCAAAAGCAGAAACACAAATGCTTCCCTGCCCATCACCATGCCAACATGGAAGTGGAAGTGTCCTCCACCTACTTCCTTGACATGTCTTCCCCCTGCAGCTCAGGCAGAAGCAAACTCTTCTTACCCTAGTTCTTGTCCCATGTTGGGGCTTTAAAAGCAGAGGAAGACAAGAAGACCTTCTCATAGCTCTTTTGGTTAGGCATCAGGGTAAGCAGGGAGAGGGGCAGGAAAGTTACAGATGACATCAGGGTGGCAGGACCACAAAAGAGAAGAGAAACCCTCTAACAGTTTTCCTTCCTCCAAAACTATTTGGCACCCTCAGGTGCCTCTCACATGCCCTGAGCTTCTGCTGCCTCCTCTACCCTTCCTGTTCCCATTTATCTGAACTTTTTCAACTTAGCTTTGCTTACAGTGCCTGGACACCTGCAAAGTGTACAATGGACAAACTACATAGGATTTCAGTGACACGATGGCAACCACAGTATCATACCTTCAAAATTACATATTTTTTTTTTTTTGCAAGATTTATTTGGGAGTTGATGAGTGCTAACAAGTGTATCTTTTTTCTCCATTTTTTCTGGGAATAATATGCAGTCACACCACCATACAATTCTCCATTTATATATCTACTTTGTACATAGAAGTGTATGACCACAGACGTATATCCTCTTCTTTCCACTCAACTTTGAGTGTGCTCCACAAGGCATCAATGTTTCTGTATGTTCTAGGTTACTATACTGAAGTCAAGTAAGGACTGCCAAGAGAAACTCAACTGTGTGGTATTTTAAGAAAAATAAATATACTGAAGCTGTGCTTTTTACTGCCCTAGGATTGTAATTAAACAAAGATTAGAATATTTAAATAATCTCAAAATGTTAAATTCTAGTCATGCCCAAAATCTAGTTAACAAAACTCACAACCTGAGAGTTAATCCAGTACCAGGAGTTTCTTGGATTGGTTTGCATGAGAGCACTGAGATGGTAACATAGCATAGATGCATAGAATAGATGGAACTGAGCAGAGAGCTAAGAAAAGCAATTTCAGTTAAACCATTCATACACATTATACCAGAGTGTGAAGTTCAATAAAAGAAAAATTAAATTTCTTCTAGTGTTGACAGCAGAAAAACTAGTTCCCCTAAACATTTTCAGGCCCAGTAAAGACATGAACATGAGCAAGATCTGATGAAAGAACATGAGCAGTTGTTGGATTATTCTGGCAAATGTGTTCCTCTCCAAATAACTGCAACTTTAATGAATACATACTAGAGCTGACAGAGAGATGACAATTCCATTGCATGGTGATTGACCAGTTCCTAAAGGCTTTATGCACGGTGGTGGAATGAAAACAAAACTACACAAAAGTTTTCCCAAGTAGAATAGTCCCTTTTCTAATGAAAAGCTGAGGTTTCTATTTTTCAAGTAGGTGCTGAAATGTGAGTGAAGTGTAGTGGTTTGAGCTCTTGCCTTCAATTTACACTCATTCAGCTTGATTCCAAGCAGAATCTTTCATCCCTTATTGCATTTATTCACTGATGATGATGGCTTAAACCTGGACCTTCTTCCCAGCCTAATACCCTAAACAGTATGTTGTAAACCATGAAATCGTGAATGTGCCTCTCAAATGTTTTGGTTTCATAAAGGAGCATATAATGAAAGTCCATTCTGTAGAAAATACCTCAGCCAATTCTAACACCAAAAATGAAGATCGTTCCTCTTGAATTTGGCAGAAACATGCCTGGGATAGTTGCAGCAGAGCCAGACACCAACTACCTGTAGCATGACTACTTTATTACTCATGTAAGAATAGCAAAGACAATTAAGTCTGCAAATATTTCTAATTCATATCACAATGTGTCAAGATCAATTCTGATAAGATCTATGTCAAAAAAAAGGATTCAGATAATGGACTCAGTAGTCCCCCTATTACCACAGAAAGTACAGTAATGGAGGTGGTCAGTTCTGTACCTGGAAAAAAAAATATTCCTGTTTCTAAAGTTACTCCTAAAATTTACTAATTATAAAATAAGTACTTCTAACATTCTGCTTTGTGTTGTTAAATGCAAAGTTCTGATTTTTAGTAGATGCACAGTGCAACACACAAGTAAAAATTATAGTAATAAACTTTGGGTTTTTTTGAAAAATCAATGGAAAATAAATTCTATTGTATTGTCTTGAATGAACTTTCCCTGTTTGTGATATAATGCTGAAGTTGCAAATATGGTTTACTTCTGAAGCTTCACTTCCTGGTGTGAATTCCCCAATCCTAATGTTATTCTTTTATCTTATGATTGAGTTTATTACTCTTTGTATTGCAGTGGTGTCCAAAATATGTTGAGTAGTATCCAAACCCAAAGAAGCAGCCAATTCTGAGTGGAAAAGCAGGCAATGCTTAAACATGGATGTTTCCTTTTCAGTCAATCCAACACCAACCAACGAATTTCAAGGGCAGGTACAGAATGGTAGAAAACTCGGCACATTACATCTGGGTGCTGTCCATCAGGCCCTGTTTTCCTTATTTGCTATTCATATTACATTCAGTAGCTGCACTTCAAACAGGCTCAACGCTGAGACAATTCCAAATTGGAGAAACTACAAATCTATAATTATAACGTAGCTTTGTTCGGGAGTGAGCAATAGCCTCACTGCTTGCACTGACACTTCCAGTTCATAGCTTGAACGCACGTACCTATGACAACCACGCAAACCCATCCACAGTTTCTTCCTGAATACTACCCCATGGAGTCCAATTAGTACACAAATACCAAGCACACAAAATAGAAAATAATAAAAAGTCTTATCATTACACCATTGTTCTGATATTCTAATCTTTGCATCATCACTAATTTGTACAAAGGTAAATAATCAATTAATTCTCAACAACAAAAGACAAAAATATCCTCATGAAGCTATGTCTCATTTAAATAAACAAAAATACCACTCCAGAATAAAAGCTCTGTTCTTTTAACAAAAAAGGAAAGCCCCCCCCCCCCATATTTTTTTAGCAAGAATACTTTAAAAGGTGTAAAAAAGCAGCACTTACTTTGTAGAAACCAAAACGAAAAAATTCTTCGAGGCACTTGGTAATGAAGTACCTCTACCTACCCATTTTCCCTTTCCCCCAGGAAACAAAAAACCCACAACCCTGTAACTTCCTCCCCTGCACCTGGGATGATTCTTCACCCACAACTAATTCTACCTCTCTGATCAAGCTAAGAGCTTGCAGTTGTTGTTCTTTCTGAATTAACCCTTCCTGCTGCAGCCATAGTAGAAAGCCCATGACATTCTTTCATGACATTGACATCTTGAGGATGAGATTCACTTTACATCAACAAATGGCCTAGAACCTGTTTCACGGAAATATGCACAGCATCAGCCCATGGAGTTGCCCAAGTTGTGATATTTATCACTATCAACGTAGTCCATTTGTGTTGTTCACAGATCATTCATGAATAAATCCTGATTTCATACTTAAGATTCCATTAATAATTTATCAGACAATTGGATAAACAATTTATCTTTGTTAGAGTCAAAAGCTTGTTTACCATGTCTGTAGCAGTTGTTAATAATTTCTTAACCCCTCATAAAGCCTTTACAAATGCAACACTAATAATAACAAAGTGCATAAATCAAAGTTCACTCAATTTTATTTGCTAAATGTGCTACTCTGGCTACTGGCTGCCCATCTTGCACGATTTTAATCCCATTTCTCAAATAAAAGTATGAAGTTTTTTCTTTTAATAGAAAAGCAAGCAACACTATTAAGGAAGTACTTCACACATAATTTCTTAGCTGAATAGTTGCTTATTCCATAATTGCTTAAGGTTTCAATATTTGTAAAAAAGTTCAGGAATAAAATTGTTGTCAGAAAAATATTTGAACAATGAACTGTGTGATCTTTCATATCAGAAGATTTCCATGTTTATGCACAGACTTGATTGTAAATTACCTCTGTTTTGCCAGCGTTACATATATTCCCCAGTAGCAATTACAGAAGGGAAAAAGAAACAGTGACTGAGAATGGCACAAGCTCGCAGGCACCTGGTAATTTATGTGTGATGTCTCCCCTTCTGAGCACAGTGTTTATATTATCTTTCCAATTATTTTTGCCTGGGCTCTTAAATTTTGTAGACTATATGGAGCTAGAGATTATTCTGGTAGACAAAGTGAATAAATTGGAAAACAAATAAAGAGGGGAATATCAAGTTTAAAAATGCAGAGATTAAGAGAGACAAGGTTATTGAGACAAAAGGATGTAAAAGGAAGAATTACGGTCCCAGACAGCAGCTCCAAAGTATTAGCTAAAACCTTCTGTCTAACTGGCAAAGATACTGTAACTCCCCACAGCTTGTGGCTCTGTGGAGTGGAAAGGTATCGCTTTAAAGGCACAAGGCTTATTTTTTCTGTAGACTAAAGAGATGATACACCCATTGCAATCTACTCAAATACACAAGAAAGGGGTGGGAGAAGGAGAAGTATGAGCAATTTAGGAATAGAGTCACTGTTTCACAGAAATTTTGTGTGTGCTCAGCTCATGAGAACTCTCATCCCAGAGACACTAAGTACAGTTTGGAGACAAACAGAGAGTACATTTGTGATCAGGTTTAAAAGAAAGTTCTTCACTGTGCATGGAGCAACACGTCAAACCTATTACTGTAAAGAAGACAGCAAATTGGGGCAAAAGAAACAAAGGGGAGTTTGGGTTAATCTGGAGTTAAAATGGCTACAACATGCAGATTTTCATTCTTTACCTTTTCACACTATAAGTTAGGACATCATATACTCATGAACAATAGCTATCCTGATTTTTGCTACATTTGTTGAGTCTTGATGCATATGTGTGCCTATATCTCCTAACTAGTCAGACTGCTACAAGGCTGAAGTCTCCAGCTTTTAAACAAAACCATGTCCACTCTTTGTCCAGTTAAGTAGAAAAAATTGTTCATTTTCAATATTGGACGATGTTCTGAAGTTCACACAGTGGTTACATCTAGCCATACTTATCATATGTATGAAGCTAAGTACTGTAATGCATTTTATGGTGTCAAACTTTTGGATTGGATTGGAACCTCTTGATCTGTGGCATTTCATCTAGAAAAATCTATTAATACTATTAGTTTCTGCCTTTTTTTTCTCTCCAGTCTTCTCCCTTTTGGGCAATTTATCAAGTTTCACATGCTTAGATAGAATTCATCTTACAAAACAAACATTCCCCCAAAATCCAGTTTTTCCATTCCTTGCTGTCTAATAGCAGAGCTTGCTCTCAAGTCCTGCACTTGCTGATGCTAAGTCCCCAAATAAGGTATATGGTCAAAATGTGCAAAACTTCCTTGTGGTTTACATATGACTTTCTTATATGGTATTTTTACATATTGGTTGTAGGACATCTTGCAATTACACAGTTTGATTTTTCAGCAGCACGTGTTCTTGCCAAAACAGTATCTCCAGCACAAAACATGTGACATAAAAGCTGTCCTCTGAGCCTTTTACTTCTCTCACCTTGAGGAAAACATCATGTGGCTAAAATTTCATCCTCATGGGCCAGAGCTTCTGGCACTTTACCATTTTATAAGATTTCTAGTACAATGCAGACAATGTTCGCTGATGTTCATGCTTTCAGTGCCATTTTGTATGTTGCCAGTCCCCCAATGTCAGATGGTAAGGTCAAAGTCCAGTTTGCGTCTGGCTACTAGGTGGAATTTGTCCTCTGAAGAAAACATAATCACCAGCATGATCTCATATACTATGTATCCATCATGTTAACACTTTTCCAGCATCCTTATCTCTGCTTCCAGGAAACAGTGTTTATGATGTTCTTTTGTTATCCTAAAGCAACTGTGGTGAAAGGTGAGAGAGTTCCGTGATGAGATTGAGCACACAATGGAGCTCATGTTGAACTGATAGCCAGGTTGCTACACAATTTACTAAGCATGATTGTGTTACGGAGCAATTATTAATTTGAAGTTGTCTGAAAACAGTAACTACAGTATATTAAGAGGCTTTTTTTGTAACAGCTCTGCTAGGCTGGGGTAGGGTAGCCAGTGTCTACTGCCAGGCAGTTTTGCATGCATTATTATAGCCATATGGACTCTGAGCTTCCTATCCTCTACCAGTGACGCAGTCTCTAAGAAGTAGCTCATGATGGTAGGACCTTACCTGCAGAAAGACTATGTATATAGCTTTTCTACAGTTCTTCACATATGCTTAAATATTCCTCAAATTAAAATTTGTCACCACAGTAGTATCAGAATAGCTGAGAATATCCTTTTATCTTGGCATACTAGGGAGGAGGCTGTAATCATGCACTGAAAGGATACTTTCAGATAATTGTTATTGAAATGGACATCTGATCCGGAGAAGGAAGTCTCTGAAATATCAGGACATTAATGGACAGAACTGGAGCAAGTGTGATATGGTCTGACAGTTTGTTCATGCTGTTACTGTACCTGGCAGAAAGATTTTGTTACTCTCCGTCCTCCAAAAACTATTTTAATATTGAGATTCATCAACTGTGAGCATATTTTTCATTAACAAAGAAAATCTTTTTTTTTTCTCTTTGCATCTGTCATTGTCTCATATTCTCCGCCTATCCACCTAGTATCAAATTCAGTCTCTTTCTTCTCAGTATAATTATCAAATAATTAAAAGAAGGCATCCTATTTGGATGGGAGGTCCCAGCTGACTGGCATCTAGCAAACGTGATGCCCATCCACAAGAAGGGTCATAAGGATGATCCTGGGAACTATAGACTGACCTCGGTGCCTGGGAAGGTGATGTAACAGATCATCCTGAGTGCCATTATGCAGCGCAGGAAGGACGCCCAGGTGATCAGGCCAGCCTGCATGGGTTCATGAGGGGCGGGTCCTACTTGACAAACCTGATCTCCTTCTATGACAAAGTGACCTGCTTGGTGGATGAAGAAAAATCTGTGGATGTTGTTTACCTGGACTTTAGCAAGGTCTTCGATACAGTGTCCTACAGTATCCTCCTGGAGAAACTGGCTGCCCATGGCTTAGATATATTCTCTGCTGGGTTAAAAACTGGCTGGAGGGCCAGGCCCAGAGAGTGGCAGTGAATGGAGTTAAATCCAGTTGGCAACCGGTCACGGGTGGTGTCCCACAGGGCTCGGTACTGGGGCCAGTTCTATTTAACATTTTTATCAATGATCTGGACGAGTGGATCGAGTGCACCCTCAGTAAGTTCGCAGACAACACCAAGCTGGGTGGCAGTGTCGACCTGCTGGAGGGTAGAAAGGCCTTGCAGAGGGATCTGGACAGGCTGGATCAATGGGCTGAGACCAACGGGATGAGTTTCAACAAGGCCAAGTGCCAGGTCCTGCACTTGGGTCACACCAACCCCATGCAGCGCTACAGGCTTGGGGAAGAGTGGCTGGAGAGCTGCCTGGCAGAAAAGGACCTGGGGGTGTTGGTCGACTGTTGGCTGAACATGAG
>JAHREE010000363.1:11924046-12046974 GCA_033628505.1 Tringa tobata | reverse complement strand
CAAACTTGACTTTAAAGCTGCATGCAGACACATAACATAACTTCTGTATTCATGGATTTACGGATTTGACAGAGTTGGAAGGGACCTCTAGATATCATCTAGTCCAACTCACCTGCTAAAGCAGGATTGCCCAGAGCACATCACTCAGGACTGCATCCAGGCGGGTCTTGAAAATCTCCAGAGAAGGGGACTCCACAATCTCTCTCAGCAGCCTGTTCCAGTGCTCTGTCACCCTCACCTTAGAGAAGTTCTTCCTCATATTTGAGTGGAACTTCCTATGTTCCAGCCTATGCCCATTGCCCCTCGTCCTATTGCTGGAAACCACTGAAGAGTCCAGCTTCATCATTTTTCAACCCACCCTTTAGGAACTTGTAAACATAGATGAGGTCTCCCCTCAGTCTTCTCTTCTCGAGGCTAAAGAGCCCAGCTCTTTGAGCCTTTCCTCGTAAGGGAGGTGTTCTAATCCCTTAATCATCTTAGTTGCCCTACGCTGGACTCTCTCCAGTAGTTCCCTGTCCCCCTTGAACTGAAGAGCCCAGAACTGGATGCAGTATTCCAGTTGTGGCCTCACCAGTGCAGAGTAGAGGGGGAGAATGACCTCCTTCAACTTGCTGGCCACACTTCTCCCTGTGCAGCCCAGGATTCCATTGGCCCTTTTTGCGACAAAGGCACATTGCTGGCTCATGGAGAGCCTGCCATCCACCAGGACCCCCAGATCCTTTTCCTCAGTAGTACTTTCCAGAAGATCCACCCCTAACCTATATTGGTACCTGGGGTTCTTCCTCCCCAGGTTCAGGACCTTACATTTGCTCTTGTTGAACCTCATTAGGTTCTTCTCTGCCCAGCTCTCCAGCCTGTTCAAGTCCCACTGGATGGCGGCACAGCCCTCTGGAGCATCAGCCAGCCCTCCCAGTTTGGTATCATCAGTGAACTTGCCGAGGATACACTCTGTCCCCTCGTCCAGGTCATTGATGAATAAGTTGAACAGGACTGGGCCAAGTATTGACCCCTGGGGGACGTTGCTGATTACAGGCCTCCAACTTGACCTGGCTCCATTAATGGCAACGTTCTGAGTTCTGTCACACAGCCAAGACTCATTGCACCTCACTGCCCCCTCATCCAGCCCACACTTCCTTAATTTTCTAATGAGGATGTTATGAGAGACAGTGCCAAAAGCCTTGCTGAAGTCAAGGTAGATGACATCTGCTGCTCTCTCCTCATCCAGCCATCTAGTTATAACATCAACATCATAGAAGGCTATCGGATTGGTCAAGCATGATTTACCCTTGGTAAATCCGTGTTGACCACTTCCAGCCATAAACCTAATTTCATAGAATGCCAATCCCTTTAAATCTCAGACACTGAATAAAAGAAGGCTCTGTCATTCTCTTTTCCACTGATTAACACATGGTATTGGGTATGAAATTAATCAAGAAAGTACTCCAAAGTGAAAGAATGGGATACACTGAAAACCACCATTGGGGTTGAAATTCCCGGAGAAGACCATAAGCACTGGAGAAATCTGAAAAGTACTTTGCCTTTTATTTACTACAGCAAGACCCTGAAATACACAGTTTGGAAGGACACTTGGAAAATAGAGCATTTTTTGATAATAGCTGGCTGTGGTGTACTTCAAATAGCTTAATTAATAGTTAATATTTATTAATATAATGCACTATGAAAGTTTATGACAACTAAAAAGTAAATAATATTCCACTCCATGAAAACCAAAATTCGAGCTCTATTTCTCACAAATTTTTGTATGGTGTAATATATACATATGTGCATATATATATATATATGTTTGCTTGTACATGCAAGAAAACATACATTTACATTAACAGAAGATAAAGTGGAAAATATTTCTAAATACTGCAGACTAATCTAAGGCTGAAAACAATTTGTGGAGGTTAACTGATAACAAGAAAAGGACTGAGATTTAGAGAAAAAGAGAAAACACTCAGACTTTACTAAAAGATACAAAATTAGTTTTGACATATTCATATTGATTTATCTAAACAAAGGAAGTAAGCGGTCCTTGCGCTGCTCCAGCACTATGATGTGACAGAGAACTTAAATTATTTCCAGAAAGGGTTTGGATATGGAAAAAATCTGTGTTGGTTCAAGTTTGAAATCTGAAAATATGGTACAGAGAGCAGCATATGTCCTGGGAATCACAGGAAACTAAGGCAATGCCAACATTCGGATGAAGATGCAAGATTTCGAAAGGACAGAAATACTTTGGATAAGCTCAAAAAGTAGAGCAGAGAGGGTGCAACATTCACTCAGAGGAATTCTTCTTAAGAGAAATGAGGTATGCTACAACAGATTTTTCATGTTGTTTGACATGAGGAATTCATTGATTTTTAGAAGCAGATAAGTAAGACAATGATATTAATTTTGAAGCAATCAAAGGTAAATGGATGAAAGTTGGGGTTTACTGTTATAAGCAAATTCCCATTAAGGGCACAAATGCCAAACCTAAGCAGAAAGTTGGAAAGGGCAGTATTTGTAAAAAAAAAAAGCAGCCCTCCTGCTGTTCCTAGGAGCTTTCTGTTAGCTATAGGGCAAAAAGAAAGTGAGTATTGGGAAAGATGGTTGCTGAACTTACAGCACAAGTAGGAAATAAATAAACTGCTGCAAAATATGATGCCAGTAAAAAAGAGAAGTTATGGAAGACATAGGTATCCTGGACGCATTAGCAGACTGGAAGCAAACACCACAGATTTATCCATGTTCATTTCTTACTTTGAGATGACACCATTTCCTCAAACTGCCTTTTGGATTTTGATTAGTACATGAGGTATTCAGCTGGAAAATACAACAAAATCTCCACAGCATGCATATCATGGTTTACAGAGGGACTGTAAGGTTTTGCAAGAAAGAAGCAGAATATTCTCACCTGTTGGTAAGAACCAACAGTCCTGGGTTAAAGACAATCCAATAAAATATATATCCATATAATGAAAATGTCACTTGGGGGACAGATATGAAGAAAAGACAAGGTAAGAATGACGCAGTTCCAAGTATGAATGTCCCTAGAGACAAATATAATCCACAAACAGTTTTTGGAATTTCAGATTGCAGAAGGAGTGGCCCAAATGAGCAGCATGTAGTATAATATATCCATGGCAAATCTTAGAACAAAAAATGAGAAGTTAAGATCTTTAACTAAAGGAATCAACTTATTACCAAGATATTACAACAATACCTACAAAACTATGTTATCTATGAAAGTGTATGGTGCTTTAGTGGCTGCTTGAACATAGCTCATCGGTTTACTACCTCCTTATTAAGTGTTTGAAATCTGGATAATTCTTTTCTGTGTGTGTCTGGGCACAAAAGGATTATGTGGGGAACCAGAGCTAATGGCATGACTCAGTGGAGCCATTGCTACTGCTGTTCAGAAGCTCCCATGGTGAATGCAGGCGGGGCAATACTTGGGCTCCCTCCCAGTTAGCACCCAGCAGTGCAGCCACCCTACCAAACCATCTGCTGACCTCTGCCCTTTGCCACTTAAGGTGACAAAAGAAATCAGTCTGGCCACAGTCTTGATACTTTCTATACAATGTCTAATTTCAGTGGAGGTTGTTTCTACTGTAAGCCGGCAAAAATTTGTCATTTTTATTGGCTGTTAAATTGAAAACTGGCTTTGGTCCTGGTGGACTTCCTGTATAATTGCCTAAAGAACGATCAAGAAGTTTATCATAGTACAGATGTAGGCAAGGTTGCCCAAAAAATACACCTAAATACAGAACACATCAAAGCTGATCAGGAACAAAGAGAAAGCAAGTGACTTTTCTAATGTCATAGGTCAGGTCAAGCACAGCAGCAGGAATAGCATACCGCTCTTTGAGGTCCTAACCTTGCTCTCTACCTTCCAGACTGCGTGGCCTCAAAGGCAGAGCTTCCCAACATCTTTCTTTCAGATACGTCCATGTACACCTTTTAGCTTCACTTCAGTTGAAACTAGTGGCTTTCAATGGAAGGTCTTATTTAGAAAGGCATGAGAATAAAATTCTCTCAGTGACATAGTATGTTCCACATTACATTATGTGTTATCACTCTTTGTGCACAGTAAGTCTTATTACAGTGTAAAAACTCAGGTGAAACCTGTTGTCAGGACTGCTGTATACTTTTTAATTGTTTTGGTGTAGTTAAGGCAGGAGGACAAAAAATAATCTCTTACAGGCAGCTCAATTAAAAAAAAGAAAAAAAGAAAAAGAAAAGGACCCTTTCATTATCTCTAATAAAAACAGACATTCCATTGCCTCCCTCACCCTCCTCCACCCTCCCAAAAAAAAAGAATCAAAGAATCTTGAGCAAATTAGCTATGCTAAATTCTTCCAACACTATGTCAGATCAGCATCTGGCCCACTTACTAAAATACAACAACGATGAAACACTGCAGGCACAGTAAGTCACAATTCAAGGTGGTTAGCCAGATGTGAAGAGGACAAAAGTCATGGTTTCCAAGAGTGCCAAGGAGCACTGGATGTACTGGGTCTGATTGAATACACTGGTTTCACAGTAGTGCAAATCCATAGGATTAGAGAAGCCTCACCAGTATGAGGATGACTTCACAAAGTTGAACCTAGTCCAAAGAACTCATTCTTGAAGTGAATTTGGTAAACTTTGGTGTGCCTCAGACTGCTAAGAAAAGAGAAATTCAAGGGGAAGATCCTGAGGTGGATGAAGTTACATTAATTGAAAACAGCTAACGATGTGGTGGAAAGGAAAGTAGCTGTGAAGACAAAGAAAAGGATTCAGGCATCAATGAAAAGTAGAAATTAGTAGTTAATTGTAATGGACAAATGCCCAGGTCACTTCATTCACTGGTCTGCAATAACTGCTTCAATGGTTTCCTAATTTAAAGCCAACATGAGATAATCTATTTCTAATTGAAACCAGAAAGAAGCAATAGTACTGTGCTTAGTATCATGAGCCAGGATTGGACATTTTTGGCCTCTTAACTCTGCCACAGATTTTTTATGTGACCTTGGACAAGTCACAATCTTTCAGTTCCTTATCTCTGAATTGGGGATTATATTCCACTGCTTCACAGAGGTGCCAAGATATAAACATTTGTTCAGATAATGTGCTGATAACATCTCAAATATAAAAATAAATTATTAGAACTATTATCTTCAGGGCAAGGATAGAGACCATTTGCATTGCATTTACCTCAGCACAGATTCAGTCCTGACCAGGGTCTTTAGACACTATTGTGATACAGATAATTAATGATACAAATAACTGTTTCAGCATGAGCAAGTAACTAATACACAAATAGGACAGGGATAGCAGATAAAGATGAAGCCCTTCACACTACAGAAAATCTCTTCACAAAACTGTTATTTTGAACAATAGTTGTTGAATAAAAATGTAAGGTTAAGGACATTACAAATCAAAGACTGAAAATTATTACTCTCTGATACAATTTTATTAATGTACTTAAAATTACCTCAGTCCCAATTCATAATCACCAGCCTGGAAATGCACAACTGTGTGAATAAAGCCAGACTTAACCATGAATCTATTCAAATTTATTCAGGTTCTAAACTCCTGAAAGGATCTGGCCAAATTCATCTGTCTCCCCAAAGGGCACCACTGCAATTGGCAGTGGTTGACACATCATGGCCACTTCAGGGAGATACCAGCTACTGGTTAGTTACCACATGTACTACAGCGAGTAATTTATTTTTCACTTTTATAAGTATTCCCTGGATTAGATGTGGGCCCCATCAAGGGAATGTTTCACTAAACTAGATTATAGCCTTCATACAGGCAGTTAGAAATACTGAATTATACAGGTGAGTTCATAAAACCTATAGAAAAAATTACTCACTGCTATTAAAACAATGGCTTTTTTATAAATTTATATATAGCCATATTGGTTTCTTCTGCATTAAATTATGCAAGACTTTTGCATAATGGGTAGGGGGAAGCTATTTTTCTGTTAATCTGGCACGATTCATGAATACTAAATTCACGTTGAAATAAAGGAAAAGAAAGACACAATGTATGATAGCTTTAAAGTACCTAGTGCCTCCTCTCTGATTGAGATCTGTACTTTTCTGCACCACAGAGCTGTCCAAGCACAGGCCAAATCATGAAGTTATAAATCAGGTTTTCCCCTTCAGTTTATATACAGATAAATCTAACTAGGAGAATCAGAATAAGAAAAGTTGTGGGCAACATTCATCTCAGGACCTAACTCAGGAGAGACCTCCCAACAAAGTTTCATCATTACAGGATGGCTTTTAGAAGACGTCTCATTAGCGCTACGAACACATGTGCCCCCGGTGTTTTTTTCATTGTCTAAATTAGCTTTGTATGGATATTTTCATATTGGGAAAGTAAGGGAAAGTATAAAAAGACTAGGGCAATGTCTCACATTCACAAAACAATAGATTATGAAGAACATTAAAGACATGTTGTGAAAAACAACCTTTTCCTATAATATATTCATGCAGAACAACTTAATGTATCTGTACATGTAATATATTTCATTTCTATGTAATGCCAATCATATGATAGTATTTTCAACTTAATTTTTGGCCATTAATAAGACATAAGATCTGAATAAAAATACTTAAAGATAACTCTTTTTTTCAAGGAACCTTATAAATCACAGTACTCAACCTTTTCCAATAACGATTACTGTCTATTCTAATCTAAACATTGTTTTAATCTTTAAAACACTAATATTACTGTTTCCACAACATCATAAATCAAGTAAGTCAAAAACAGAATGAGGCAGACAGCAGATATTTACTCTGATGACTGAACCTGTCATGATAAATACTAATGTCTCTTCAGCAAACATTACTATAAATAGGGACACAAAAAAAAAAGCAAAATCAATTCTGTGCATTTAGCTGGAGACCTCAGAAAAAGGGTTGAGACTTCAGAAAAGGGGTTGAGAATTCAGAAAAAAAGGGTCAAGGAGACACAAACTGAGTTGAATCTCCCTAGAAATTCAACATCTCTCTTTGGATTTTTTTAAAAACGCATATAAACTCTTACATACATACACAGTTTAGCAAGATTTAGGTGCAAATATAAGAATCTACAAATTACTCCTCTGCCTCATTGTTAATCAACTAGTCCTCAAATTAGTATCTAACACCCAGAATGATAAGACCCACTATAAGATGATAGAAAAGCTAAAAATCTAAGGAAATGATGGAATTAGCATGCATATTGATTTCAGGTAAGTCCAGTTGTTTGCATAAGACTTAATAAAAATAACTTCCTATTTAAAAGTAAAAAGTTTGTTTCTGGCAGACTTTTTTTATTTATCTCCACTGCCTGTGCTGCTTTTTAAGAATTGTTCTATTGTTCCGAAAAAAATAAACTGCTTTCTCCTTTTTCTTGGAAGTGCTATCCAGAAGACCTCTTTGGAATAAGTTTCAAATAAATAAGTAAAATATTCCTATAGTGGTTTTTGAATGATGAAACAACTTTTTAAAAAAATAAACAAACAAAAGTTATTTTCAAAAGGCTTTTTGTTGTCTCTTTGTGGAAAGTCTGAACTATTCCTTTTAGCAATCTTTAGAGAAACGGAGTTACAAACAAATCTTTCATCTTCTTACGCGTTGCTATTCTGGAGACAATCTTCTAGTCTGGAGAATCCTTTCTTCTTGTACTTACACTCAGTTACTGATGAACTTTTAAGCCCAGAAAAGGAGAAGTCCATTATCTATTAGACATATCCATAAGACTTTGCAACACTTTCACAGAATATACACTTTTCCTATGCAAAAATATGCTGTTTGAGAGTATTTTGATTTATGTCTAATCAGTACTGAGTTCAAGGCAGTTACTGGGGCAGAAAGGCATTCAGCTCACTAGCTCTTCTGACCTAGGCTCCAAGGAAAAAAAATAAAATACTGTTTTCAGGCCTTTTAAATCACTGCTTCTAAGAATTGGCACAGGAGTAACTGTAGTAGATATCTCATAAAATATGAGTTAAAAATAATCTGCAAATAAACTCTCCAACAGAACCTCCTTCTACCTCTGCCTAGGACTCTTCCTTCTTCTGCCAAAGAGCTCACCAAGTCTGCCCATCTCCCAACTTCTCCTAGTCAGAGATGCATAGGGAGAACAGGAAAAAAAAAAGAAAGAAAAAAAAAAGCTAGGCAAATCTTCATCTTTCTGTAAAAAGAAAACAAGTTTCCCAATGTTAAATAAGAAAAAGCTGAAGTTTTAGTTTATAGTAATTGCACATTCTTTGAGCATTTAACCTAGATTTTTACAAAGTGAGCAACATTCAGCTTTCAAATTTAAAGACTCAGATTCAACTTTTAAGATTAGGTGTCTACAAGTCAATAATGCTTAGGCTTGCTCCCTTTGGGAAAGGGAAACCCAAAGGAGGATACAATGCCAGTGTCTGAGCAGCAATAGAGAGATTAATTTGCACTGAAGCTTCAATATTTGTTCAGGAATGAAAGAGCTCAAGCTATGAGACGAAGGGGAAGAGCAATACAAAGAAATTAGTCACTCATTCTATATCTTCCTTTAGAAATAACCCAACAACATGCCTGAATGACCTTACTCATTTGCTGCATTAACTCCTTTAAGCAATCAGCTATTGCCGTCCCCTGACCTGCCCTGACAACTCTATTAAGTCCGAGGCAATCTCCTCGTAAGACAGCATGTAACTGGTGAACTGTCACCTCCAGTACTTTACCACATGAATGAAAACCTCACCACAAATCTCCACTCCTTTTATATCCATATCCAGTCATCATCTATTCATGCTCTGTCAAAATTTCTTTTGCATTTGCAAATTTTTATTGTAAACGCCTAGATTGGTTTAGGAATCTCTAGGGTCTCATTTATACTCCACAGTGCATTGTGGGGCTTTTCTTCATTACGTTTTTTTAAAGATCCAATCCCTAGAGAGTAAGGTCACAAGACCCACTAACTATTGTGTTTAGTAACACAAAGACAACGCTCTGTTCTTATATAATTCAGCAAAGCTTTAGTCAGGGAGATTTACACACCGAAATCCCTTGGCAATAGAATTCATCAGCCCCTGGAATTATTAGAAATGAACAAGGGCATGCCTTTATCAGGGTGTGCTACATCTTTTTTTGCCCTGACAGACTTGCTCTATAACAGTTTAATACTCGCTGTTAGAGAGTTTACAGAGTACACTAATTGTATACTGTTTAAACTGCAGCTGAACAACGAAATAGAAAAGAGAAACATTCATTTATGCCATGGAAGGCTGGAAGTCACTTTTGCTGATCTGTAAGTCCTGTTGTTTTGATACATTCTGCACTATTCATATTAGTGAAGATATACATATTTTGTACTGTTTTAAGGATAAAAACAAGGCCTTGAACTCCTAAAGCTTTTAAGTATCAAATTAAGTTTTGTTTAAAATTACCCTTTTTAGAAAATGTTTTGGTGTAAAATCTTCTAAATGTTATTCATAAAAAGACAATTACATGATTTCTGTGTGAGTGCTTTCTAAGATTTTAGCTCTGAACATGCTTAGAAATGCTGGTATCATAGTCCCATAATGACTGCTGAAACAATGCTTCTAGAAGTGGACTAAGTGCTCAAATACAGTGCTTGTTTTCAAATTTTTAACTGACTTCACTGCTACTTTCAGTAGCTCTGAAGCACTAATTTTTTAGAAAGAGTTTATTTTCTCAGCAATGTACTTGAATTCCCATGCCATAAATCTGCAAGGTAGTTTAATACAGACACAACAAATTGTTACAACTGACCTTAAGAACTGACCAAGGACCTTAGTGTTTTACTTAAGATTAACATCACTGTCAAGAATTTAGTTTTATATTTAATTTAACATAACTGTTCTTAGCCTGTTGTGTTAATTTCTTGGAAAACATTTTAATAGTGCAAAACCTAATAGGATCATGGATATTACGGATAATAGGTTATGGATTAGGAATTGCTATCCCCCCTTTATGTTTTCTTAAAAGTGACAGAGTGATGTCTGCTGTCATGCTGTTTTCTCAGAAATTTAGAAGTAGTTCTTTTATTTACTCAAAGTTTATACTAGCAGAATACTACATGAGTAACTGAAATGAGACTGAAGTCCTGAACAACACAACAGTCAGTCAAACTAGAGTGGAAATACACCATATAGAAGAATTCAGTTGTGCTTCAGATTTCAAAATTGCTACCACACGCAAAGGCCCACCCAGAAATCAGGACCCCCACTGCAGAAGGCTTTGTACACATACAGCCAAAGAAACTCTCTTTATCTTGATATCAATTACTTAGTTATCTAAGTAATACATGCTCTGAAAATGTTAGTATTGTGTTCATAGAGATATAAAACAGAAGTGTGTGGAGGTAGACAGGCATCCTAATTTAATGCAGAAAATAAGTATCAGCCAAGAGCCCTAGGGTACCTTTTAACCTATACCTAGGTCTTAACAGAAGTAGCCTTAGGTCAGGTAAGTATAAGAGAATACCAGTTCTTCCTGCGTATTTTGATCAGCAAGAAACTATATTCCCGTTTCCCCACAGCCTTTGTCGGTCCCTCTTAGATGCTGGGTTTTGAGCTCCAGAACAACAAGGGAGATGGAATACTTCACTACCAAGCAATGCTCCAAACCTTGTCCTTTCTGCACTCGTTAGCTTCATGGGGTTCACCTAGGAGTTCTAGCATATGCTTAAATGAAACCACATGGTCCTTTTTTTTCTGCTGTATCTTGTAAAATTCAGTAACATGGCATACAGGAATTAGTTAAAAATGACTTGTGGTTTCATTATTTTCCAAGTTCCGTGATGTTTTTATGCTTTGATTTTCCAAGACCATATGTAGCACTACAGAATAAACAAAGTTTCTCTCTGTTTAACCCTTTCCCTTACATACCAGTATACATATTTTCTCTGTAAATAGATTCCCCTATTAACAGCAATCTATTAAAGGTATTTACATACAGAAAACATGCCAGCCTGTGGAAACACTGTCCCACTGTTTTAATACTGAAAGCAATAACTGATGATTTGCCTGATGAGTAAGATCTTTGTGCAGCACTACTAAGTTGTCTTGAGACTGCCAGCCTGTAATGTTAGCTGAAGATGAAACTGAGAAGAAGCCTGTTAGAAAAAGTAGAAGCACTCTTGCTGCTTCTACATTAGGCAGTCAAGACCACCTCAGGTCAGGTGGTCCATAATATATTACAAAAAAAGGAGAACAAAAATGGAGCACTGGCTTGGCTTTTAAGATATGACAAAGATATGTAAGAAATAACAAACCTTGGACAGAGTGACATTAATGAACTTATGGTCATCCAGATATTCAGACTATTAGCTTAGTTTTCCCAGTACTGTGAATGATAGCTGCAATATTTGCCTGACAATCACATGTCTGTTCTTGGTGTTTTGATGGAGCTCAGGGGAAGTGGCAACATGTAATGATACAACTGGAAGGTCCAGCATAGCCAATACTTAAACCAGCTTTTTATGGCAGAGGATCAATACAAAGCTGCATCTTATGCACTGAACACCATTTCTTTTCATGAGTCTTTTCTGTTTCAGGGAAGTAACCTCATTGATGTCTATGTGCCAACATTAACGATGCTCCTATGACAGTGAAAGTTCACAAATGGATAGATGGTTAAGGCAGCAAATAGTCAATGAGCAATAAATACTGAAAGAACAAAGGAAGACATAGAGAGATTAAAGACAACTGGTTTAGGTTTTCTTGGTTGGGAGAGAAAGGCTCCAAGAATTCTTTGATGAAGTGGTAAATGGAGTAAAATGTTTTATTGCAGAATTTATAATGACAAGAGATTTCTGGAGGTCAAAACACAGCTGATTATTATACAGAGACTATTTCTGAGAAGTATGTTTTGGAGGTGCCAGAATATCAAATGTAGAAGTAACACTTCTCCTGACCACTACAAAAGAAAGGAAATATTTGTGCGCATCTCAAACAAGTTCAATATGAAGGTGAGTAACAATATTTTTTTTTTCCTCCTGACTGGAGAAAAGTATCTATTTTAAAAAGAAATTGTAGGAGTCAGGTATCTTTGTCTACAGAAATGCAGAAATGGAGAGAGGAAGGAGAGTTCTATCACCACAAACAGAAAAACAAAGAAACAAAATATTTCCTTCTACTCTTCTTGTGGAACTTGTCTTTCATTCAGTGGTTTTTGAGTTGTAAAATTTGCAGATCCCTAAGAATTTTTCAGTGAAAACAGGAACTTTTATGTAGTGAAGCTAGTAAAAAGTGGTTACTTTTCCAAGATACTTGCTACTAGAATACATCCACATACCCCAAAAGCTAAATATGTCTGATTTAAAAGATAATGGTATACATTTCTTCAGCAAAGAATGCTCAAGTTAATTATTCAACACACAACAGAACCTTCTGAACATTTACTAGTACAAAAATTGGGGTGAAGGGGGAGGGAGTAGGTCTCTAACAACCCTGGTTACAGCCAGCTATGTGTAATAAAGTCTTTAATTAAGTAGTGCAAGTGATCTCTATGAGCTCTTCTGGGATGGGAAGGTGGGGAGAGTGGGATTACAACCCACAGCACTAAATCAACACACACCATTATAGGCACATATGGTGCAAGTGGAATTCAGTAGAAGTTTTAGACATCTGAGGCCAAACCACCCCCACTGCTATAAAAGTTATGCTGTTAAAGGATAGGAGTAAAGGTCATAGTAGCTTATGCCAAATACAAAAATGAGAACTAGAGACAGGAAACAGTGTTCAGATGTTACAGAGCTTTAAACCTGTTTTATGTCTGCTTTGGGCCTTCCATTTGTTCAGGCACTGCACACAGGATCTGCTTTGACCACGTCAGATATAGTATAAGCTCATTTTTTAACAGCCATCAAATCAACAGTGCAGCAGCTGATAAAAAGCTGTGTGTCTTTGCTATATGGTATAATGCAACAGATCATATTTGTAAAAATGAATTAGCAGACATTAATATATTTGTAGTTGCCTTATTCCCATTTTGTTAGGATATTTACAAATAATCAATTAGAATTTTTGTCATCCATATGTAGTAACAAAATATAAAACCTCTCATTTCTCCAAGACAGACCAAAGTGAGACTAACAGAACCAAGAACCAGGACACAGTTTCCAGCTGTGCATTTCTAGCTGGAGTCACAGAAAGGTCTATTTGGCTATGTGCAAAGAACAGTGGGTACTAGGGCAGCATGAAAAAAACAGAACATTTACTTAATCAAAGTTATCTTAGAGCTGAAATTTAAACAGGGATTCTATACTTTAAGAAAAAAAAAAAAAAGAAAAAATCAAGACAAGACACAGCACTTTCTGCAAGCGTTCTACTATTAAATCAATTGTTGCAAATATTTTGTTAATGATGAAAAATGCAAGGAAATTAAAACATTGCAAAGATTATATAGAGATAAAAAAGGCGGAGACTGAAGAACTAGAAAAGATACTATGAACAGTATAGAATTAAAATGTTATTACTTTTCTTCCTAGTTCATAACATGAATGTAAGAACATAGTAGAATTTTTCAGTTCCCTTGCATGCTCCAGCTTTTAGTGGTTTGTCAGCTATGTGAAAATTCATGTGGGCAAAAGGGTATTTACTGTGTTCACTGTGAGGTCTGAACCCTGGGAAAAAAGGCTGCCCCCATGGTTAAACAAATAGTGAGTGAAAAGAGGCCAGGCCTTTTTTCAGCTAAAGATCTTTGAAAGTATTACTTGGAATATTCAGCAGTGATTAGAGTCCAAAAGAGATCCATGTTGCATGTCCAAGGCCCAGACAAGCACATACACATCACTTTTAGCTGGCGTCAGAGGACCATTGATTTCATCAGGTGAGGAGCTTCTTCCTATTGAGAGGATGTCTTTATGCAACAGAGGTTACTATGTACAGTCCTCAACTTACAAACTGAAACCCAGGAGATCAACTGGGTCTCAAGGAGGCTAACAAAATCTTTTATCAAAGTCATCTAGTTCAAGGGTGGTAAGGCTTTCCACAGCCTGTCTTAAAGGCAATGGAAGTAAGAGGTGAATTAGCATCAATTTCCAATTTGCAAAAGCTGTTAACTTTTAGACGTATCTTGCTCACTGAAAAACATGAGAATATAATTGTGGATTTATTTTATTCCTGATTATCTTCTGCTAGAAATACTTTCTTCCTATAGAGGTGAAACTTCTCACACTTTCTGCACCATATTTGACCTATGAATAACTGCATAAAGATTATTTTTATTAGCAAATTCCTTAGCTTTTAAAACAAGTGGTATTATAATCACTCATACACCTGGGAAAAGTGAGGAAATTAATATAATACAATCATTACATCTGGTATTGAGGCTACAATACATTTGCTGCAAGATGACAGATTACTACTTACAGATTTTGCATACTAGTAACCATTGTTTACTTAATATCTACCGGTTTCATAATCATAAGAGACAATATTTCTGCTCGTCCCCAGCAGTATAATGTTGCATTTATCCTCTGTATACCCAAAAAAATGCATCAAATACAGCAATGAAAATAAAATTTCCAATCAGCATTGTACCCGAAAACATTTATTCTTTTCATCAAGAAAACTAGTCTACAAAGAGAAACACTATTGATTCTGTGTTCAGCATAGTAGTGCTATGTAACCATTTTATGAATATATGGTCTGTTTGTGTAGGGTATCCTGTTTCCAGTGCTGTTGTGTCCAGCCGGTTGTCATTAGGGCAACTTGTTTCCAGTGTTTCCCTGTTTTGCCAGAGCGGTAGCTCAGGATCCTGAAAAGGATCCCTCCATTAATTAAAAGCCTTCTCAAAGGAGGAGATATGAGGGAGTGGAATGAGGATGGGTTAAATCTCAAGGGGTATTCAGGTAGCTGGTAAGACATAGGCAGCAGTTCTTGCAGAGGTAGTCTGATCAAGAAGGTAAACCACATGGAGAAGAGATGACAAGAAATTACAAGGAAGTGGTAAACCAAAGGGCAATGCAGGTGTGGATACAGACCATTCCCTATTTAGAAGTGTATCCTCTTCTTTACAGTTTGGTTCTAAATACATGTCTTGCTTTAAGAAAGTAATGTAGTAGCTAGTTATCATGAATATTGCTTCCAGAGGGGGAGAAAAGCCTGAGACAACAAAGCTGACTTAGAGCTGCTAAGGCAGCCATGATAAATCACAGGGGACTGCACTCTGTGCACGGTGGGAACGGAGTGTGAGTCAGCTAAGGGGTGATGGATGTCCGAAGTTATTTATTCTGGAGGATGCCAGGGTGAGCTGGAAGTGCAGTTATCCCTCTGACTGCAACAAATCCTCTGATTAATAAAGTTTTGCATTTTAAATCAAATGATGTTGAAAAGCCAATGGATTTTGTACTACTCTTTCCCTCTCCCTCAATTTCTGTCCTCTTGTTTAAAAAAAAAATTGCCAAATGTAACTATATTTAGCAGGCAAGTAGCAAAACATCATCACAAACAGGGCAACTGATAACTAAAATAAAAGTTAAATCAGTACAGAGTAGTTAAACTACCCAGCTACGTGAAGTAGTTGTTTTTCTAATATTAATATGAAGAACACCTTAAATACAACTAAATTTTATCGCTCAGAAAAAATTCTGTATCTAATACAAAATACTTTCGTTTTCATGAATTCTGTTTTGGCAACATTATAACTTTCCACTGTCAAGAACTATGAAGCTGCATTTGAGAAGTTCTGGCTGTTGATGTTTTTTAGTTACTATGTTAGAAAATAATTGTTGTCTGATGCCTACTACAACTAGAAAGAAAATTGTCATGGTTTGGGCTGGAATGGTCAATGATAAATGACAGAACCTCTTCCCCCACCTCTCGCTCCAAGGATAAGAGAAGGAGGAGGAGGGATAAAGAGATTTACAAGTTTAGAATGAACTAAACTACTTTAATGAAATATTAATAATAAAAATAGAATAATGAAATAGATACAATAAATACAAAATTATATCAAGCCCTCAGGATGACATCACCAGCAGGAACTGGGGAAGTCCCCGACTGGACTCAGTGATGGGTAGGAACTGGATTCCAGCTCTGGAGTCAGGAACACACAGATCAAGATCAAAGGCAGAAAAACATACAGGCTCCTCCATGAACAACAACCTTTGATGAAAGAGGCCTGACCCTTTGATCCTTCAACTTTTATACTGAGCATGGGGCAGATGGGATGGAATACCCTGTTGGTCAGTTTTATGTCACCTGTCCTGTCTGCTCCTCCCCGCAGGTGTGACCCCTCTACGATCTTCTGTTTCAGACCCTCTAACTGAGCAAATAACAAAGTTAGCTGACCTTGGCTGTTATGGCAATAAGTTTAAGCAAATCTTATTGGTCTTATCACTCTGAGAATGAACAGTTTGCTGCACAGTATGCTGTTAATTTTAGAGAGCTAGAAGAGGCTTAGCTGAACAGAAAGTTGGTTCTGTTCTACCTTAAACCAGGACAAAAATCAACTCTTCAAAGGCTCAGGTAAACATCACATAATAAAGTAGAAAAAAACAGAAGGAAATTGTGATTAACAGGCAGCTTGTAGCATCAATAAACAGAAAAAAAAAACAAAAAAAAAACAAAAAAAACCCCAAAACCAAATAAAAATGCTCCCCAAAAACCAAACCCCTCTGATTTATTCCTTACTAATAGAGAACTCTATCGGTTGCTTCAACAGCACACAGAAACCTGCAGAAACCACAGTGCTGCTTCAGGTATAGCTATAATTCAAGGTACTGTTCTTTTAGCATTTATTTATTGAATGTCTTGAAGACATTGCTTTTAATTCCCTGTTTCCAAACACGAGGTGAAGTGAAGGTGGTGGCTGAGAACACAGACCACAACCAGTGTTTTTTACAACACCTTGATTCACTGGCACCATTAAGTTCATGGAATCGAGCTGTTATTACTAATCTCAGGTAACACTTCACACAGCACATGCTCTCATTCACTTGCACACTCCCATGGTCACTCAGAGCCTGGTGGCCAAAGCACCTGCTGAGAGGCCAACCCCAGCTGGGCTCATAGACTTCAGCTGTTTGTAGGTCGAGCTGTGCAACACCACCTGGGCCAAAGCACCTTTTGACTTTCTCTTCTTCACTATATGTTTTCCTGTACATTGTTCTCTGCACCCACCTCTGCAGGGCTGCAAGGAGGATGTAAAGGAAGGTGACATTTTGAAGTGCCGCACAAATTTTAAGTGTACCCAAAATTTAAGCACATTTGAACATGTCTGAAAACACAACAAAATCTGTGCTGGTTGTTTCATTTCCCTTGCAAAATGAGCAAACGAGCCAACAGTAAAAAAAAAATTAAAAATAAAGAAAAAATTATTGCTTATTTCAGACAGACAGAAGAATTCCAGCGTTCCCTAATATCTGAGTTCCCATTTACCCCAGGCTTAGCAGGGTAAGAGCATAACCTCATTCAATCCTCCATCTAGCTGGTTGGAAATTTGTGGATTTTTTTAAAAAGAGAGGATAATGCAGGGAGATAAGTTACATGTGTCCAATGCCATAGAGCAAGTTGCTACTGATTAGTGATCTTCTGTAATGGTAATGCAGCATAGCCTTTGGGGGATTGCAATTGATCTCTTTTGAAGATGTACAGTGTGCCCCTTCATTGACCCAGCCTCTGAGACTGCAGAGTGCACTAACAGCAAAGGATGAGAGAACAACTTTGAAGGCACTTTAAAAGCAATGTTAAGAATTTAGGTTATATTAAGACAATTCTCAGTTAGCACTGTTCTGTTTTATCAGTGCTACTTTAGTTAATAGTTACAAATATGGACAATTTTAAATCCTAACTGTCTGGGTCATTTACCCCCTAATAATTATAGCAACCACAAGTTTTGACATTGACTGCTTGTTCAGTTGCATGGATTCTTTCCATGAAACCAGAGAAATTTAGAAAAACAGACTGAGCTGTGCCATTCCCCACAAAAGTTTTTTTCATTGATCTTAAAAGTTTCAGTGACGGAGATTCTGCTAATTTCTTAGGCATTCATTTCCATTGCTTAAGCAATGAGATTTCTACATCAGAAAGGGTGAATGCAGTTGTCATAGTTGCTAAGAGATTAAGAGGACACAGGAAGCTACTTATACTTACAGAGGACGTCTATGCTAAAGCTGAACTCAGCTGAGGAGGGAAGAGGCATGAACTCAGTGCCGAGGTAAACACATGCAAAGAACTACTTTGTTCTTTGTCTTGTGCCCCTCAGATTCTCTTAGCTCAAACCAAATGATACAGAATGAATTACACAAGAAAAGATCATGCTATTTTCCTAGTCCAAGACAGCCTCAGACAAAAACAGTGGGAGGGAACCATTCTTAGGTGTCACTGGTCATTTTCTCATAAGTGTATAGTTATCAGCTGCTAATTTACAGTCCTTTGAGGCATCCCCAATTTCTGGGTCCCTCCAAAGTCCTGTCCTACTGTTAATAAGATACTGTGGCTTCAGGCTTCATCACCACAACTTCTGTCCAGCAGTTTGATGTCAATAAAATGTCCAGAACAAGATTAAAGACATTGTGATAGTAAACATGGAATTTATCAATTTAGGTTAAAAAAACTAGCCTACTAATTGTTTACAAATTTTCCTATAATTTGCTGATAAGCTACTTGTATCTAATTAAAATGCGGTCAGAAAGCCTAATTTTCCAGTCAGGTCCCAATTTAGACAACTTTTGGTTATGAATTATAGACCATCCCTATTTTACACAGCACTTAAATGTTTTCCTGATTGAGGTTGGACTCCTGAGACATTCATAATTGAGAGATTTTAAGGAAAAAAAAAAAGGATTCAAGAGGCTGCAAATCTTACAGGGTGTTGACTACTTATTTGTTGTGTTTATTCCTGATCAAAATCCTTTCAACCAAGCCATCCAAGCTCTGTACTCTCACCACACTTGGCTAGCTCAGGCACACAGAAATTTACTAGAGATAATTTTTGCTTAATCTTTCTTAACATGTGATAACTGCAGTTTCCAAGAAAACACATTTTATGAGTAATTTCAACACAGAAGGAAGTATTACATATATTGTTCCGATGTAACACCACGTCTTCTCTTCTATAGGTGCCACTCATTTAAAGAGCTTTATATGTTCTGCTGCAGATGAAGGCAGTAAAAAATGAGCACAAATCTACATACAGGGGTATAGTTTGCCAACTCACACTCAAGCACAATTCCAGCATTGAAGGATTGTGTGTTGATGACTGCTGTGCAGCCAACCCACCTGTCAAGACACAGAGAGAAGTTACTTAAAATAAAGAATGCCTGGTGTAAATCAAGTATTGATGAAAGGAGGCCTTAATCACCTGCCTCCAGCTCCACAAGGCACTGTGACAGTTGATTTCAGACTTATTTACCAAGTTCCTTTCACCTTTTCTCCCTTCATTAATTTGCTGGGAAAAGCTAAATGGATGGATAGGAGACTCGTCTAAAGAGCAGATGTTATTCTAAGTACTGCTGATTCTGATAGTCTTCCCCTTTACCTTCCTAATTTAATGAAATCTTCCCACACATACACACACTATACACAATGAACAAGGCATAGTAATGGCACTATCTTTGTGTTAGTTAACATCAGGATGTGTTCATTTAGTGTTTTACCAGGTGCGTGTGTGTTTTATACCAGCTGATTGGTCTTGAACCCTCTGACCTCTTTGGTCCTTCTTGATCTTGGGAGATTTCACCTTGGGTGCAGATACAAGGAATTCATGGGGAAAGCTCTCTTCAATCAAGTGGTTTATGTTTGTCTGCTTGATCAGCTCTAGTTGTTTCCCAGTAGCCCAGGGAGACAGTTTGGAAGAAACTAGCTACATGAACATGGAGGAGCGTGTCTTTCCACTCAACTTTAGGGATCTGGCTACTAGCCAGACTCTATTTTGACAATGTCCACTGGTTGGGGGGAGGGAACGTGATGGGGAGGTGGGCATTGCCTTTTTTGTTTGTTTGGGGTTTTTTCTGTCCTTGATTTAGAAGTGTTCAAAGTCCAAAAGGAAAGAGAGAATGGAATGAAAACAATCGTGTGGGGTGCTGTGAAAAATAACATTACTCTGAAGCACGGATAATAAACAGTGACCCATGATGATCATTACTGAGCAGCTACAAAAGCATTGGGAAAAAGGGAAACATCATTCAGCTGCAATGGAGTCTTTAAGTAGCTGGTCCTACAGCAGCTGAACATCCGTTCAGATGGTTGGAAAATCAGCAGGACTTGTGGGGGCCAAGACATGCATGGGGGCTTGCTATTAAAAAGCTTGATGTCCTCTCAGCACTTACGGCAGAAACGTATCTGAAAGCACAGAGCATCTGTTAGGTTCCTTTTCCTAAAGCTGACCATAGCCTCAGCACAGAAAACATTTAACTGTTGCCCCCATGTACTTCCTGACTGATACAGGATGCTGTCTCCCACAGCAATAAAGGAAATGATAGCCTCCCATACACATTCAAGTAATAATAAAATAAGAAGTATGTAATAATAGCCAGAGCCATATGAAATATATACTTCATGAACCAAAATTAAACCGGAGAAATGGCTAAGCATGAAAGGTCAGGGCTCATAAACTGAACATAATCTCCTGTGCTTTACACCTCCCTCCCTACAAGCAAATTAAATTTTAATGATTTTTGGAAGCTCTGACTGCTAAATACTGTTTCCAACCTTCCATATGAATGACAGCATAACCCTAAGGCCAGTGAGAATGGCCAAGCCCATGCGCTTTTACATGCAAGATGTTGGTTTATTCCCTAATGTATACAACATAAGGCACAACAGTCCTGATGGGACAGTGTGAAGCAATTAGGATTAAAAGCTTTGGTCAGAGCTCAGGAGATCAGATCTCCACTGCTCCAATGATGACAATCCAATGAAAACCTCTCCTGGAGAAGAAGACAGGGGTGCTGTGCTCAATTTGCATAAAATCACATGTCCACGCTACCTGCAAGATGTTGGGAAATCAGGTTTGAAGTATTCAGCAAAAGTAATTTATGAACATATGGTAATAAATGCAGATCTTTGCTCAGAACACACCTTTGCTTTGGGTTTGGTTTTTTTCCTAGTAAGTATTGACATGAGTATGTCCTATTCTGAACTACATTCAGTACCAACAAATTAAGATAAAGGAAGAAGCTTAAGACCTAAAGTGGTTTTTAAGATATTTATTTGGCTTCAGACGAAGATTTACAGCCTTCGTACTGCCATCAAGCAATTACAGGTATCAAGATGGGAAGTCATGTAAGCCAACAACAACTTGAAATTAATATGGACCTCAGCAAGACAAGGGTTATGGGGCTGATCTAGTGAGGCTAGGGTAAAGAAAAAGAACTTCACCTGAAATACAGTACAGACCAGGGCACTGTATAACCTCAAGCCAGCTGCTTGCTCTGCTGTGCCTTAGCCAATCCATAGGTGACTCCTTGCACCAACCAAATATTTCATCTGTGTTCATCCTAACTACTAAATAAATGACAATCAAAACTTGCAGCAGGTTTTAGAACGGTTGTTCATTGCTTATTCAGTTATTTGAACTAGTTATTTAGTTGACATATTTGTTTAAAGCTTGATTGTTTTCAAATAAAACAGGCACAAAAATACAAACAAATATTAGCTTACGCTACTGATTTTTGTCTATTTTCAGAAAAAAACCCACATTTTAAACTGGACGAGTTAAAGTGTTCTTAAAGATATTCTGCACTGATTCCAATGTATTAAATAAATTTACATGAGAAAGGAATGGGGTTTTAATGCATTCCAAGCATACAAAAATCAAGGCACTCACATTAGAAGACAAAACTTTTAAGTACATTCAAATGGCAATTTTCTTGATTAAAAAAATAAAAAATTCAACTCTCTACACCATTCATTTTTTTAAAAAAATAATCTGCAATGGGGACTCATTCTTGTTTTACAAAAGAAGAAATTGAAATTTGATCCCTCACAATCAGCAGAAGAGTCTGGGCTAAAACTTGTCCCCAACTCTTCCTATTTTCATTGTTAGACACACTGGGAATTAGCATTAGCTTTTGTAATTTGTGGTGTTTAAATGTGTGGGAAATGTGACTGGCAGAAAACAAGAAAGGAAGTGGAGGAGTATAAATATAAAAAGCAAGCTTTTTCTGATGTGAGACTATGGTGATGACAATTGCAGAACAAGCCTCTCTTCACAAAAATCAGATCATCTTGAGGTCATTATCACACTTGCAAAAACCCTGAGCATCACTGACTTTTCACAGCTTTTGTGCTTGCCCATCTGTCATTGTTTCCATGTCTTCCTCGTACGCCGGTGGAATGAACGCAATAGAAACTGGCAGGGTAATTAACGGGGCTGCTATCTCAAGAGGTGCCCCCTTTTGTAGAGTGCAACTCTAATGTATTCTTTAGAGACACACAGTACAGTCAGGAGCATTCCTACGCTTCCAGAAATTGCTGTTCACTGCTTCAGCCTACGCTGTACACTTTGGTGGCTTAGAGAAACATTTATTAAAAAAAACAAACACAACCATAAAGTAAGTAGACTCATGCCATGAAGAAAAATGTATTTTGTTGAAGCACTGATTATCATTTACCTTTCTAGCCTAAACACAGAGCAACAGCAGGTTCTAATAAACTCACAAATAAATAAGGAGTTCCATAATAAACTCCAGGAACCGTGGGCGGGAAATTGAGGTACCTGCAGTTTTCAACTACTTATGGGGGCAATGGAAACACTATTACTCTTTGCACCTGCTCCTATCTGTTACTCTGTTACCTCATCTTGAAAAATTTTCCCTGCACAAATTGTAACAGAGCCTAAAAACAAACATTGGTGTGAAAAGCACTTCTTGAGAACTGGAACTTATCCGAGTTTGGGGATCGGCAGTTATTCCCCTTGTTTGCCTCTTCTTCCACTGACACATAAAGGAGCCTGGCCTACTTTAGTTTTGCATCTTCAGCAGAACCCACAAGCATCCCAAATCAGTTTACACCCCTGCTTGGCCACAACCATTTAATTATGGTTGTTGCAGCCCCTGCTACAGTTACAATTGTCAGAGTAATTATAGCTGTAACATTCCCCTCAGATGATATTTTTGCGCTTCTCTCATCACACCTTCCACAGAAATTTCTTACGTTTTGAGATGTAACAATAATGTGCAGTTTGCTACCGAAACTCCCAAATATTTTTGTTTTCCTGCTTGCTCCCTTGCAATAGTCTGAGCTACCGGCACCAAGAGAATATGGCCCATAGCATCAGCAAGTGTTCTGCAAGATGTGACAAGATATTCTAAGAACACTGTGTAGAGGAAAAACTACCCTAATTCAATCCACTTTTTCCAGGATTTTTAACTTGCTATTGATCTGCATGACTCATATTCAATGAGATCATTAGATCTTGAGAAACAAATCCTGCATTAATCTCTCATCTTACAATTCCAGCAATTTCAGCTTTTGCTAGTGCTCTGAGATGAACCTATAGGCTGTGACTTCCCATTTCTTTTGGGCTACAGAATTTGTCACTTACATCTATGTAAAGATACATTTATACCTATGTGGATTTGAACTGTGAGTTTTGCAGCATGTTACTGACCTTTCCACTCTATCAATGCATTACAGGCCTCAGAATCACACAACCAAAGGTAGGCACCAAATTAAAATTTTATCCTGAAGGCAAAATTCTGGTTTTCTTGAGATGGAGAGTTGAGGTGAAATGGTTCCTGCATCCCTCATTGTTACTTGTGGTTCTGGGGAAAAACTTACACTGAGGTAGATTCAGATTAGATGCAGTTGAGGGGTATTTGGTTTTGATTCAGAACTTCACTACAATTTACATTTAAAAATCAAGGAGGGATATTTGTTGGTATTAAAGCATGTTTTACATTATGTAAAGCTGCTAATAACTGATTGGAGATAAAGAGGTCCGAAGAGCCCCTCCACAGTTAAACCTGTGGAAGAATGAATCTTGCATCATTGCTGTGAAAGTATGATTGACTTTGCAACTTCCCAGTGGTCACACAGTATGCCTGCTACAGATTAAGAGGGAGAAGCAAGAAAAAAAAAGAAAAAAAAAGCCAGGTCTACACTAGGGTGACACAGATGATATAATACAGGGTGAGATTGTAGAGGGGAAAAAAAATAAAAAAAAAAATAGATAGACCTTTGTAAATTGTGCATTAATCAAGACAGTGGAGAAAAAAAATCCCACAGGAGCTATTTCTACTTCAGTTTATAGAATGGAAATGCTATATTCTACACTTCACAAAGAAATACAGGTTCTGTGTAGAATATACAAAATTATGCAAAAAACCCAAACCATTATCACGTCAAAAGCCATCTGTAAGTTCAGTCATATAATTCTATATTCATTCAATTAATATTTTACTTTTGTTTAAAGAAAAGTTATATCCTTTTACATGTCTATTGTATGAGGCAGCACAGTTGTGTTTCTATTATACATTAAACAGTGTTCACCATGCTTGGTTCGGGGAGTCACTACATAGAAGAAACCATTCACAGGCCTCCTTCATTTCACTGGAATTTTACAGAATTGAAATGAGGTCATTTCCTCTTTATTTGGCATTTATGTGGAGGGATAGTCGATATTCAGACAGCTAAATTTCACATCTACATTTTATCAATAGAGATAGACCCTAACTTTAGTGTTCTGAATTGCTCTCAGAAGCAGTATTTCTCTCTCTGTATTAACTATATTGAGAGCCTGAGCTTCTGGAGTAGTCATAGACAACTAAAATATGAGGTGTTTCCACATCACACAGTGTTAGAAAATATTTCAAATAAATAAAATGTATGAGATTATCTTTCAGGATGTACCAAATTAAATACTGAATCTAGACTGGGATTTATGACATATACTCTTTTACAATCAGTTAACAGCAATGCAACTAAAGCAAATGCAAAACCTCAGGATTTGAGTCCTAAAGAGCTAGAAAATACAGACTTAAATTTTCCTTTAATTGTCCATCGTTATTCAAGTCTCCCAAACATGTGTTGTAGGCCATTTTGATGTTGGCCACATAAAAGCCAGTGCTGAAATTCATTAGTTCTTATGCAAGTTATACTGATTGCATCTGCCCTGACATAATCCACAATTTCTTTATTTATTTCTTTACTGATCACTCCTCTGCAGTTTCTTACATTTTGTACCATTATTTGACAGTTTTTGGTTTGAGTGTTTGAGGTTGGGTGGGTTGTTTTTTTTTGCAGAGGGTGGTGAGGATGAGCAGGGTTGTCTTCAAACAGGTTTTGTTTACAATAAAGGCGGTTATGAAATAGTAGCACTGTCTGTATTGTTAGAGCATGAAGGGAGCATAAAACACTAACATACCAAAAGATATTTCCATAAGTAGGCTTTGACAGAGCGGAGGTTAGGAACAGGACGTAGTTTAATGCAAGTGTTAATAATGTTTCCAGTTCAGGCTACATAATGCGGAAAGATTCCATGTTTGTCCATATGGAGAATCACACTGACATTGTTTTGCAGTCACACACAGATAAAGCAGAAAGTGCAAACAAGCCCTGTTCCCACCTTGCCTCTGATAGAGTCCCCTGACACTGCCCCATTCCAGTGTTCCCCCTATTAAATTATACTTGTCTAGGCTGCTTCTTTTACAGATCTCTATAGCAGTTTCCATCTTTCACAGGGTAAGATTACTTATCCTGTGGCCTTTCCCTCTTGCACAGATGTCTAAACCCATATACACCTGTCGTATATCTATTAGGTCCTTCCTGTGAAGACCTAATCTATCTGCCATTGGCAATCTGCAGAACAGCCGTGAAAGGCAGGAGCCATCCTGCTAAATGTAGTCTGTCCTGGCTATCTGGAGCCAGGCATAACATTTAATTTCTGTCTAAATGAACAGGTCAATGACTTTATTTTTACTTATAGTAAAATTCACATTTTATAGGTAGGGCAGCACACATCTGATCTAGCATGAACTGGCACATAGCCAGCTGAAAGAAAGCGGGTGTGACATGCAGCATTGATATGTGCCCTGTACCTTTAAAAACTGACCATACATACCATTAAAGGAATACCGTAAATGTCAGTCAAGGCCTAATTAGTGTCTATAAAGGTACTTCCTGGCAATAATTGATTTCTTAATCCAGATCCCAATCTGCTCTACTGGTATTCTTTAATGACTTTCTGAAGTCAGTGATAACAAATTGGATAAGAAAAGATGTTTTCGTCAATCTGGAGGATTCACAGGAGACACAAAGACTGAGTTAACATGATGCTGTTGCCAAGAGTGACTGAGCAAACAGTGTTTGCAATTACAATTCGCTTCCCTAACTTGGTTTTCAGCAAAGCAGCGGCACTTTAACTTTAATTATGGCTGCCCCAGAGTAAAGGAGGGGGAAAAAATTGCTTTCCATTACTTATTCGTTCTTTTGTCTTTCACAGTCCTCAGCAAATTTGATCATATAATTAAACTCTAAAGGGTATTTGCTGACAACCTGTGGTCAAAATGTAACGGAAGATGATAATGATGCTCAAAACGGGTTCCCTCCTTCCTATAGTGCCAGTTTCTGGCAAAGTACTTCCTTTACACAAATTACCGTATGCCATAATCAGATCATTTGGAAGCAGGGTGCGATGTGTAGCTAGCATTAGAATTGCTTAAAGTGGAATTGTATTAATAGCCCATTTTCCCTCTACCTTCCATTCAGTCAGAAAAAAAAAGGTAAATTCAGCCATTGCAGTGGCTGGAAAACATTGGTGTCTCATTCCAATCTTCTACTCAAAACTCAAATTCAGCCTTAGGAGTAATAGGCCACTGTGGCCTCTCAAGTCACTAAAAGCAGGATATAGCATGAAGAGGGAGGTCTGGCCTCCGTAAGGAAAGGGAAACATCAGAACATTTTCAGACAATTACAGAAAAAAATTGAATTACAAAGACTTGGGAATCTTTATGTCATAAAAAGCATTCCCAAGATTGTTTTATATTGCTTTCTGCCTTATATCTGTGCACTGTAATATACAGACATATAAACTGATTTTTCTTCTACCACTGAAAAAACAAATAAATGAAAAAAGGGACTACTGATGGGCTTTCTACAGAGAGGAAAACTTGCTAAATTTAAATTCTATGAGTAAATTAGGACAAAGAAGACAGTTCTGTCATTGCAACAGCCTCCTAGCCCTGTTTCGCTGTCTGTCTCCCAGTTGCTAATCAGTCTGGGAGATGACAGCATTCTGCATCTATAATGATAGGAGAAACAAGCAAACATTGAATAGAACCCAGAATGAATCAGAGGAACTCTGATCCCTTGGCTGCCATGGGCAGCTATGGATCTAGCCTGCTTTCCAGTCAAAGCTGTGGATCAACTGCTCCCCTTGCCCACACAGTTGCCGGTACTTACAGTGCATGAAGCTGTGTGCAGGAGAGGAAAAGGCTCCCAGCTGAGATGGGCCTGTCTGCTGCTGTTTGGATTAAGTGTAATCCTGTGGAGCAAAGGAGGACTTCTTCTCCTCCCCTCCCTTTAAAGGTAACACCTGACAAGGTTTCTGGCAGGTGTATGGTGATGGGCCCAGCTGCAGCACAAGTGGAAGAACCTTGTGAGGGCTGGTCTATGGCAGGGAGGAGGCAGAAAGCCAAATGTCAGAAATGACCAAAAAAAGGGGGACTTTTGCAGAGACCCACAGGATTTGTGCACATATTTGTGCAAGCCAGGAAGATACTAAAAGCTGCAGGGACAAAAACTGAGCATGGAGGAAAGAAATGTCCCAGGAATGTGCGGTGGATATTTGCTCTCCAGCCTTGTGGTTTTCTCTGCCTCAACCAGCAGCTCTGAGTTCCTGCTCTTTGAACAAGGTTTCCTTGTTCTATTTTGGTACTTTTGGTCTAAATGTAACTTTAAAGTTGGGAAGTCCTTGATGACTCTTGATGAGCTCACTTTGCAAGAAAAGGCTCCAGGGGATCAGTCATATACAGTTATCTTCAAACTAAAACTGGACGGTTGTGGCAGTGGTGCTCCTCCTGTGCACCACAAGTGCTACCTGTGGAGGAGCAGGCAGGCTGAGGATGTCATCCTTGCAGCCCATCCATCCTTGGTCCTATTGTGGAACAGGGTTGAGGTGTCCGCATAATACAAGCCATACTTGACCCATTCTGCAAAATGGTCTCTTCTTTCCCTCCCAGTCCTGCATTTGACACTTTTCTCCACTCAAGCAGGACTGGGTCATCATGGAGTGTCCTTGCACCATATAGACTTATGTAGAGAAGCCAAAACCAGCGCAGGTGCTGCAAACCTTCACTGCTATGGCACTGAGGGCAGTCACACTTGCTTTGCTTCTCTAGCTGCCTAAAGTCCCCATCCACATGATAAAGGTTTTCCTTCCACTTATGAACACTCCTTTTTGTTCCCAGCATCTAGGAATATTTCCCAGTTCCAACATCATTGTTTTGCCCAATTTTCTTTAGGCTTTGATGTGTTAGTGAACCAAATGTCAATTGAAGTGCTAGGAATGCCAGTATTTTAATTTTCTGGGAAGCTGCTTGATTCTTAGCACATCCTAATCTTGAATTTCAGCTTTTTTCCAGACCCAGACCTCTTCAAAATACATAGAGACAAAAGCTCCAAATTATACTGTGGTTTGGTGATTCTGAGCAAATGTGCCCTAAGGCTTAGCCTGAGAACATCAGCTCATTTTCTTTAGTGACCCAAGACAGATAACTAGAGGCTAGGTTTCCAAAGGTGAAAGGCTGCTGTCACTAAGCCACTGCAGCAAGTTAATTGAATGTTTTCTCCCAGCACTAGCAGCAAAGGCTGCTTTTACTATTTGTTCTGTGTCGGGATTAGTATAGAGCATTTGCCTGACTTGTCTCCGAACAAAAACTGTAAAAGAAAAAAAAATGTTTGCCATTACTTATTGAGTGCCATTCTGACATATCCAAGGGTCATTCGCACAGCCTTCCAGTCACTCTAGGTCAAAACTCATTTCTGCTTTGGTAAATCACACCCAGGGAGGCTTTGTTGCATGTTATGACCTGTCCCAGATCCACAGATCATCAGGCATCTAAATTAAAGAGCACAAACTCAATAGTGCTTTTTATTTCTGTTTTCCTGCAGAGTTCTTGTGCTCTTTTTTTCCCATTGAAGACAAATATAAAGATTTCATCTGTAATATTTTGCTTCCTTTAGGTTTTGTATTTTGTAATTTGCCATTTATGTCAGGGAGGAACCTGGAAAGGGCGTCACCCTCTGTTCATAAATTTCCCAGAAGGGCTATGCAGATCAGCTCGCAGCCTAAACGTGATAACGCTTGCTTTTCTTCCCCACCCCTTCACATACACACCCTCATAATGGAGATGGAGGAGGGATAATAAGAGAGGGAACAGGCAGCACTTCACCGATTGTGAAACTAATGAGCCCCTTCATTTGGTCTCATTATAAATATGCCACCTCTGGCACCAGGCTTTGGTTCTGTTCCTGGCTGCATCAGCATCAATTTCGAGGCACACTGATGCATTACTAACACATACAGCAGCCAAACCTCTTCTTTTCAACCTTTCTTTTTTGTTCTTGTTGTACTACCTGAGACCTTCCCCTCTTCATTGCTCCCCCTATGAGAGGCACAGAAGCCGAGACTGAAAAGTAATGAGACTATTAATTAGAGCTTCCCTAAAGGAGAGCTATCCTGACTGGGTGTTGTCTCTGTCTCAGTCTTTGTTCCAGGCATGTTCTGCAAGATTAATTCTTGTTTACACAGATTAATCCAAGAAATTAATATATCTAGCTAAGGAAAAAAAAAAAAAAGGTCAGCCTGAGTAAACAGCCTGATTACTCTTGAGGTGGACAGTTGAGGTTCGTGTTGAAGAGACACAACTCTTTTGTATTCCTTGCACTTCTATGATATCTCCATAAAAAGTTATCCTTTCTTCTCTGAAAACTGAATCTTAAGGTAGCTGCTGAGTGCAGCAAGGGAGAGACATAAAAAAATTACGTAGACTGCTTGTCAGTTTTTGCTGTTTGTACTTCATCCAGGAGACAGGGGTGGGAACCTATTTTCTTGGCTATTTAGAGATCTTCTTGAAATGAGTTTGTGGTCTTGTGCCAGGTCTGAGGAAATACATACCTCTGTTGGTATTTTATAGTTTTACCACTGAAACTGAGGACCAAATGGATAATCTCTGAATTTCCTTCAATGAATGCCTCTATTGCAAAATGAAAATATGACCACAGTGCACATAAACAACGCAAGATGAGGTTTTATTATATTGTCATGGATCAGGACAAGACTGAGACATGATACAATCTCCAGTAACCAAAGCTGGTGGTGTCTAGGACATCAAGTTGTTATTTGGATCATTACTGTTAATTTCACCTGGTTTTATTTTTTTTTATTTGTTATCTGTGCTAACTAAATCAAAGCTGATTAAACTCTCACTGGCTGCAAAGTATCTTAGAGAGATATCTTCCTGTGATATTAAGAGGGTGACACAGTGCTCTTAACTAACTGATATGTTAAGAATTTAGGTCTTTTACCCTGCATTGTTTCAAGTAACATTATATTTCATTTCCCTGCTAGCAACCACTAAAGTGAATAAGATCGAGCTGAAGGTTAAGAAGACAATTCCTCTAAAGCTGTTAAAAAAATAAAGCCCTGGAAACCAAAACCATGAAAGTTCCCAAATTGTTGAAAGATCAATCATTTTTCTGAATGATCAATAATAACTTTATATGTATGTCTCTTTTTTTAAGTATGCAACATATACTGCAAGTTTGTTTTTGAACAAAAACAGGTGTCTTGAAACAGAAATAAATATAACTGCTGAAACAAATGTTCTTAACATTGTATTGTTATTAAAAGTGACAGCTAAACCTTTCCAAACTGGAAATTTCAAAATCAAAGGGAAAAAATGGCCAACTTAATTAATAAATTTATTAGGTAAAGATTAATTCCTACACTCAAAAATTTAGCACATTCGTTCAGTGAAAAATTTCAGTTCTTTTAATGGAGTCTAAATGTTATACTTGTGAAAGTCTCTCTTGCTTTTTACAAAAATGACAAGTGTTAGGTGCTGGATCATGGCTGGCACCACTGGCAGGAGGATTCTTCCTTTCATCTTCTATATACAGGTTGATCTGGCTGGATCTGAAAGCCTGGCCTAGATGCAGCAGTCCTAGCAAACCCCTACCTCAATATTCAAATCGTCTTTCCTGAGTAAAACCTGCAGAAAATCTTGACAAATATATCTAGTTGAAGGTAACCTTCCAGGATAGATACAATCTGGATTTAGACTAGGGTGTGGAATTAAAAAAAAAAAAAATCCTTTGTAATAATGAAGGATGATCTCTTCTTTTCACAGCTTATGCAGTAGACAGCTACTTTCATTCTCCTGGGCCTCCACAACATTCAGCCCTGCTGAGCACGATATGCTGCCATCTCACATAGGAGAGAAAAAATGTTGTTTGTTCCTCAAAGGATGCATCCAAGCATGCAACTTGCCACATTTTACTACTGATTTGTGGGACTGAAAAAGAAGAAACGATCCATTGTCTTTCCTTTAGCCACCTATGTATAAAGTCTAGGTGAAGTATTCAGATAGCATCAACATATCTGACAAGATATAACCACAAAAGTAGCCTGAGTATTTGGATGAAGAAGAGTTGGCAGCTGAATGCAGGCAGGCTAGAGGCAGTATTCATGAAGAGAGAGAACCAGCACTGTTGGCCAGCTCAGCTTTAGAGATCAGTTGGAATCCTTTCTGTTCAAAGCCTTCAAGAGAAACATCTCAGGGTAGTCCTTTCTAAAATGCTCAAATGACTAGAGTGATGACCTCGTCTTGGTAATTCATAGCCTTGTTACCTTTTGGCTGAACTACCTTAATATAATACATATGTTTGAAAAGTGCTTTCTGTTTTTTTACTGCATCTCTACTGTGAGCTGGTACATACCAAAGACTATAGCTTGTTTTTCTAAAAAAGAATTTAAGGGTACTCTGTAGGGTTTGCTGCAGGGCCTTCCACATTCATTGGCTTTGAATTGGAAAATCATTTATTTTGCTCAACAGGTTCTCCATCTATTTTCCCATAAAAATCTAATGGGAAACAATATTAAAGGAAGAGACTGTGTTTTGGGGTTCCTGGTAGTCCCAGTTTGTGCATGTGCACTGCGTATTAGAAAGATAAGTAATCTTTTTATTAAAGACACATTACTTCCTTGTCCTCAGCTCACAGTTAAGCAGAAAAATCCCACTCTCTACGCGATAGGTTTTAAAAGCTTAGTATTCTCCAAAAGAAAAAAAATGTTGTCATTACAGCAACTTCATTCATAAGTTTTCTAGACAGCTTCCTAGTCAGCACAAATGCATGGATCTCCTGCCTTGAAGCCTCTGGCGCTCTGAGGCTTGCTGCTTCAGCCCAAATCTTGAGTCTTGCACCTGGTAGCAATCTGGCCCAGCCACTGAGTTCCACCCTAAGAACTGATGGAAGATATCACATCCTATAGACAGGAAATATTCAGATAACTGTTAGACATTAAATCTTCACACTTTGACATTATTTCCTTCTTCCTGTTTCTAAATTTCTTGTATTTATCGGTAAAAAAGCCTTTGGCAACAAGAAATTTCACTCCATCATTAGCAAGTATCACAAGTATCACAAGAAGAAACAAACCAAAGGTTTTTCTTAAGAAAATAAAACAAAACTGAAAAATTCTTACCACTGAATAATTTTATTGGTTTGTGACCTTTATCACCAAATGTAGTATGACTCCAAAAAAGTTTGTCAAACACGTGCTGAAGACAGGAACGGAGCCATATAGAATATCTTTGTATCAGACAAAATAATACAAAGAAAACTCAAAGCAGTCCAGATAAAAGCTCTACAAGTAAAAAGAATAGTGAATGAGGAGGATATTAGGTGGTCTGGTCTGGCTGAAAATACCAGGTTGTTTTATTTTTCCAAAATCATCCAACTGAATTTATTTAAGCAGACAAAATCTAGGGCCTTATTTCTATCCTTGGCTACTAAGTCCGTAGATGTTTAGTTGTAGAACACTTTACAACACCTATTTCACATGACAGAAGCCATAAAACTTTCCTAACTTCCTTAACAAACCTAAAAACTGCAATAAAAGCTCCAAAGCTAGAATTATTGCCAAGAAACCAATAAGCCACTTTCCTGACATAGCAGGGAAAAATTCAATAAAAGCCCCAGCTAAATCTAAGCAGGCTACTGTGTCCGTACCACAGAAGGCAGCCAAAAATGAGCAAAATCTAAAGCCTACCTGTCTGAGCAGAAGGAAAAATTGTCTTCCAGCCCCAAATTTAAGAGTTATATTGTACTGGATACAAAATAATCATCAGTGTATGAGATGTTCAAGTTTTAGGAGTACTGGGAAGCTCTGTCATTTCCTCATGTTTCTGTTAGCTCTTCCAGTGGGTCAGAAGAGTGTGGGGAAAAAAGTGTTCCAAGGATGTACGTGGGGGAGAAGCAACAACGTAGGCAACCAATGGAAACTTTAGAAGATGGGACCAGTACAAAACAAAGAGCATACAAACAGCAATCCCAACTACTTAAAATCCTTTTAAGAATAGAATTTCTTCTCCCACATTCAAGAACTCCATCTCAAAATAGCTCATACTCTGCTAACCCTAAATTTATTCTTCTCATTATTAGAAACCTTCTAATTTCCAGACTGAATTTATTCATTACTATTTGATAAATTGTTACTTTTTAACTGTCTCTTTCTCCTTATCAATAATTATTGCTCAGGCCTAGATGCATTTATTCACATCTGTTCACTCAGCTTTCTTCTGGCGAGTTTCATAAACCAAGGTCTCTTTTCATAAGAGAAATACTCCATTCATTTCATCATCCCATGATATTTTCTCTGCATCTATTTTCATTACATTTCTCTTTCTTCAGCAATGATGACCAGAACGATATGTATTCCAAGTGTTTTTCTGTACTTTCTATATATTCTACAACTGCACTTATGTATCCTTAACACTATTAAAACCACAAAACTTATCCTCGAGGTTTTACAGCTCCATTCCACAGCTCTGTCATTCTCCAAACAATCAGATCAATCAGTCAACACACCTTGGTCTCTTTCCTCTCCTGTCACCTCCAGCTGATGAATTCTAACTGAACCTTGATTTAAGTCCATGCTGAGATTTTTTGACTGCACTTTCTAAGCTTAGTATGACCTGTGCATGTTATTCTGTTATGACTTAAATAGTACCTTTATGTTGTCCGCAGTCAAACAAGTTTCAGCTGTAAGTGCTTGAAAAGATGCCTGTCAGAAAGGCCAAAACCACCAAATATGGCATCTTTCTAAACCAAATATTTAACCGGTTCTTTGAATCTGAATTATTCATTTACTAGAACAAGAGAATGTAAATAATTTCTATGTGTATATATGTACATGGGGACCTATCTCCAAATTAACCTCATTAAGCAGTAAATGAGGGGATTTTGATTTTTTTTTTTTATTCATGAAAAGTGCTCTATTTTCCACAGTGGAATAATTCGCTGATTTAAAACTAAGTAGCTGACAATGATTTAAATTATCAGCCTCATTAACAGGGTAAGGTTATGACTGCAGGTTAAGATAGTCAGCAAAAAGTGTTACAAGGCTAAAACAGTGTCTGCAGTTCAATTGTCTATTTGTGTAAAATACAGGTCAGGAGAGCAGACATTCCAGTAAAAATATATCATACATCTCCTTAATAAAATTATGGAATGTATCTTGTTTGTGAGGATAATCTGACTTGCTATACAGATATTTTTTATTCTTTTTTACTTTTTTAGAACTATCTGAAGTCCAGTCATCATGTTCTAACTTTCATCAGAAATTGCTTTGGACTTCTGAATTTTCCCCAGATTTACTTGTAATTGTCTAGGTATCTGATATTCATCAACTTGGAAATTCCATTTTCAAAAATGAAATGGCAAAGCATCTTCATATGGAAGAAAGACTTTCAGTACCATGAAGGAAGGTTTAGTTTCTATAAATACTGGCCTATTTCCCATTCAGCTGAAAATGTCTGCAATGTAGGATGCATCTCCTTACAGTAGATAATTCAGACAAGGTCACAGAGGTTTCAGATTTCCTATTGGAAATTGCCAATTAACAGATTTTGCAGTGAGTTCATTTTTACTCAGTGGCACATCATTCTAGAATGACAAATTACAGGAAGATATTTAATACTGTATCATAAATGATGACAAAAACTCAAGAAACTTTGGGTGGGCTGAGTGTAAGCTTCAATTGATTCCAAATGTTTTGATATTTACCCTCCCTATAATAGGATATATGTTTCACAGCTAGCTAGATCTCCATAGCACAGCATTAATAAACATGGAATAGAAGTGATCCAACCCTATACATAAAAATCTCCCAAATGCAGTTACGAGATTTGAACTTTTCAAGGGTATGATCAAAGCTGAGTGGAGTGAATGAAAAGGCTCATATTGACATCAATGGGCTCTGGAAGAGGCTTGATGTGTTGACAGCTAGAGAGATGCTCTGAAACCATCTGAAAATAAATTCAAGGTCTGATAGGACACTGTGGTAAAAGAGATACCATTGCTTCATTCTCCTCCATGTCAGAAAATTATCTCTGAGCTGTCAGCATTAGTTTCTCATTTTAGTTTTTATGTTTCTGGCTCATCTCTCACCAAATGGCTTTCCTTTGTATGTATGACAATTGATTAGTAATAAAAAGCAACAGGGTCATAAAATAACACATTTTGCATCTATAATATGAAATATTCTTGCTCATAGCCAAGTCTTATCTTCTTCAAATAATAACCACCGCACAAGCAAAAAAGCTGAGGCAAAATAATTTTCTGCTAACATGGGGCCTGTGTACTTTAGCATTCCCTTACCCAGCATTAGCATTAGTTAGAAATTTTTCACTTTCCCCTAATCTCTGATCCACCTTAAAAGCAGCAGTCACATTCCAATCGATTTGGTGAGATGAATGCTATTTACACTTCAGTTTACACCTTCTTCTAAGATTTCATAAGAGAATAAATCCACACTTCCAGGGACGGCTGTGCATGAGGAAGTCTGGGGCTGTTAAGCAGAAGTGTTAGACACGTATGGGAATGTATTAGTAAGGGTCACACCTCCATCTTAAGATTTTTAAGTGACAGCAAGAGCATAAAAGACAGCAGGATCGTAAAGAGAAATTGATAGCATGTGGTTTTTTTCTTCTTTATAACCATTTTTTTAAATTGTTAAGCATTGCTATCCAACAACATAGATGGATCACACCATCTAGGTGGACAAATAAAGCTTTGATGAAATAACTCCTTTAAATTAGATATATGAGTTTCATGCTATGTATGTTGCAGCTAGGTAATTCCTAATGCCAAATATGTTTCAAAAGAGAGATTAATGAAGACAATGTTGTGGTATTCCTCGTAAAAATTCAATACGGCAGCAAGGTTCAACTGACAGCACTCTTCCAAAGATGTCATACACGTATGGGGACAGCTGGAAAGAATCCAGAGAAATCTACACTAAAATAGAGCAGTGCATTTTTCCACTTTTTAATGGTAACTCTTTTCTTCCCTTTTTTTGCTTGTCTTTTCTCACATCCAAGTTTCAGCAGTTTCCCTAGCCATCACAAAAGTAACAGAGAAAATATCATCACTGTGATCTCTCCAAATTGCTTTGTTCATGGATCCTGCAAGCAATAACAAAATGGTGAGTCAGATCTCTGGGCTTCAGTTGCAGCGCTGCAACACTTAAATCAGTTCATGGCCTTCTTTGCATTTGTCTGATCCTCCAGAAAGCTGATCTAGAGGACAAATCTATTAAAACTCTAGTCTTATATTCAGTGTTCTTAGACATCTTGGTTATGTTGGAGATCCCACTGTCCAGGGCAAGATGATGCAGTCCTACTTGTCGTATGCCATCAGAAGGTTCCTTCAAGAGAGTTACCAAATTGCCCAGTTAAGCTTGATTTTGCCTTTACCTTTGTAACAATGAAGCAGAGTAAAATGGCAGCACTTAAAAAAGAATCTGACATCGTTGGGAGCCAAACTATTAATGTTTCTTACAGGTTTGGGAACTACAAACAGCTGTGGTTTGTATGCTATAGTATCCTGGGTCAAATGATGAGAGAATAGTGCTGTAAAGCCCGGTTTTCTTCTCAGTCTGTACCAGTGCAGTCAGTGCTCAAAATCAGTTGACCTAAAAATCAGCATGACCCAGATGCTGAACTGCAGAAGCAAAAGAGCTGTGGTGGCCTGACCCCCCTACTGGTACAACTGTGCTGTGTGTGAGGAAGGCTGCTGGTTTGCCAGACTGTCTCTGCTGAGAATTGCTGCCACAATGCAGGCTGGAAGGAAGGAGGACGGCATTTGTCCTTGCATTAACTGAGTTACCAAACGGTTCAAATGTATTTCTGAAAACTTTAAAGCCGTGAAATCATCTTCAGTAGTTAAGTAAGCCTCTCTATGCTAATAGCCACTAATACACTCAATAGCTTCTACACTAATTCTTCCTTATTTTCATAAAGGAAAAATCACCTTGGGTTTTTTTAGGGCATACAAGAAGCAATGATCTGAAGAAATCCCTGTTCTGGATGACAGTCCTGCCTGGACACTCACCTTTCTCCTCTGTGACCTTATGAACCCATGAGGTCTCATACAACAGTGGCTGGTGTAAAACAGTGTTATAGGAAATTTTATACATGAAGATTTTTAATTGTTTTGCTTTCAGGTATGAGTTTGAAAAGAACAAATTAATCAGCACAGAAATATTTCATAGGTCCACATTGTTTTTGATGAAATCTTTGTTCCAAAAAAGATCTGGAAGAAAGCAAATAAAAGGGATTTCTTTTCACATTTTGAATTTTAAATGAGCATCACGTGTCATTTTAAAATAGCCATCATTGAAGCGAAACTGTTTATTTGTGTACCTTATAGTTTTGATTAACCAGAAATTCTTATTTTAAATCTTCTAATTAAATACAGCAAAGAAGTCCAGGAATCAGAGTGCAGTCCGGATTCAAAGGAAGCAAAAGTCGCTTTGCTGAACTCTTGGCTTCTGCTAGGTGTGCAAATCTAAAACAAAAATTTCTGTAGTTTAGTAGTGTTATACAGGGAAAAGGCAAGAACACAGCAGGCACCTTGGCAGCACTTGTCTCTGTCATATGCCACCAGCAGTGGCTAGTAGGCAAGCTCTTAAAACTGAAGATCAAATTTTCAAGATGGAGGAAAAGGGAAAGACAGAGACCAAAAGAAGAGATACAAAGAGGAAAACAAGGAGTGATTGTATTAGCAGGTAGGGATGACTCTACTAGCAGAAGTGTTTTGCAAACGGCTGCTGGGATCAGGAGGTCATTATGTCTGAGTCTACAGAAAAACAAAGGAAAAACAAATTTTCTTCTCTTTTCTGCTCTCGTATTTGTAAAATGTTAACTAAAGGGAGTGAAGGGATTGATCAACAACTGAGAGCAGTTCTAAGGAGAATATGAAACATGGCTCCATGGCTTGTAAAAACTGTATACACACTGGATGCCTGCCACCTCGTCTATCTTGACTTGATGTGTCTGTTATTGATCTAACCGGCTGCCAATACCGGACACCTGGCCAGCCAGGGTGATGAGGCAATTGGCCATCATGAAGACTGATCCACAGCAATCGTTCTGGAATGGACTCCAAGAAACAGAGAATGAGCTAGCACTTACTAAATGTAATGGAAATGTTTTCCCTTTTACACAGATTGAATTAGACATATATTTTGATTTTAAGGGCACCACAAGGTTTAACATGGGTTCATAGCAATCATTCTGCATTGGATGTAAAAGACGCAAGCAGGTAGAAAGAGATGAAGTAAGGTCTCCCTGGGGTTTTTCTCTTGTGCAACACAAAGCATTTCCCCTACCTTCCTTGCTATCAGTACATCTGGCTTGACTTTATACTAGCCTATCAAGTATTGTCACAGTAGCTCATTTCTGTCTATTCACAGAGCATTGCAAATCAAGTTAAAGTTGTCCTATCAAAGCCAGGGCTAACAAGAGGAGACTATTTTTAGCATGAAAGTGAGTTTAACAAATGGATTGTAGCTAAGGCAGCATGACAGCCCTGCCGACTAATTAATAGAGACACCAAAGGTGATTTTGAAACACAGCCAGAATCATTACTACATTGGGCATTCGGATCAGGGAGACTTTGCAGCTCTGTTGTGTTGTCCAACCAGAAAAGGCAGCCCAAATATACCAGGAATCTGATCCAAATCCACTGTAACATACTCCACTTTGAGACAGATAATAAAGTGTTTCCTTGTTTGGTTTGGCTTCATTCTTTGATTGTCGTAGCATTAATCAAAACTCTTACTACTTCCAGCCTTTCATTCTTTTGTTATTCATAAAAGTATCTAATAACTGCTAAGATATGCCATGGCAGCCTAGATTGAAGCCCTCCAGAGGAGGACTGAAAATCCTTCTCTGTAGGGTGACAGGTGACAACATTGGCACAAAAGTGGGACAGAAATAAAAAACAGAATCGGGACTTTTTGTTTTCTTCTTAGATATATCGTGTAATTCCTGACCAAACCCTGTCCATTCATCCTTTATGGGTGCCTAAATTTTTAATACTCGACATAGATCACTGAAAAGAAAATCTCAGCACCAAATTTCCCACAGATCTTTTTAAAGAATATAGAATGTAATTCCCTGGAAGATCATTTTATAGCAAACAATTTTACCATCACAGAGTTTTCGCACAAATGAGCTATCTTTGCCTCCAAGACAGTCTCTCCATGCCTTCTTTTTCTTTGAATTCCTATTAAATTTGGCTGAATCCATATGGCTTTAAAAAGAGATTTTCTTCTGTGGGCTATCCTGTTGCAGAAGTTCTCAGTTCGCCATCACTAAGCTTCTCTTTTGAAATTACTATCTCAGGAGCTGCTCCCCAGGGAAATTACTGCAATCCAATCACCACAAATGTAAATTAAATCAGCATCCAATATAACCACAGTGGCTTGTGTTTCTCCCCACTCTTTTCTCCCTTTGAGAAATCTAATTCTGGAACTACTGGAATAAATTCTACTCCCCACCTCCCATAAGGAAATAGCTGCAATGATCTGAGAGCGGATGTAGTTTGTAGGAAATCACAGTACAACTTAGTTTTGATGCTCATTTTGGTTCATGACTTCAGCAGCCTTTCTTGTGCTTAGCTTCTCTCATGCTTAGCCTCTCTCCTCCTCTGACTTTGCCTTATATTTTCGGTGGTAGGAATAAATTTGGGAATTCCACCATCTGTGTTAGACCCTGTTTACAGCATTCCACATTGGAAAGTTGTACTTCCTTATGTGCAGTTTTGGAAACACTCCTCCTACAAACCAAGATTTAGATCGGGTCAGGAAAGCATCGGGAGAGGTATAGCATGTGCCTCACCTGGCTGCTAAGTAATAGGTAAAAAATTGTTCAAGTTAGAGAAGTGTAATATTAATTGGGAAAAGCATCAAGTTTCACATATTAGCAACCAGTAAAGGAAAAAGATAGGTGCATACAAGCTGAAGGAATTATGAAGACAGTTGAAAGTGTTTGGAATTTAGTATCACAAGAATAAAAGCATGTGGGTTATGCATAATTGTCACTTCGATCTCAATCCTTACTCAAGAACAAACTCAGTTTCTTGTGGCAAATATGCGCATGTAAGCCTGATAATTCAGATAGATGCCAAGTAAGGCAGTGAAATGCCTTCAGCTGTGTGTCCCAAGTCACTTACTGGTCTGCATCATGTATTTTGAAAAATCCAATGCCAGAACAAATTACTCTGAGTGCCACATTTAAGGTTATTTAAGAAGTATTGGATAGTATGTAGACCAGTGATGTTCTTTCTTCAAAATAAAAGGTCAACTGATGCTCACACAACCTGCAATGATGAAACCTGGGATTATGAACAAATGACATATTTCCCACGTAAAAGCTACTGAAAATGTTCTGCTTGGCATCAAAAACGTTATGCCCCCCAAAATGAATGCTATTCAAATAGCTGTTACAAATGTTGAGAGAATCTTCACATCAGTTACACTTCAGTACTTTGGATTTGAATATGCAGGCTTTAAAACTTGCAGCAAATCTCTCACTCACCAAATGTAGCATGATCTTATTCTCATGCCATTTACAGAACTTTTTTATTCACATTGTGTCAAATTATATCATGGCTATTATTATTAGAATTATTAATAATAACTAATCTTTAACATTAAAACAGCCCGATGTACCAGTGACAAAAAGAACAGATAAAAAAAAAGTTCTTCATGGTCCTGAACAGCACTGTAAATCTAAAAAGAAATATTAAAATATTGGATTGTTTTTTTCTGAAGTGCAAATACATACACGTACATACATTCATTTACTTGTGCTCAACAAGAGTATAATTTTTCTTCCAAATACATATTAGGTAGGAATGGTAAGTATCATCCAAAATATTTCTCTTGAATTATAAGGAAAAATTTAGCTAACATTAACATGAGTAGTTGAATGCGTGCAGGCATGATCCAGCAATTTATATTGACAGCCAGTGTTGGTGTCAAAGCATATCACTTTTTAGTGGATAATGTGTTTTTATGTCTTGGAATGAAAGGGCAATACAGCTGGGCCATAACAAAAAAGCCTTTTATTATGTAGGCAGTATAGGCTTTGACATATTTCCAATTTTTCATTCTGCCTTTCTTAAGTTTTAAGTTTTCTAAATATCACTGGTCACTACAATGTTACCACTGAGTAACTTCACCTAGTCTCAGAAAGGAAATATTCTTTATACGGAATTTATAGATAGCTCTCTAACTCCCATTAAGGGATTGAGAACACAGAAAATTCTAGAGGTAGGAAAGGCAAATGAATCAGTGTAACCATTATACAATTTCTGGCAAGTAGTGGAGGTCAGATTAAAATCAGGGAGAATTCTGTCAGCTGTAAACATAGGCAGGAATAGTAAGAAGTAGTTAAAAAGTGCACTTAAGTATGCAGCTGTATTCCAATGGATGGCATCATCCAAGGAGTGATAGAGGCACAGATTGGTAATGTAATGTAAGCAATTAGTTCTGGCAGCTACAAAAGAACTGGTGAAGCAGAAAAATCAGTCTCAAGAACTAATCTGTATCTGCACAATAGCAATGTCTTGATAACACATCTGAAACATGGCAGTTCAAACAGACAGGACAGAAGAGTTGTATGGATGCCTCAGATAGCTGTCACCCACTAATGACTCTTCGAGCCAGGTGGACGGAGGGAATTATCATTTGGGAAAACCAAAAGAGAATACAGGCAAACAACCTACCGCTTTAAAAAAACAAATGTAAAATGTCCCTCGGTGGATGAGGTCAGAAAAAAAATCACTTACATTTAAATTTTACAGAGCAGTTTTCCCAAAGAGAACTGCTTGTTATGTATTGGTAAATGTAAAGTATTATATGCACTTAACAGTAACTGGCTCTGACTCCAGAAATCACTTATACATATATTTAAGTTTGTACAGATGCATCATTCAAACAACATAATAGCAAATTAGACTTGTATGGATTATTAAGTTTTTCTGTGTTTTTGATTTGCACAGGATTATGTAAGCAACTTTTCCAATTAGCTTGTTCTAGGAGATCTTGACCAAGACAATTTTCTATTTTTCCAACTATGAAATACAACATCTCTATGAGATACGCTGAGTGACGTTGGATAGATGGTATTATTCTAGTATTAAGTCTTTTGCATCTACCTGATGTATCTAGATGAGGGAAAGGATCAACCTCGTAGCAGTGTACTGTGTACATAATGTACTGCATCTATCATGCTGTCTGTGTGTGAGGCCTCATGAGGAGAATTCCTCCTGGCTGACCCAATTTCCTTTGTTTTGTACCAAAAGGTGGTTGGGTGTGTATACAGGCTGGGTTTTGTTTTTTCATAAACCTATCTACTGTTCCCCGGCCACCAAGGGACTTTTAGACTGTTGCACCAGGCTGGAGCTGGCCTGAAGAAAAATCCTCAAAACGCACAGTGTGGATCTCTGCACCAATGATTTCACTCTTCAGATTCACTCCTATTGTAACTTACTATTTATTAATGTAGATGTAGCCTACAGCAATAAAAAGTACTGCAGGTAATGCAGTGCTTCTGCGGAGCAAAGTTAAACTCGTTTGGATCCCCCAGGCTGTACATTCCCATAGCTTTAAGCAGTTGTCTTGACACCTAGCTCAGTATTCTGTGTTTAAAACACTTGCTGTATAAAAACAAAAATTATATAACCCACTGCTGTATTAACCTAAAGAAAGCACTTACGTAGGACTGTTTATTTTTAATTAAAATGTTTCATTAGTATTTCAAACAGTTTGGAAATGTGCACTGTCTCTAAAGCTAACTAAGCCTGCCATACTGCGTGAAGGAGTGCCACAAAGAAGCAGGGACAGAGAAGTCCATCTAAAATGTCAACCGTGCCTTCACTGTTCTGAAGCAAAGGGCAGATATTTTTACAAGTCTTTAGCAGGAGAGTATCGCTCATCTCCTGATAAAGTAGACACACTGTGAAATTATTTTTAAAAGTCATTCATCTTTCAAAGTTTCCCAATATAGCCTGCACAAGGTTTTTACAAGATAGGAATTTTTAAAAGGCCTGCTATTTTGAACTCGCAACTGAACTTACAGTTAAAGAAAATAGTAACTATAACAGTGGATGGCAAAAGACTTCAGGAATCTATCTGAAAACTACCTTTAATTTACAATAATTAAATTTTGGATCATTCCTCTTTTAAATGTAGTTCAGTTCAAACTTAGCTATGGATTTCTGAGGGATGTTTGTATAATAGACACTAAAAATATTGATTCTCTTCTCTCTTTCCTCTGCTATCAGTTATAAAGAGGCAAATATCTTGTATAAAATGTCATATATTAAAAAAAGCCCTATTCAGATTTCTTCTTAGAATTACCACAGCTTCTAAACTGCCATGAAGTAGTTGGACATCTTTCAGAAGTCAAGTCCTACTTAGTTGTAAAAGAAGGATATATCATCTGTTTAATTTTATCATTTACAGGTTCAAGCTATGCATGTTGTGCCATCAAATAACTGCCCCATGTGCTTAAAAAGAAATGTGAAAAATAAATAGAAGCAGTTACATTTCAGTAGTTCTGAACAGTTGTGTCCATCTACTTCCTACCTTTTTCGTTGTGAATATGTTAACAAGGTATTCAATGAACAATTACATAGGATGGAAAAACTTATAAAGTCACTTGTGATAGTACATCACACCATCACTTCACACAGTAACTCCAGTGAGCGCTACAAAACATTCACCCTGATGTGACATCCTGTAACACGTGGCAGAATAACTCAAAGTCAACCTATGTCATAGCAGCAGGCACTTGCCTATGCACTCTGCTTGGAGGATTTTCAGAGAGTCCTCCCACTGTGCACATGGCAGACATGGCCTCATGGGGGATACTGGGGCCAGGGATGGCATTAACCTAAGCCACCTCTGAGGAGGGGTGACAGCAGGACCCGTGACTCCAGGACCTGTGTAGATCAGCATGTGCTGACCTGTCCCATGGGGAAAGTGATGAACCTGACCCCGCACCCACCACAGGTCCTGTGCCACCGACTCACCTCTCCCCTGTGCCTTCCAGAACACTAACTTCTTCAACACACGCATAATTTACCATAGAATAGCAAGAATCCCCTTAAATTACGAATGCATTCTTTTCTCACCTATATTAGTAGCTTTCTTGCAAAAAGCACTTTTGTAAATGTCATGATGCACTGGAATCAATTGTAGTACATACCCTTTAAATAAAACAACAAAGTAATTCCTGAGAGCCATGGTATTTCAAGACATCCAGGGTAAACAGAAAATTTTATTGGTGCTTGGGTTTATTCTCGGGTGATCTGACAAGAGAGCAATACAAGAAAAATCTGTGGTTGTAGCTGAGACATAACTGCGAGGAGATTTTACTATGTATGTATTCTAGTCTCCATGGGAAGAGAAGATAAAGCCAAATCTGGTTTCCTAAAAATGTGTGACCAGTGGATTATTTCCTGCTTAATAAAACGTAACTAAATGCGTCTAAATTTCTCCAGATGGATGTTATTTATGAATTGGGGAAAAGATAAAATTAATAGGAACATCAAAGATGTGCTGAAAAGTTTCCTGATTAAATATTATCTGACCTCCAAATGTTCTTCCTCTGCATTTCCTGCAGCAATTTGGCTATTAGTCAACCTGTTAACTGTTCCTTCTACAGAAATGCAGATGTCAGGTTTATAAATATCTGAATCAGAGCTGGAATTTAAACTTCACGTTGATTTAAATCCTGCTCAACAAGGTGACATTTTTTTTCAGGGACCAGATGCCCTGGCCTTATCTCTTTGCATCACTCCCCTGGCAAAAGAGGGAGCACGCGCTTTTCCTGCTCAGGATTTCTCCAGCACAGCCAGCTACTCATCACCCGTGGCACAGGACAGAGGGATCTCTTGGCGTGCATGACCACAGCACACTGCTTTTGTTACGCCAGGAGTTCTCTTGTAGGTAAAAGTCTGCAGACCACTGCGGCAACCAAGGTATAGAGGTATTTATCATACTTACACTTGCCACTCACCCAAAAAACTACAGCACAGAGATACTGCTCTGTCCCAAAGGCAAGGGGATTCAAAGGATTCAGAATGACTTCTCTGTTTTCTTTCTCCCACCCATACCATGCCCCTTACTTGAAGTGCAGATCAGATAAACTTCTTATTTGCAGTTTTTCTCTGCAAAAAAAAAAATAAATACAAGGATCTCATTGAGAGAGCTCCACTCTGCCGACAAAACCCATACTCCAAATTTTCTGCCACTCCAGTAATATCTCTCTCTCAAAACCCAAATGTGCTGGGAGAAGCTTATTTCTGCAAATCCCAAGAAGCTCTTCAGGCTTGTTATTAAGAGCATATTCTGAGTTGGCGCTTCACAGAAATCAGAGACGAGAGAGCAAGTAACAATCTAGGTTAGACAGAATTTCATTAAAATAAATAATACATTCCATGTATGTTCTTAAGGAATTTTACGAACACGTGTCAAAACACTTCAGTGATAATTGTGACTATTATTCCCCTTGCTAGACTGTTCCTTTTACTACTGTAAGCAGAGATTTTCAGGAACATACCTGCTGTCCTGCAGCTCCACGCTCCCCACCAGGCAGATCACGCAGGGTGAGTTTGGGACCTCTGCTGTGGGCGGGCAGGCAGCAGCAGCCGTATGGCCCACGTCAGGGGAACACAGGATGCCATGGTGGGTCAGGAAATCTGCTCAAACATGGTGCATGGGCAATACAGAATGAAAACCATGCAATGAGCGGTGAGGCTTCACCAATGCCAGTGACTTCAATTGCCAAGTGCTACAGAGGAAAACTGAATATAAATCCTAGACAACAGCTGTGAAAGAATCCCAGACATTACAAGCAGGGCAATCCCACTTTAAGTCATAATCAAGAAGAGGAGGTAGCAGAAGAAGGAGGGATCTCTGATCTGCATAGTAAATTCTGTGCATTTAATTAAAGATTTTCCAGATAAGTAATTTACTGAATTTTAAGGGCTCATATGGTTCTATATGAAATTTTAGATTAATGTGTTTGCTGAGCTAACTTGATTGCATAGCCCTTTTCAATGGACTTAATCTTTACACTTCCGTACTGAGAACTTCCCTTTCAAAGACAACTCGGTGATACCCTATGAAACCCATGTGTGGCTTTGGGGAGCCTAGATGTTTCAGGATATGAATTAAAAATGAAAACTAATCTGCTCCTGTGCTATAGGCCAGCATCACTTGCTGCTGAATGCATCCAAGACCTGGATATTTTTCAGAGAACACCTCAAATAGTCATGCCTCATGCTGGTTATTCCTGCCTCATCTGCAACAGCTGAGTGATCTTTCAGTGCCACAATGGGACTGAAATCCTGGCATAAATGTGCCATGGGAGAAGCTCTCCTCAATCATATTGCTCTTCTAGATGTCCACAAGGACATCAACACTGACTGTGCTAGAGTAAATGCAATTTTTGCAGAGGATGAAGACTGTCAGTGTTGTCAAGCTCCTGCAAATGCTTAAATTCTGAAATGGGCCATGAGGTCACGTAACTGTACGAACATGAAGGCACAATTTTGCCTTGCATCCTATAATACAATACAAAGGCTGGCAAAGTAGTCCCAGTTAATCTGTTCTGCAAATTGTAACTTTTCCTCTGCATCGGCGAGCTCTCCCCTGGCTGTTTGGGCTTTGCTGGTAGATTTGTTGTTGTCATTTCCTTCCTTTACAAATAAGACACACTTGTCATATGCTGTCAGTATTCATGATTTTAAGGAGAAACTGGAACAGGTTTCATCTCTGAAATTAGGATTTACTTTTCCAAATGGTCCCACCTGGGTGCTGGGAGAATAAGAGTCCTGCACACATTTCAGCCCACGAATCATTCGCTATTCAGATCAACAGCTGATGAGCTGTTATTCCCCTTTGGGGGGGATTCATCCTGTGAAGATATCAGGGTGCAGGAGGAACTGGGCTTGGAACCAGGAGTTCCCCAACAGGGCACAGGGACCCCTGACCAAGGTGCAGCTCCCCGGGCCCCACTCTGAGCCAGAGGCAGGAACAGGGTCCCTCCAGGGAACCAAAGTGATGCTCAGGGGGCCCAGCCAGGGCAGGAGGCCACAGATCCAGGCATTGCACTGCTTGTGGCTGGTCTGGGCCCCGGCTGGGATGAAATGGTGTCCCTGGGCTCAGGGGGAAGGGTTATGGGGGAGGGCAGCCAGGAAAAGTGAGGCTTGACAGTCTGCATGGGGTGCTTGACACCACAAGATGCTTCCTCCTTGGAACCATTCCTTTTCAGAAGTTACCTTTTGCCACTTATAACACTTCAATGAAAATAGTATGAAAAAAATAATAAGAGTTTCTAATATAGCTGTGAGAACATTCTGAGAGTAAACAGATCTACATATTACAGGTTAATTTTTGCAATAGTTTTGATTTCAGTGAAAGTTTCTACATTATTAAAATGCATATTAAATGAATACAAAATGCTATTATCCACAGCAAAATTATTTTACAGGCTGCATTCACTAGGCTTTTTACATAAATCCTTCTTTTCCAGAATTCAGTCAGTCATAAGATAAAGCATACTCTCTTGTCATCTCATGAAGAGTATCAGTTTGGTTACTTGTCTGTTAGGTAGAAACAGTACAAATTAAAATGTGGGAAATTGGTAGATCAAGAAGACCAACACCAGGTTTTAAAAATTAAGCTCCTACAAATAAGATTTTGTTTACTCCTTATTACAAGTAGAATTTGCAGGATCAGAGTACTATAAATGTGTGTGCATGCATGATACAACACCTACATCCATGGTTAAAAGATATTTTGTAAGGTCTCTATCATAACAAACCCCAAATCTATTACTGTCCTGTTTTACCTTTGATCTACTACTTGGCTATACAAGACATTATTGATACCAGACAACAAATTAGCTGAAAATATCTCTCTCTTATGAGAAAACTGTAATGCAGTGCCTAAAACGTTGAGTAAATTCTGCGTGCAGTTAAAAGGTGTCCTGACCTATTATTACATGAGTATTTTATTTGTTGCTGAATTATCTGCTGAAATCACAGCAACCCCAACAGCCAAGCTGGGAATACTGCATTGGTGCCACAGCCATACATCATGACAAATAATGAAAGCACAAATACTATTAATTCAACTACACAGCTCATTATGATGAAAAATTTATTTGCAGATACCTCCTTGATTAATGACTAATGCCCAGTTAATCTTAAACATATCCAATAGGAAAGAAACTAAAGTCAATGAGAGGTACCTGACATCAGAGCGAACACAATTTATCACTCCAATGAACAGTCCATGGCATTGTTCACTGTGCATACAAACACACAAACACTTCCACAAGCTCTCTGGAATAATGAAGTATTTAGAAAATACACAAAAGACAGAAAACCCATGAGGCATATAGTATAGGTATTTGCATAGACAGTAGACAAAGGCAGCTGTGAGAAAAAGAGAGAAAGAAGACGTGCCTGCTGAAAAAAAATCTGTTCTACTTTCTTCTGCTGTAGTTAGTGGCATTTTAGAAGCTGCCAAAATTGTCAATGCTTTATGATTCAATATACTTACACAATTTATTCAAATGTTTGGAGTTGCATTTCAACTGGATAGATTTTCTCCATACTACTGCTTAAGAGAATATTCTTTCCATTACAATTGCTGATCTTAGACACATTCTCTTCTGAAGAGTTATAAAGGTGTGACAAATAAAAAGTTCTCTATTTCATACTCAACTCTAAACTGCATTATATTAAGCTGGTCCTTCAAAACATTTGCATGTGTTTAACTAAACTCAAATCTAGGAATAGGCTCTTTGATATGAGTGGCTTACATATAACAGCTTCCACTTTGTATTGGACCAATACTCCATCCCACCCAGAAGAGGCAGAAGATGCTACATGGAAAGAACACGTGAGCCTGGCCACTGTGTGAAGTCGCTCCCTCTTGTGCCCAGACTTCTCATTTGGACAACTCTCATCCATAGTCATGCAGGTGCTGAACCTTTCCCATAAGGTTAGCCTACATTATTTAGAACTGAGTGTATGGAACAGACTCTCCTATCAAACAAATCATGAAATAATTTCATTGAGATAAATTTTCTTTTATGGTAGTTCTATTAATCAAGTCTACTAATTTAGTGGAGTCTCCCTGCAATATGTACATAGTTTCCTTAAACACAGACTGTAATGAGCTCTGGGAGCAGACGCAATTTTCTATTCAAAACAGAAGCAAAGTCCGATATATTGACATCCATCAAGGCTCTAGCAACCACTGCCAGCAACAGCACGTACCAGTGATTTCATTTCTGTTTTGTAATCAAAAGGGCAAACCCCACCATCCTACCAGTGTCTCAGCAGAATCAGGGCCAAGGTTACTCCTCTCCAAACCATTCCATCAGAGTCCCCTGAGTGTGTCTGGGATAGCAGCTGACTCTACAACCTGAAATGGAGGCAAAAAGTGCAATCACAAAGGCTTTCTGCTAAATATCTCAGGGGGTTTAAATGAGCAAGTGCAGCAAGTGCTTGTGGTACAGAGGGAGAACAGGCTGGACAACAGGGGAGGGCAGTGCAAGGTGAGCACTGCAGGCACTACCCAAAACCCTGTCACAGCCAGCCCAGTAGATCACCTGTCACTAGATAGAGCATATTTACAGATGTACCATTTTACAGTGGTGACAGAGACCTATCATTGAAGAATATCCAACAACTGATTTGCAAGTATTTCGGAGAACATGTGCTGAGAAATTCAGAATGATCAGATGCTAGTTTGCTCTAGCTAAAATTCTGCTAGAATTTAATCTCTCCTATATCACATTTTAAATTGTGACATCTAAGTTAATTGAAGAAAAAAGAAAATTACACTATTTTTAGGCTTTCTGGAAATGGTTGAAATACCTAATTTTAAAATAACTCTGAGTTTTATGCCAGTTTTTCAGGGGAAAAAGACCTTTCCTTTTGCTACATTAACAGTCAAGCACTTCTCTTATAGAAAGAATGATTAAAGAAAAGTAAACTGAAATAACTCGAGATTTTTTTATTCCTAGGTACTCAACAGAAAGAGGTAATAAGAATACTAACCAGGTGATGCTTGATTAAAATTGACAGAATAACTTAAAATGCAGAAGTTCCTTTCGGTTCCAAGTGGAAGAGGAAGAAAAAAACTATATTATCATGTGCACCTGCAGTAGCTCTAGTTGTCTGCAGCTTTACAAAAGCACAACATAAACTACAGTGTAAAGTCTATGAAGCTGACACAAGACTGGTTTCTGAAGTGGTTGCCACACAAACTCCACTGGAGTTGCTAGAGCAGGGAAGGAAAATTAAAAAGTCAATATATCGTCTTGTCTTAAAATAAAGACCTCTTGTCAAAAATATAAACAACAAAAACAGCACTGGACTGAGAAACATAAAAATGAGGGTTTTATTTATGGAGACCATTTAGGAACAATAAGTATAAAAAAAAAATAGAAAGTCAGCAAAAAGCAAGCACATCTTAAGAGAAAAAGGGGACAAAAGTCTCACGCTAATGTAACATTTTCAAGATTTTGTAATGCCTGGTTAATCAGTAGTTCATTAACTTCTTAAGCCTATGGATGGCCTGTGAACTAATAATATTAGTGCTGAAAACCACCATGAGAACCTCTATGCACAGAAAACATTAAAAATATACAGGGTTTTGGCTGGACATGTGCAGTAAGGTCAACCATTGCACCTTGAAAGGGCCCTGCAGGTGCCATGACTTCCATTTATCAGAAGTTTTAATACATTAAAAGAGGAAGTTATTTAGATAGCCGAGAACCTGACAGCATAGAGTTTGGCCAGGGAAGCAGAAGCCATTCTGAAAGTGGGCACTTAATGTATTTTATACTCTTGGAGTGTTAAGACCCTGGAGAGACCTCAGAGGTAAGAGAAATTAAGGTTCTAGTCTATATATTATCTGACTGTTCAACAGTCAGAGAAGCTCCTTAAAAATAAGAGGTGACCAACCTTATATCTCAATAAAATAGTGTTGCATCAGCAGCTTCTGTATTTAGGAGTCTAATACATGTTTTTTAATGCTTCCTAGTCATTTTGTACAAATAATCATTGGTTCTCTACCATCTGTCTGAGATGCACCAGAAGGTCTACAAAAAAGAAAGTTTAGCAATAACTAAAGAATGAGCCTTGTTTGGATCGGTGCGCAGGTTCCCTCTAGAACATTATAGCGCCGAAAATAGTTCCTTATCTGCCCTCCAGTTCATAGGGCCAGATAATATGAACTCCTTGTAATAAAAGGCAGGAGAACCCCTAAGGATATTAGTTTGCTGGGAAATAACGATAGAGAAGAAAGCAGCTGTTAGAGTGAAAGATGGTGAGCTTGAAAGGGAAGAAATGAAAGAAAAAAGAATGAAATATTTTCAGAAACCAACATGAGTGCCAGTAAGGGGAAAGAAAGGGAAAGAAAACTGAAAGCTACTGAGTGACCTTTACTTTTCGAATGGAAAATAAATGTTTCCTTTTATAGTTTCTTGTTAAAATAAGACCAGTAAGGGATCATGAATTTTTTTACAGTTTTATAGTTTTCCTTTCAGTGAACCATTTCAGTTTTACACATAATTTTATAATGTAACTGCATAAGAATCTAAGCTTACCCTTAAAATGCCATGATGAGAGCCTACATATCTGCAACTACATACACACGTACACATTTATGTTTGAGTAAAAAAGAATCCGGACCATTTTTTTAATTAATAAAAAAAATCTTCTTTGAAATTGAAGTGAAATGATATTTCCTAACAGTCTAATAATTAAATCAAAACAGAAAACAGAATACCCCCTACAACCACACATGCACACAGCTGTAATCACTATTTTTTAGCAGACACTGTGCCTTTGATCTCTCCTGGCCCTCTTCCATCTTCTAGACAGTACAATCCCAAAGGAATCATTGTCTACCAGATACTTCTCCATCCCTCACCGGCCCTGGACTGCTTGCTTCTGCAGCAATGTCATATGGAAAACACGGTAACTGTCTTGCAGTAATGTCCTGCAGAAAACAAGGAAGTCATTACCCACAGACTTTTTATCTGACTTATTCTCACCCTGGAAATAGACCCCTCACTTCCCAGAAGTCCATAGGCACTGCTGCAAAAGACCGTGAACATCCCACATGCCTTCTTTCATCACAGCTGTAAAGCAGGGATTTCCTCTGTGTACTGATCCTGAGGAGGCTGTTAGGCCCCTGGCATTGATTGAGTCCTTTCGTATGGAAGAACTCACTGATGGTGCCTGAGTGAGCAGGACTAGTTCAGGGTATAGCTCAGAGTCAATAACTTTCAGAATATCTGGAGATTTTAATATTTTCCATGCAGTTTACTGGTATTAAAGACCAAACTCTAATACTAGCACATCAGTCTGGTATCTTTGATCTGACCTTGACACTGGTCCTCTAGCCTGGCATGTAGGACATGGCTCTCATACCAAGACATATTTAGTTCTGTCCCTGTAAATACTTCCTCTGATTTCTGGAAATGGCTGTTTTCTACTACCTGCTTTGCAGTGAATGAGGGCTTCTGCTTTTATAGATGGCTTAGATGCCAGCAGGACTCTTGTATTTAATCTTGGCTACGTTATGGTACTTCTCAAGTCTGTGTTGGTTTCTGTTGGCTGTTGCACTAATCTGACATTCCTCTGCAGGCAGCGAGGCATGGAGAGAGAAGTTGTCTTATTTTCTTATTATTTCAAGTATTCTAGTCTGTATAAAACTTTTTTAGGTAGTTTGTGAGTCCTCATGGCGAGTGCTTTGTCTTGTTTTAAAATGCCATTCCTCCCTTCAGATTATAAATAACCAGACCAAATTACCTGTGGCTTCAAGATCAGGCTCATCGGGTAATTAATCTCTGGGTAGCTCCTCCTTTCAGAACATCCTCTGGATAGCCTGGATTTCCTGGAAAAGCAAATAAATAGACAAACAATAAATAAATAGATAAATAGCACAAAAAGGACTTAAATCCCAAGAGTTTTGTAGTAATGTGTTGGTTTTGGCTGGGACGGAGTTGATTATCTTTATAGTAACTGGTATAGGGCTGTGTTTTCGATTTATGCTGGAAACAGCATTGATGAGACAGGGATGTGTTAGTTATAGCTGAGCAGTGCTTACATAGGGTCAAGGCCTTTTCTGCCCCTCACCCTGCCCTGCCAGCGAGCAGGCTGGGGGTGCACAAGAAGTTGGGTGGAGACAGAGCCAGGACAGCTGACTCCAGCTGACCAAAGGGATATTCCAGGCCATATGATGTCATGCTCAGGATATAAAGCTGGGGGAAGCGGAATGAAGTGGGGGACATTCAGAATGACATTTTGTCTTCCCAAGTAACTGTTATGCGTGATAGAGCTAAGCTTTCCTGGAGGTGGCTGAACACCTGCCTGCCGATGGCAAGCAGTGAATGAATTCCTTGTTTTGCTTTGCTTGTGAGAGTGGCTTTTGCTTTTCTTATTAAAATATCTTTATCTCAACCCACAAGTTTTCTCACTTTTACTCTTCTGATTCCCTCCTCCATCCCACTGGGGGAGAGTGAGTGAGCGACTGTGTGGTGCTTAGTTGCTGGCTGGGGTTAAACCATGACAAGCAATTAGATTAATCTCATGTCCTACTCTTCAGTACTTGCCTTCAGACTAGAGCAGAGGAAGAAGGAAGGGAAATGAGCAGATTTATTCCCATCCTTGTGGCCAGAAAGATGATCTTTGTACTCCTCCCTTGCAGAGGAGGGGGCAAACTTACCCAGGGGAAATGTGGGTTGATATGCAGAAACAGGGCAGGACCATACAACAGTTTTCCTCTGCCCAGAGTGACAAAAACTCCCCTATAAAATATCAATTAAGATGATACACGTATTTTAAAGCTGTCTCCAGAACTTCTCTATGCCTTCAATTTATAAAGCATTTTGACATTTTTGAATCCTTTTGGGTTTTAAACTTGGGTTTTGAACTCTGATTTTGCCAGGAATTCAGTAGCAAAGAGAACTTAATGAGAGAAATTTCTGTCCCTTGAAGTCAATGCCATACAATGAGAGCCCACATGATATGCCAGGGAATATTACATCTTTTGTTCTCTTTTTGAGCTAGGTACAATGGAGCTTTATCAATGAAGTCATACTAGCAATAACTTCTAATAAATACATGGCACATAGAAGCTAAAAGGAGAAAGAAAACAACTTTAATGATAGATACAAGACCCTTCACACAATGTGTTTCTGGAGGGGTTATTATAAGTGGCAGCAGTGGCCTATTCTTCAGTCTCCTGCTTTTTGATATACTGGGATTCAGGGCTGGTCTTAAAATAAATGCGTTGTCTTATAAATTACATAGTATATTGAAGCATGGTCATGATACGCTGCCAAATTTATATCCTGCTATCCTCTAGATCAGACTGCCTCTCCTCTGCCTACCAGTAGAGGCTCAGGGAAAAGGAAGGATGGACGCAGCTAAGGCTGACAAGGAACCATAAGGACAGAAGAAACAAACCCAGGTGAAAGGCTAAAGATAAGAAGCAAAAGCGGCTGTTTCTGTTGTGCTTTTCTGTCAGGTTTCGTGAGAGGGAAGACATAATGAGAGGTAATCCAGCCTGACTTCCCTTTCATTAGGCTGGTTTGTCTGTCGGCGTGGTGCCTCTGCAGAACAGAACTGCTCACCATTTTCACCAGGCCTGCAAGAGCACCTGACATTGCACATTCACGTACTGCTGGAAGAAGAGGGAGAAGTAAAAAGTAATCTCTGTCAGAGACCCAAAATAACAAGGCTGCAAAGGAGAAAAGCCTCTGGCTGCCTATTTACCATCCCTGCCAGGGGAACCCCAGCTGCTCTGGATGCCATGAGACTGTGCTCTTTGACCCCAAGCTGGTATAAATCAACACCAACTCTACTGACATTACCAGAGTTATATCAATGCAGGGTCAGAATCGAGTGATATGGTGTTTCCACTTCAGGTTATATTTCCTGTTCTGATTTCTAAATCAGAGAGGTAACTGAATACACACGCACACACAATGGCATGTTCCTCTGCATTTAGACATTCTGAAGACCAAAGGGATGTTTGTTCCTTCCCCTGAAAGTGGAAAAAGAGGCAAGGTAAACAAAGGAGACTGCAACTACTGCAGCAAGGGATGTTGTGTGTGTGGTTATTTTTAATGCAAATGTCAAGTACCAGTTCTGCTCAGCTGTGATCTGAACTGAAAACATTTTTTCTGAGTCAAGATAAACAGGACTTAGATCTGCATTTCTTCTATCCTGAGTCATTGCCTGAAATCAGCCACCTAAAGTAGACTCCCAATGTGCATACACTCTCCCCAGCACTGGAGGCAAACACTCAGAAGTTTTGCTTCATTTCATTGTTAACCTGTAAAAAACATATCAAAATCCCAGAAACCACTGAAAACTCTGCTTGTCAGCCTCAGTGACTGGCCCATGAGGTCAGGAATAAACCCCCAAGTGTTTACTACAATTGTAGTTGTAACCCATCTGCCCAGTCCTCCAAGTTTGCTTCCATTTCTCTGGGCTCTCAAGGTCCATTTTTCCCCATCTTGTTGATGGGTATGCTCCCCATCGTTCCAACAATCCCCTACAGTTCTCGTGTCCCTCTCAGCACAGTTCAGTACCCACAGCTGATCCTGCTCACTACAGTAACTGATTGACCCCACAAATATATCTTGGCAACATCCTTGTCTTCTGCTGGATCCAAATCTCTGCTTTCATTGCTTTCCTGAACGTGCTACTGATTGTCTAAAGCAACTGAAGGGAAGTAGCTCACACACATCACCATCATAGTCCCAGTGCGTGTTACAACTTGCTGTGTCAAGAGAGTTGATCGAAACATTCCCCAGAAGATGCCTTGAAACAAAGGTTGTGGTACTAGATACAGCATGCCTTTGTGAAAATAAGATTAAGATGGATGATAGCAGTTACTGAGCCACTAACATGGGCAGAGACTGACATAATTGAAAGAAAACATAGAATTGTCTTGCACAGTATTAATTAACAACATGGTTCTTACTGGAGAGGTTGAAGTAGGTTCAATAGTTTGTTTAGAAGAGACTCTCCAATTCATTTAAAATTATTCTGCATATCCTAGTAGGTCCAGACAAACCAAACAAAAACACTAACAGCAACACAGGTGAGGGTATACCTCCTTCTAAAAATACATTCAGGATTAAGACCCTTTGGTCTCTGTGGAAAGACAACCAGCCTGCTGGGTAAGCAGCAAATTAACAAGCATCTTAAACCCTGAAAGCAAAAACTCACCTTCACCTTTGGAGTAATATTAACCTGTGTAGGGCTAGAGCAGTCAAGTGAGCAGGTTTTCGTATTTTGTAAGGAATAGTGCCTTGGCAAACTAATCCCCATAAAAGAAGATACTGTACATATTCTGAAAGGATAAAGACTGCCCTCTTAGAAGAGCTCACATACTTGATATAAGATGAGAAACATTAATCAGAACAAGCACAGGATAGTAATAACAGAATGAAAATCAGTGATCACAAGATATCATCTACATAAAATCATAGAATCATTTAGGTTGGAAAAAATGTTTAAGATCATCAAGCCCAACCATTAACCTAGCACTGACAAGTCCACCACTAAACTATGTCCCTAAGCATCACACTTACCTGTCTTTTAAATACCTCCAGGGATGGCAACTCAATCACTTCCCTAGGCAGCCTTTTCCAATGCTTGACAACCCTTTTGGTGAAGAAATTTTTCCCAATGTTCCATCTAAACCTCCTCTGGTGCAACTTGAGGCCATTTTCTCCTCTCCTATTGCTTGTTACCTGGAAGAAGAGACTGATCCTCACCTCACTATATCCTCCTTCCAGGTAGTTAGAGAGAGGGATAAAGACTCCCCTCAGCCTCCTTTTCTTCAAACTAAACAACCCCAGCTCCCTCAGCTGCTCCTCATAAAACTTGTTCTCCAGACCCCTCACCAGCTGTGTTGTTCTTCTCTCAATAAGCTCCAGCACCTCAATGCCTTTCCTGTAGTGAGGGGCCCAAAACTGAAGACAGTACTCAAGGTTTGGCCTCACCAGTGCTCACAGGGGCACGATGACTTCCCTAGTCCTGCTGGCCACACTATTGCTGAGAGAGGCCAGGATGCTGTTGGCTTTCTTGGCCACCTGGGCACACTACCAGCTCATATTAATATAAAATGCTGTTTTGTATCACAAAATAACAATTGACCCTGACCAACAGGAATATATATATACATATTTTTAACCAGCATCTGTGCTGCTACACATCTGTGCATCTATCTATGAAGCTTGGTTGTGACAGATGCAAAATATTTGTATGTGTTTTGTGAGTTAAGGGCAGAGGATTGTCACTTTCAAAGCACATGATGGTAAAAGAATGTTTAAACACAGACACATGAAAGGGAGGGCTGATCATTTCATTTATGTACTCGCCGGTAGGTCCTTCATTCATCCAAAAAAGTGTCACCGGTGTCACTATTTGCAGACTTGAGGAGCTAATTGATGCAGCTGCGGCTGAACTCGATATTTTTGCTGGCAAAATAACATGACATGCTGTGGAATTACAACAATGCAAAGGAGTTGCAGGTGGTCTGCCGAGAGATGCAGCAGGAGACCAGGTTCACTCCGTGAGCACAGAAGTGGCCTCATATCTCAATGGAGAGAGACTGTACGTTGTGTGTGAGGATAGCTGAAGCCTGTGAAACCCTGAGAAATTCCAGACCTGGAGGATTAGAAGGTGAGCAGCTGGAATAGCAACACTGTATAACTTTATGATCTCTCATTTAAAGACACAATCCACCCCCTTATCAGGAAATCTGAAAGGATTTTGCCCATTCTGGCTGTTGTCAAGGAGGAAAATAATTGCAGCTCCTACTGCAGTTAGATCTAAAGCTGCAAGATCAGTCAGCTTTAATTACACATATATTTCTGGAAGGGGTATTTGAAAGAGTTTGGATTTTGAACTCTTGATATGTAGTTGCGGACTTCTTAGTATACAGTGGGGCTGCATAGATGTTAACTATTACTTTCCACATTATTTGAAATAGTCTTGAATTAGGAAAAGTGACAAATTTATGAGAGTGCCATTATGGGCTTTACTCTATATGCCCGCATAGTATAAAAAAACATATTACTGTTAACAAAGGTTTTACATAACATAATGATCTGGTCTTTATCAACAGCCTGAATCAGAAACTTCAAATCAGCATCCACCTTTTTATGATACTTGCTTTAAACTCTTGTCCAAGCAAATATCTCATGTGCTTTTTTTTTTCTTTTTGATCATTTCTGGAGGTGAAGGTTTCATACATTAAAGTGACATCCAGTCTGAATCACCTAATTCAGGTGATTCTTTTTCCAAATAATTTATTTTTCACTTTCTAATAGATAATTTTATTTAATCCCAACATATGAAAGTAACTGTTCTTGTCAGCTGAAAATTTTGATACTTGAGTTTTTATTCTGTTTTTCATATCACACGTTAACATAAGAAACAACTTCTTAGTATTCAACACTGTGTTATGCCCTATTAAACTTTGCCATCTTTTAAAACAATGATTTATTTGTATTTTTATATTCTTTGGATATCTCTTCTTTTGTTTAGTGACTATATCATGATGGTCTGTGAGTATTAAACCACCAGAAACCGAGACCCCTAATACCTGTCTAGCTGTCTTCTGGTCTTAACAAGGCAACCACATCAGCAATAAGGATTTTAGGAATCCTTCTAGAGCACCAAAGCATCAGACCAGGATCTACTTTTCTCTACTTTTCTCCTCTGGAGTTTTTCCATAGTGCTCAGTTTGAGCTCTGAGGGGGTGGAGTCACTGAGAATTGGTTGGATTGCATCGGTCTTTCACAGCACCTACAATATGGTCAAGGGACTGATCTCTGCCATAAGCTCTGGGTACAGGAACAGAGTGAGTACGATCTACAAGAACAGCTTTTGGAGTCCATGTTAGTTGTACATTTCACAGCATGGTTGAAACAGTTGCGTTCTTCTTATCACTTCTATCCAGAAGTAACTTAAAAATAACAGTCCCAACTTTTTTTTCAGATTTAGAAAGAAAGCACATCATTAATGCTGTACAGAGGGAGAAAGACTCAAAATATTTTAAATGAGGTGAAAAAAAGGTCAAGCCTCCCATCAACTAAACTTGATAGGAAACATGGAGTACTGTATTGTAAGTTACTACAACTACTACATCAACTACAGAGAAAGTGATCATCACCACAAAGAGCTTAGTAGATGCTCTTGTAGAGAAACCTATGCCTACAGCCTCAGCAACATCTTCCTGGTTTTGAAGAGAAACAATAAGAAGAAGTATAACCACCATATTATTCAAGTAATTTTTCATTCAGAAAGAGCAAGTTTGGGATCTGCTTTCTATGAATCCTGCTTATGTTAAATGTAACGTATGTATGTTGGTAGTTGTCAATATATTTTTACTGCACTGAAAAACAATGGGAACTTGTAAATTCCCCTGCCTGTAACAGACTATATAGCTTTTTAGATAAAGTACTTTTTTAAAAAAAAAAACACTACACAAACAATTGTATTCAATAGGTGAGTTTAGCAACACTGCAGGAGGATATGTTACGAGAAGCTTTTTTATTCATGACACATTAATGTTACGCACAGGGAATAATTATATATAGCAAATGAAGAACTGTGCAAATTTACCAAATTTTTATTATTTTGACTCCTACACTCCTGTATGTTTGCAATCATAAATCACTCCTCACCTAAGAAATTGAGTTTACACCTCTCATTTTCCTTAACTAAATCAGTACCTATGGTGCAGGCAACAAAAGTCTTAAAGCACCCACACAAATATCTATTATATTGGATTTACACCTCTTCTCCTCTTCAAAATAATCTTCCTGCTCATAACATTTGAAAATGAATCAGTTACTGTAGAAAAAAATACTGTAATTATACGGGTGAAACCTGGGGATATTTATCTATGAAGATAAGTGTATAAGTAGACAATTCATGGCTGACAGTATGTGTTCTAAATATAGCTGCTCTACAAAAAAGTGCAAAGAAGCAATAGCAAATTCTCTTCCTGTGATACACTGCCTTGTCAGTTATCTTCTTTCAATGTTGCACACATGTATAATAAAATGAGAATAAAGAAACATTAAATATAGATAACATATTTATCAAGAGAGCACCTAAGTGACAGGAATTAATTTAGATGCACATTTTTCAGATTGAGGAGGAAGTAATAATGACAAACGGTTATACCGTACCATTCTAGTTGAAGCAGAGAAAGTTTTTTATATTGAAGCTATTAACAGTTTTTATTTGCCAGGAGAAACTATTGATTGGCATTATGGTCAAGCATATTTAGTAGAGTAACATTCTGATCATCAGATAAAGTATGCATGATTGTGTACAGCAATATAAAGAAACCAATGGAAAGACACTGACATTCTCCATTAATCATCCACGTAACATTGGATGTGCATTTTGTTTGCACTTCATTTTGGAAATACACTTGACAAGTATTTTTTTCATTGAATTTTGAAACTTATGCCTGGTCATAATTATCACATCTTGTCTCTGGCAAAATATAATAGCCTTAGTTTACCATAAGCTGAAACTGTTTCTGGAACAGGGGGAAAAAAAAAGTCAGTGGGAATACGTTTTAAAAAAACCCAACATTTCTATTCACTGCTTCTCAAAAGCCACAATGAAACACACATAGTTGTGTTTTCTAAATGTAAAATTCCACAGAATCAACATATTGTTTAGTATCATAGATGACAACATAGGATTTGAGAATCTGTTTGTTACAAAATTCTCTACATTACTCAAAAGTTGTGATTCTCAGTTCAACATTTCTTAGATTCAATTTCTAAGCCAACTCATTCCTGAAATATTGGACCTTAAAAAAAGTGGAGAAAACTGAAACATATCAGTGAAGGTTGACTAACGTAATATTCAGTTCACGTTCAGGTGATACACGAAGAACGTTTCTGAAGCACATTGTTGAAAAAAATAACAAAAATGCAGTACAGTTTGGGCAGAGATTTACTAGTGGGTAAATTGCAGCTAATGTCATAGTTTTAAAAGAAAAAAGAATTGATAGACTGCAAATCTCACATGAACACACTTTTTATATAACTGTAAGAATTATAAACAAGGCAAATAAAACTATGAATTCTAGGTATGGAAGTCTTTACATTAAGGAGGTTATATTCATGGTAAGGCACCCATGCAAACACAGAGAATGGAGTAGGTATTGGAGAGGTGAAGGCCAGAGCTGATTCCTGGAAGGAACTCACACAATTCTTAAAAACTGCATATTTAGTTTAGTAAAATAAATACCTGTACTCCCAAAGTCCAGGAAGTGGGCTTTGCACATTTTAATATTTTTTCTTTTTTTCTAAATTAATGCAGGTAAACTAATCTGGTGCCTGTGGAACCGTATCATCACAAACCAGCTTTTGCACAAAATAGTTGGGTTTTTTTAGCACATGTGGTTTTATTCCTTTGAGAAAGACTGCTGCACAGCTGTAAGACAGTAACTATATGTCTAAGATGCTACAGAAAACCAAACTTCATTCATGTCATCATTCAGAGAGAGAGAGAGTGTGTGTTGGTGACAACATACTTGATAACTGGCTGAGTTGTTAACTGTAATAAAATTGTTTGGAACAGAGAGGCCTGATGTTTTTATTAAGCTGGTTCTTACAAAACCATTACTGCAGCAGAGTTGTGACAGTTGCAATTTTTTCCAAATTATAGCACTCTTGAGTGTGGAAACACTGACATACAAAACAGTAGAAGAGCATCTGTTCTTGAAAGAAATGATTTATGAGTATAAATAAGAATATATATGTGTGTGTATATATATATACACACATGTACCACATACAAACATAGACAAATATTCTCACTGAATTATTTTCATGTGTGGTACACATGGCAATAGTACAGATCAGCACACTCAAGCTCCATCAGGAAATGCACTTTCATTGAAACAAGCAAAAATAGATCTGGGAGATTCCAAAACTCACCAGTGGGTTTTGTTCACGAAAAGTTGCTCTGTCGGCTGATAGAAACAGAGGTTTTAAAAGCCTACACAACTCTCAACAGTTTCAGGACATATGTACCAGCCTATTAACTAGTAAGTTGTCTAACAGTTGAATTATAATTCACCATTTTCACTTAATCGTATTGTTGTAAAAACCAGCCACTTTGACTAAAACTCTCCTGCAAATTATGAATCTGTGTTTGCTTCCTCTGCGCTCCTTAGTTTGTTTCCAGCAAATTCTATCCAAGGAAGTACCTTTTCTTATGCAGTGTTCTAGCTGGAAGTCAGAGCAGGCACCTGTGATTTGGCACAATGACCTTTTTGTCAGGAATATTCCTTGTATGGTTTCTTGGTTTCTGCAAAACATCAGCAGACCATGACAGAAATAAAATATTGAGGGGGAAAGAACATTTGTGCATAGTACTGCTAGACCTTTACAACTTAGTTTCCCAAAGCTAAGAGAGACTGAGCATGACTTTTCCTCTTGGCTGTAGCTCCAAACTCCTGAAGTCTGTGCTGGGTCAAAGCTATAGACTGAGTGCTGTTATACTTCTGCTATCAAGGAAATCCAGTGAAATGTCTAGAAAGAGAGAACACCGTCCCCTCCTCTAGTGCTGGTTCACACAGGGAGTAGCAACCATGCTCTTAGCTGCCTGAATGAGAACAGAGGTCAACAAGATTCTGCAAAGGGATTTCCAGGGAGCCAGACTGAAGTATTAAAAATAATGTAATTAGAGGTGCAAATTCAAACATACTGAGAATGAAGAAAAAGGAAATTATTTAGTAACTCTTCTTGTCATTTCTAAGGGAGTCAATGCCATTAATATTAAAGGAATTGAAAAGGGAAGGTGAAAATGAGTGGTGGAATAGAATCAAGTTTACTGCACCTACTGAAATTATTGCTACATCTTGCACAGATGATGATTTGGTTCTGTGGCCTCCATGTGCTGAATTTCTGTGATCTGCTGTGGAAACACTCTGAGTTACTCAGTTTCACTTGGACAGAGAGGGAGCTACTTTTCCAATAAGAGTAAATTACACTGCAACCTGTGGAGAGTTCAAAGTAGCAAACCCCAGTGTTAATGAATACTTTCCCATGACTGTTTGAATTACTGCTTGCATATTCTGAAAATTGGGGTGATGCCCCCCAAAAATGCCAGCATGAAAAACTAGGGATGAAACGAATCATTCAGTTGGCATGGCAAGGTCTAAAGATTACCCTGTAAAGGAGGTATGATACTACCACTGAGGAGAAGGCAAAATACTGCTGTCCATTAAGCATCTTTAGCCCAAAGTATGGTTATAAGAAGCTGAAACACCATGTAGTTATGTAATGAAAGGTTACAAGAAAACATATGCTCTATCAGTTTAAGATGCATTACATAACAGTCATATACTGATATTTTAATTGTTTCATCCCAAATATTGTTATGTAATAATATTCTTCTACTATAATAGGTGTGGAAGTGAGTGGAAATAGAGGCACATGGATGATTATTGTTGCGTTAGATGCAATGATCTGTTACACTAAGCATTATCCTAACTTAGAAACAGTTCAATTGGCATCAATTGACTGTTGTGAATAAAGGAAATTACCTCGCAAAGAGCATCTTCTGAAAAGATAATCTTCATAAAAAAGTATAATTCTATAACGCCACCAAATATCTCAAATACAGAATGGATTTGCTGTGTTCCTTGTGTACACTTCCTGATTCAAACTTACATTTAGTCTTGCATTTGAACTTCTTAAAAGCAGATATGCATATTTGTGTGCCTACATACTAACTACAAACCAAAGTGCACTTCCAAAAGTAAAATGAGTACGGTTACATCCTTAATCAAAGCAAAGAAGTCTACACTTGTACAACTTCATCAAACTGTTTAAGCTCACATATTACACTACTCCATCCTCTTGGGACTTTTAATATAGGGGAGAGGTAAAAGGAACCATTAGGTTTTTTTCAGTTTACATACAAATTTTCTGAAAGAAGTCTGACTTATCAATGGCCCTGGATCAACACAACTCTGACTAATATTGTAGATGTCAGTTGGCTGCATGTGTTAATTAGCCACCAGAAAAAGATACAGGTTTGATGAATTTGTTATATAGGAGAAAATGTAAAATGTCTGCTCTTCCAAAGCCACAACAACATTAAATATTTTGCTAAAACGACAGACTTCGCAAAGAATATGCTCTGTCCTTTTAGGTGGACCCTGCACAAAGTAGTAGTGAGGATAGATCAGCCATCCCCAACCTCTCCCATTTAATTTTCGAGATCATATCAAGGATTCCAGAAGCCTTTGGATATTACATATTCCAGATGCATTTTTAACTCAGGTTTCAGTTCACTTAAATTTTGTTAGCAGAAAAGGTACAAGTTCTACTATACTTATACTTGACTCAGGTAACAAAGGCTACATCGCAGAATATATGGATCTTCTTGTAACTTTTACAAGCTCCAAACTGAAGGGCAAAGTCTATGCACCAGGGCAGCTCGTTGTTGCTCTCCCCTAATTGCTTCCATCTATCTTACATCCACACATACAAAAAAAAAAAAAAAAAAAAAACAAAAAAAAACCCCAAAAAACTAAACCTAGTAAGAGACAAACAAACTAAAAAAAACCCTGCCCAATTGTCTAAAATTAAGATCCCAAGCTCCAGGTTGGCATTTTGACAGAAACGACCAGATCTCAAACTTTGTTTAGTGAGCACTAGCATGGCAATTTATAAGAATGAGTTTGAAGAGTTTCCATTTTCCCTTAAATGTTGGACTTCTAGGTCAGATAGTATTTCCCAGGCTCCACCGAAGTCACTTCCCTTCTTGCTGAGCTGTGGAATGATATAAGAAGGCTGATCCAGAGAGGAACATGAATTCATGAAGTACCAAAATACAATTCCCACCAGGCATTAAAAGAATTAGCAGGTTTTTGGACACAAGCCATACCATATTCAACTGTTAGGCAAAATATTTAACTTTTCCCATGGGAAAAGCAAATCTCTTTTGTCTTCCAAAACAGTTTTTCTGTTTTGTTTTGTTTTTAAAAAGAAAGTGTTAGCCAACTCTGTTAGAGATAAAAATGACTGAAACTACTTTTTGCAATTTCTGTATATGAATGGTGTTTCATTCTGAGTTGTTCTGGAGTTTACATCATTCAAATTACATGTCCAAGTGTGTTACAAAAAGTCAGCTGCAGAATCAGGACCAGATACTGTAGTCAAACTCCAATTCCTTGCTTTTGGTTAGTGCTCACCTCTCCTTAATAATATCTTCATTAAAATCAGAAATGTCTGATTTTAAAAAAGTGGAGGGCGGAGAAAAAAAAAGAAAAAAAGTATACAGTATACACAAAACCTTATCAAGATCCCAGGATGATGATCATGTCACCAGCAGGCACAGGGAAAAGTCTCAGACTGGATTCAGCGATGGCCAGGAGCTGGATTCTGGACCTAGAGTCAGGAATGCTTGGATCAGGATCAAAGGCAGACGAACAGACAGGATCCTCCTTGGACATTGGCCATTGTAGAAAGAGAGTTGACCCTTTGATGCCTCAGCTTTTATACTGAGCATGATGCAGATGGGATGGTCAGTTTGTCAGTTTTGGGTCACCTGTCCTGTCTGCTCCTCCCCACATAGATGTGACCCCTCTACGCTTTTCCGCTTCCGACCCTCCAGTGGGGCAAATAACGATGTTACCTGACCTTGGTTTTTGTAGCAGTAAGTATAAGCAAGGGCCTCTCTGTGTACCATCCCTTGGTATAGTCAGGTCTTATCACTGTGAGAGTGAATAGTTTCTGAACAATATGGTGTTAATTTCGGAGTTTAGTTAGTTAGGAGAGGGCCCAGCTAAAAAATTAAAATTACAAAACAGAAAATTGGTTCTGTTTTATCTCAAACCAGGACACCAGTCTCACAATTCATAGCAAGCTGGAATATGCTGAGAAACTAACTTCTCTAAAAATGAGTCCACAGGACTTTTCATGCCTGCAAATATACATTTTTTAACACTACATCTGGACAAAACATGTACTATTAGAAGCATCTGATCCATCTGATCTTTTCTACTAAATATCTATTGGCTGCAAAATATTTCATAAGTAGACAGAAAAAAAGAGCTGTAACACATTTAATACTAAGGAACATGTTCAGAATTATTCTTTTCTTCATAAATGCTTGTACGCCTGTGTTTTAACCCTCTTTTCTCTTTCAATATTTTCTTGCTTCTGCCTACACCTGCAACAAATTTGGCATGTAATGTTCACAGCTTTGTATAAGACTCAAGTGCCTTGTATTCACACTGATGGAGGGTATGATTGTATACAGATGCTTATTTTCATTTTCCAATGGATTTTTCCTTTCCTATCCAGACTGCTTTTGGCGGTGTTTAAAGTAGAAAAGGGGTTGAGAGGTGAAATAAACTAGAAAGCGTCAGGTTTTGGAAGGAATTACATGGAATGTATGTGAAATAAACACTTGCAAAGACAGCAATTCACTGTTCAAAAAGCAGTTAAAATTGCCTAGTCCTATTTACATACCTAGGGAGAGGGTGTCAGTAAGCAACACAGGATCTAGTTATCTGAGCAGCTGACAAAGATTGGATTTCACCGTGAGCTTGGTGCAGAGCCCTTTAGGTCCCAACCTTACTGTTAATAAATAATTTTACTTTTGACTGTGCATTTGTTTTATCAATGGGATAAACAATTTCTGAAATTCAGATGAGCATGCACGGCTGGACAGAACACCAGTAGCAGCAGAAGTTGGACGGGTTTGGGGAGGAAACCGGTCAAAATCCACTCCCTGGCCACCTGGCAGCATCCCTGCGTCGCACCTCTGTGTCACACTTGTGGAAATGCTGAAAGAGTGAAAGATGTTATAATCCTTGATTTAATGCCAGAGATCTTCTGCAAGCAGACAATTTTGGAGAGCACGGTGCTGAGAGCTGTGTTGTGCCTTCAGCATTGGAACAACTTGTCTCAGTCCTTCATGAAGAAAACGTGAATGTTTCCACTCATCACTTTTGTGAGAACAAGACTCTGATCAGAGAAACCGGAAATCCCAGAACTGTGATACTGTTTCTGGATAGAGGTTTAGTTAATCACTCGAGCTCAAATTTCCACATCCTCACTATTCTGAGGTGCCTTAAAATTTTAATGTTTTGACTGATACGGAGATCACCAGAACTTCAGAAGTTCCTAGTGCTCTTAAAATTAACTCAAGACAGTCAAAACTGAAACCCAAAACACTGGATACCAGGTAACAAACCCCACAACCTAGTTAATCTTTTACAATACTGTCTAGAGGTTTCTTATCTGCAAAAACGGCAGCAAAATCCTATCCTGAGATAGGTTTATTATCAGATATTTACTCAGACTATGGATGGAGGTGGCTGCCCTTGCCTCAAATTTTCATGACATTAGTGGTCCTGAGGAGAAAGGAAATAATATTGTGACATGCCCTGCTTCTTATTTCACAAACCTCCTTGCTTTCAGCACTGTTTTCTTTCTTGCATTCTCAGTTTGGCCCTTTCAAGGAGAGATGTTACCTGTCAGAGCAAGCAAAAAGCTGATGCCACAGCCAGGGGTCTGAGGAAGTCTTGTAAATTCATCAACACTACTCTATTTTTATTACCTTTTAAAAAAAAAAATCAAATAAAACAAACAAACAAACAAAACCTCACATACACAAACTACACATCTGCCTGAAGTTTTAGTCTCAATTATTAGATCTCCGTATCTTCCTATGAAGAGAAGAAAATTCTTATTCAGGCCAGAATTTGTCCAGCAGGGTTCAAGCTCTTAAAAAAAATAATCTAACCAAGGTCAGGGAATACAAAGTGAATCTATGAAGGCAGGTTGCAAGTAAGTCAGTAGATCTGAAGGTGATGGATGACATCTATAGGTACCTGTCCTCTGGTTACTCTTGGAAGAATAACTTTATATCACAGTTGTCAAAGATGAAGCCTTAGTTTAAGGAGTTCATGCTAATCAGGGTATGACTGACATTCTCCTTGGGTCTCCTCCAGTCACATAAGTAGAGAAACTCCACATGAATCTAAGACACCACTGAAGAATCACAAATGAGGAGAAAGTTAAACTGATCTATTTGGGGTTTGTTTGGGGATTTTTACTGGCATCTATTCTATAATAGCTAATTTTGCGCTTATCATTTTACACTAACAGGTCACGTCTTTGCTCCAGCCCTAACTAGACATGCCACCATGTTTGCAGACACACTGCAGGACGTCACAAAGATACATGTCTCTGGGAGCTATTGGCTCTCTGTTGTGTCATTTCTTAAATCGGTAGATCCTTGCTCCTCTTTCCTCCCCCTGCCTTTATCCTGCAAGCTTATCTGCTCTGCAGATTGATACAGGTTGAATGTGGAGTCTATAGTATATGGAGCACAGAGAAAGTGTCCTCAGACCTTTCCTATCCTACAAGTATAAGTTGATGTGGCTACTTCAGGGCCCTTCTGAGCTTTTGAAATCATGAACTGCTTTTTTTAGCATCATTGACTGAAAGTTCTTATTTGATTCTTTCCCTACAGCTAGTAGATGTTGCTTGGAAGCCATGAGTCCAGGCTTATCATACTGACCTGATTTAATCCAGATAACATTTCTACTTGCTTATGAGTTGTAATTACTTAAGGTTTGGTTTTCAGAGAGGGTGGTTTGTGTGGTGGTTTTTTTCTTGTTTTAAGCATGGATTTGGTCATCAAAACCCACACAATCTCACTGGATAAAAATATTTTTGATTTAGAAGAAGGGAACACGCACAAGGAAAGACACACATCTGGAAAATACAGGAAATGCAATTCAAGTGCTTTTAGTAGATGTTTCAAGTTACTTTTCCCAGGTAATTATTCCTTTGCTCCCCTTTTACTCACAGACTAGCTAACTGCAACTTCCAACCTCAAGCACTTTATACACTCAGAATAGAAACACAAGTCTTTTCAGTCTGTAAATAAGCATGCATACTTTCCATTTGCTATATATGCTAAGAAAGCATCTCTGGTTTCTGTACAAAGGAAGCAAATGAAAGCAGCTTTTGCCTGGTTTGCCTGAAAACAAATTTATGTCTTCTGCTCATTGTATATGCTTCTTGTCCTCTAAATTACATAGAGTCCTATTTGAACAATATTTCTGCTAAGAGTAAGTTTTCAATCTGCCAACTTTCCACACCATTCTATTGCCTTTTGTTCTCTAAATCCTTAAGAAATGTAGCTAATCCATTACAAATTTCCATTTGAACAGCTATGCTACTGCAAAACAGTTTGTACTCGTACATACCTTTAGCAATTTCCAGTGTAAGCTGCAATTTTTCAGTAAATGCAAGTTCATTTTTTTACCAGTGAAAATATCTGCATTCAAATTTTGCATCAGTCTCTGTATTTCCTGAAATACTATAGACTAGTGGTCTCTCATCACCCTACATGGCTCCCAAATCCTAAGCATCAGGAAGAATTCTGTTTGCCTTAAGATAGAGCTAATTTTTTCAGTTCTCTGTTAAAAATGTAAAGTAATTAGAAATTAGTCCTAGAAATTAATCTGTATTTGAAAATAATTCAATAGTTTGTGTGTGACAGAGGCAAAATGTCGTACTAGAAATCTTTGCTCTGTGCTGTGACTGGAACCCTGAGTCCCAAATACATCCCAGAGCTCATTTGTGTGAGTCTCAGTCCAGCCCCTTGCAAAGGATGCTAGTCCTTGCCAAGAGTGACTTTAATGCCTTGTTGCAGCCACAGTCATTAAAATATTGTGATAAGTCAGGTGTAAATTCTTGCATCTAGTGGTTTATATTGCCCAAAGCCCCATGGCCACCAAGCACCAAGATAAAACCAGGTCCTCCATCCCATCTATGCTTCCTCCACAAACGCATCCCTAAATCTCCTCCTATAGCCTTCTCTTCCCAGAGACTGGGGTTTCCATTCCCTTTGCAGCAGCTCCAGAGTAACAGCCTCCACCCTCTGCCTCTTCCCTGTCTGCTACTTTGCCGTTGGCAGGCAGTTGGCTCAGAAATCAGCTCGGTATTTGGCATTGTTCCCCTTTCCCCTCTGGGACCAAGCTAAGTTGAGTTCCCGTGCTTCTGCAGGGAAGGATGAGGTTGCAGAAAATCAAGAAGGGATTTTCCTCTCAGTGCCCCAGATAAACAGCATGCAAAGACTACGAGTCACAGCATTTTCCCTTTGCAGAGGGAGCCAGCTGTAAGGCCAACAAATCTAAATCATCAGTCTTAGCAGTGCCTTCCCCAAGTGCCAGCCACACTCATGAGTTTAACAAGCAAAGGAAAAAGGCAGGATGCAAACTCATCGCAGTCTCAAATCCTTATTTATTCTGAATTCCCAGTTTCTCATTTTTGTTGGCCTTCTGTTTTCTAAATTTGAACTCTGTTCAATCACAACAAACAATGTGATCCTAAATAATTCAGTAGCAAAACGTCCCTGTTGAGAAGAATGAAGCTGCTTGGCAATAAGAACATACCTGCAATTCCTTTCACATCATGCCTTGAAACAATCAGCTCTATTAGCGATAGCTATTATTTCACAAGCTTTTAACATTGTTGTATCTGTTTATTGTGGCTTTCTAAAGTTTCTGCTGGTGTGTTAAAATTCAAAACATGAACCAATGGTGAATATAATCATGCAGGATTCTTAGCATGCTATGGGTATGGACTTTCTTTAAGCAATATTTTTTTTTTAGGAGCTTACAGATTCCCAACAGTTTAACATCTGCTGGTCCTGCAGCCTCACGAAGGAAGAACCCACCTCATGCCAACAAAAACACCACTGCTGAATTAACTATCTGGCTTAATCCACTCTGTCAAGAAACCGCAAACCTGTGCATCTGTAACTATTCTGGATTTTCCTACAGAGAAGAAGAGATAATTAATATGTTTTAGGTATATATGCATAAGCAAATGCATACACACATCCCTCAGACTATTCATAAGCAGGTCAATTTTTAACTCGCAACTTCCTTCTTAACATACACTTTTAGAAAACTTGAGAAGAGTGTGACGGCATTTATTTTAGCATTTTAAAATGCCAGAACACATCTAGCCTTCATTCTAAACATTTGGCAAGCACCTTTGCAAATCCAGCTTGGATCTGTGTGTTGAAAGCTTTGTCTCGAAATTTTTGGAAATCCTGCCCTTAGTTCATGCTATTTTAATACTGTCCCATGATTGTGTATAAATGAAAGTGTGCTCCTCAAAAAACCAAATCTAATTATTCACTTGAGAATTCTGGAAAATAAATGCAGAAGAGCTGCAATAAAAATAAAAGTTTTATTTCAAATTTTGGTATTAAAATTTTATTATCTTTCTCAAAATCAACTTTTATTGAATGTCTATAAAAATAGCTGTGTTAAAAACTGACTACACTAACCAGGACGGTGCCGAACGAAGGGATGTATTACCAGAGACTCGATTTAATGCAATTCATGGTCACACCAAGGCCAATGCTTAAAAACCCACTCACTTCACAGGAACTAGAACTTGGCACACAGACTCTATTAAAATGCCCATGTAGATCCCTTAACGTTTTTACGCAAACATTTTTCCAGAAATCACTTTTAGCTGTCACTAGCAAGTGATATGAGCAGTATAAATGCAGTTAACTAGCCTTAACTTATTCTGTGATTTTAAGATGATTTTTTATTTTTTTTTTTTACCTTTTCAGTAAAAGTAAGATGTCAAATTGATGTTGTCTGTTTTTAAACTGCTGTCTGTGTGTTTGCACCCTTTTTTTTTTTTATTATTAACATCTGGAAATGAGCTGCAAGACGCTGTTTTCCCCACATGAAGCAGCAAAAATTTCTTTCTCAGCCAGAGAATCCCCAGACACGGCTGATGGCACTTCAGATGATGTTGCTTAACCTATGACTCTCCACAGGCAAGGACTAACTAATGCCATCCTGGGAGAGCTGCATTCGTCATGCGATAGCTCCTTATTCCCACTGCGACTTGCAATCAGCTGTATCCCTATCCAGCCAGGTGTACTTGCCTGTAAACAGCAAATTCACCTTGGACATTTCCCATACCAGCCTTTCATTAGCTATCACAGCCTTCCTTTAATTTCATCTGCTTGATGCACCCGTAGTGTCCATTTAAAATGTCACTTTCTATTCACTGGCATGCCGCCAAGGATAACTATTGCTTTCTACCTACGGTGCAGATAATATTAAAGGTGCACTCTCTCATGACTCTTATGAAAGCAATCACTGTTGGAACCACCAGTATTTCAGCGCTGCCAACAAACCATAATGGAAGGCATACTGAGAGAGGGAACACATAAAAACAAAAGGGCAGCCACTGCCAGCAATTAAAACACTTCAGGCTGGGCTTGGCTGGCAGGCCAAAATAAAGGCTGGCTGCCATCGTGGTGTGACCAGACCTGAGAATTGCTACCGAGTGTCCTGTAGCACTGCTTGTTCTCAGGCAGGGAGGTTTCCGCTGCAGCACATCTTTTGAATGGATATCACTGTTTTTCCATCTCTCATTTAAAGAATAGGAGCAAATTGCTCCTTCCGTGACAGACCTACTGACCTAATTACCATTTTATAAGACATCCAAGTGACAGTCACTAGTGTAATATTAAGACATCCTGAATATATTCCTTTCCATACACTGCTAGGAAAGAACAACAGAAACAAAAAAGTGCCAACAAGATCATTTAATTTGCTTCTCTGTTTATTGATGTTTCCATAGCAACTTCATTAGGAAAGCCATTCTTTTTTTAATGCTTCTGCTTATGTTTTGTTCAGGACCGATCAAAGGCCTGGTACCAATACTTGCTTTGTCCTCTTTCCAGTGGAAAAAGGAATCTTCAGGAAAGTTTTTTGGTACAAATCAAAAATGTCACTCAGAAGTAGAATGACAAAGCCTAGGGATCTACAATTTTCACTGCTAAAAGAATGAGGAATGTGTTTGGTTTACCTTGAGGGAGTATTATTTAGGCCATGATTCACGAAGGAATTGAAGCACATGCTTCAATACATCCAAGGCAGTGCTTTAACTTACTTGACTTTCACCTGAATAGGCATCAGCATGTGCCAAAATACGTTCTTGCATCAGGACCTTAGAACATCTGTCAGTCATCACTTACTATGTGTGCCTATGAAGTATTAACGCACCAAGGCCAATATAATAAATGAAACCAATAATGTACAAACTGTTACCAGCAACTAAAGTAATTCAAAACATACGGGTTTCTTCATAAGCACAAACTCTTAGTTTTTTGTATAGTATATATACATTAAGATCTTTCTCCCATTACTCAAGCATCTTGTTAATCATCCCATCTCAGTAATTGAAAATGTGGTATGAAATCCATAGGCCTTTTTAAGCCTCTTGAGTTAAATTCAGAATTTGATTCTGGAAAGGAAGCCTAATAGCTTCTCTGGAAAGACTATTCTTCATATACACAAAATATAAAATTTTACTTCATCGTTGTTCTGAAGAGATAAAAAAGTAAAATGGAATCACTGAAAATGTCCTATGAAAAATAAATCATAAAGGGAAATAAACAGCAATGCAACTAATGTAATTTCTTTCTTTGAATTTCTCCTACAATCTAAGATGAAAAGATCCAAATTCTTTCCCCAAATGATTTAGCTGGGAACAGGCTCAGATTAACAGATGGCAAAAGCCAATCTCATTACAGGAGGAAACAGATAAAAGCAAAAGTCCACCATCTGAAGAGGGATAAAGAGAAAACAGAGATTAAGTTGTTGAAGGTATTGAAACAAGCACATGCAGCCTGGTGACATATATGCATATGTATATTTATATATAAATAAGCCAACAAACATCGGCTTTTATAGCAAAGTCCTATAGCTTTAAGTCTATCTGCTAAATCGGAATTCTCAAGCAAACTAAAAAAAAAAAGAAATTTAAGACAATCTACTGAAGCATGATGTATTCTTAGAACTGCTGTGGCTTTTGAAATATGCCAGTAAAACAAAAATGTATTCATGTAACTGCTATAAATGTGGAGTTTTGTGCATAGTCACTTTTTCCATGTGCTTTCTGAAGTGCAGCACTTAAGCAAGACAAGGCTTCAAACTAAAGTAATACAAAATTGTTAATCAAAGACTTGTAAAGAGTTGCAGTGATCTTTCCCCCAAATTAGAGATGGGCTCAAATGGAAGAATCCAGATCCAAAGCCAAACAACCCACTTCTTCACACTAAGTAAAATTTCTGTATACACAAAGGCTTAATTCCTCTTTACAGCAGATGCCACTCCTAGGAGCAAATCTTAGGAAAAGGACAGAGAGATTTCTCCCTCTATTAGGATGTACAGGAATTTTTACTCTATACTGAACATTTGAACACAGCACTGATACGAGACAATGAAGCACACTGCTGAGCTCTCTCAAAGAACACATGGTAACACCTGAGGATTTCTTGGAGGACAACTTAACAACTGTCATACAGAAAACTCAGAAGAACTCTTCCAACAGTGTTCCCCACCCTTCCGCTTTCTGTGAAATGTTATGGTTAAAAGATTGCTTTAATATCTCTGCTTTGATTTATTTACACTTTTCCATCCCTTATAACTGCCTTGTTATGATTCATTCTGGCTTCACAACATTTCATCAGTCATATCAACTTACCGTGCAGCAGTATTTCAAGCAGAGATTTATATAGAGGGCACCAAATTTCGCAGTACCAGAATGCAGGATGTGTCCTACATACACGTTCCACTGAGGCTGCAAGGTCACCCGGTGCAGGGGGTTTTCTTCTCCACCAAAGGGATAAGAAAAAGAAAAAGGAAAAAAAGAAAGGTTCAGCATGCCCTGGGACAGGGCCACTATTTTCCTCCATTGTGAGAGTCTGACATTTATACGATGTAAGTATAAACTACGTGACATTATACTATGACACAATATAGCAAGCAGCAAGAATTTATGTCCTCTCTTGACATAATCTATGTGCTCAGTTTTAAGCTAGCAAAAATATACACTGATGGTCCTTGTTAGAATGTGATTCCTCTAGAGAAGGTAGTCTCATACCTTTTATCACTACCTGACTATGAGAGTTGCTATTCAAAGTGCAACTTATATTCAGAAAAATCTTCAGAGCAGTATCTTAGATACCATAGTTTGGTAATTATGAATGAACGAACACTGATTCTTCTATAGAAACCATTGTCCTAGAAGAACAAGGGGAAAAAACAGATGAATGAACAAACAAACATTGAAAACAATGGATTTTACCTCAAATGATGTGTAGGTATGCCTCCCAGAGGAAGGTTGTAAATTGAGTTAGAAGTGGCAGAAGAACAGAGTAAAAACTGGGTTAATAATGAATTTACCTTAGATTTCCTGTGACCTTAAGTGTAACCTTAATGTCCCCATACCTTGTCCACAGGAAGGAATCGTTTCTACTCTCACACCTGAAGCTTGTTTTGCCTCTCAAAAACTGTGAGGAAGCACTGAGAGGCAGGAGGAGGAATCTCATGCAGCGCATAGCATGACTGGTCCCTGCAGAGAGACTGCAATAATCTATGCCATGCTATCCATGAGTGAACGGGGGCTCGGGTTCACTGCACTGTAAGGCTCCAGCAGGTCTTCTCTCTAGCGTTCACTCTGTTCACATTCGAGTTCCCGCATCTGATTTTCCCAAGCTAGCAGGTTGTGAAAGCAAGTCTCTCAGCCTGACTTGAGCCTTGAGCAAAACTGCGAGTCAAAATGTCAACAGCATAAGCAAATAAAGATTTCCAAGGGTAGCATGTTATGCAATTTTTAGAACTTTCTGCTGCAAAATGGAAAACCAAACAAAAAAATTAAAAATGCATTTAGAGTAGATATAAATTTAGATTTTATGACATTAAAATTTGCTTTATAAATTTTTGTCTTAATGAAGCTATATATTATAAGAAAGGTAACCAAAAGACAAAGAAAAAATAGTTATTACAGAAATATTGATATAGAAATCTTCAAGCTTATTGGTTTTAGCCATTCTTCTGCAAAAAAGATTGATCTTACTTAACTTTTCTACAAAACATTTTTCTTTCCACAAGATTTCATTTTCTAGTAGAAGGCACTTCAAAGAAAAATTTTGAAGCACTGCTAATCACAATTTATAGGGTTTGACAAACAATATTTGTTTTGCACTTCAAGTTTCTATGTCATCAAGCGCTACTATGACACAGATGAGCAATAAAATAAACGGAGTTACTTCAGAATTGATCCCATTTTTATAAAGATTTATAGATTGTTAGTAATTTTTCAACAAATACATCTTTCACAGACAAGTTTAAAACGCTACAACTTCTAAGCGGTGCCACCTGCTTTGAAAAATACGTTTTGTGATCCTGTAAATTTAAAGGCTAATAAAATACATGTTCTGGTAGTAGGAGAGCAGGCTGCCCTCTCTTGTACCCTGGGGTACTGTAAAAGGAGGCATTGGGGTGAGTGACACCGGCACTGGAGACCATGGACTTCTAGGCAGAGCTGAATCCTCCTGCTGATGAGGGTGTTAGTAAATAGACGGTTTAGAGAAGAGCCATGAGAATGATGAGTGGACTGGAAAAATATCACAGAGCCAAGTAGTCTGATACAGATAGAAATTACTAAGGACTGCTGATGACAGGCTACATATGCGTACATGAAGGTCAGAAATGTGATTGGAGAGGGGATTTAGTCTGGAACATAAAAAAGGGTGTAAGAAAAATAATGAATGAAAGAAAAAAAAGCATAGGATAGGAAAAATAAGGTGCAACCAATTCTTTTTATGGTGAGGACAATTAGCCACTGGAACAAACGGTCAACAACTGTAAGTGGATTTGTTTCTTTGTTAGAAATTTTAGTATTTGAATTGGAAATTTTTTAATTTGAAAATATTCTAATTCAAGTAAGATTGATATCAGTTAAGTCATATAATTTCTGACATGGGAATTGACCAAACAAAAATACATAATGGCTCCTTCATAATTAGTTAAGTTAGGATTTAATCTTTTGAATATTGATGTTGAAATCAAGCCTTCAGTGGTTGAAGAACTGAGGCGTGGCCCATATGTTTTTCCCAAGAGCACAACATACCAAAGACAGAAAAACAAAACCAATAATCTTGGGAAGAAGAGCCGATTATTTATTTTGATAATATGCACATGTGTTTTTCTGGCTCCTGCTTACGTGTTCTCCATAATCAGGGCTGGAAGGTGGTGAAGTCCATAACAGAGTGATGGGGTGATCCTTTATGTCATCCTGAGTGACAAGAATTTCTGTTATCCAGGCTGGACCTCCTGATAGGACTGTGGCTCTATGTAAATTTCAGAGCTTCCTTCACACAGGCAAAATCAGAAAAACAAAATAAACCCCAGATACATCACTATTTTGTTTCCAACAAACTCTGTTTGTTTAAAGTAGAGATGACTTTTTTTCCCCAGAAAATAATAAATACCCTGCTTGGAATTTATTTACTTTTAGGTCACACTGGCACAGAGATTATGCCCTTCAAAATTAAATTTCCATTTGAAACACTGCATAAATTTAGGGGTTCTCTACCTTAACCTCACGCCTACCTTGAAGTGGAGATATGTGTTTGTAAAGATACAGTCTAAATAAAAAGCTGAGTTAAATAGTGGAAAGGCAAGTTACCCAAATACCCTCTTTTTTGATGTCTGTGTCTCTCAGACTCGTCAAGCTGTTTCCTTCTGTACTTTCTGGCACATCAAGGCAGAAATCAAATTGCCTTTCCTCCATTCCAAAAAGAAAAAAAAATCAGCAAAGTTTCTATTTTAATGGAAACCTTGTCCTTTTTCTCCCCAAACTTCAATGAAAAGCCCTCTGACACTCGATACACCAGTGGGTTAAACATAACAGGGCAGGCGAGCAGCGGATGGCCCAGTGTCAGGCCCTTAATACACCATTGCGTCTCAAAGAGGAACCCGATTCTCTTTGTCCATGGGTGCCACGAAGAGCTGATGTCATGAAATGGCTATGAGGAAGAATAATACCATCAGAACTGTTTATTTAATTAGTAACAAGGGTAAAATCCTTCTAATGCAGCTTGATCAAGGGTCAATTTGAGGGGTCTTTATTGGAGTATGGGTAGCCTTCAGTGGCTGAGGCTTAATAATAATCTCTAGACTTCAATTTCCTACTAATAAAGGGTAATATAATGTAGGGTAAGCCCTCTTATTTGTTCAGATCTTTTTAACCACTGAGGAGCTAATATGCAACAACTGAACAAACAATGGCCACACAGGTTTCATTTTTAGAAGCACAGATGACCTCTGATGAAAGAAATGATCAGTCAAGCTCTGAGGCAAGGATGGAAAGTTAGCTAGCAAATGCATATTTTTTCTCTGTGAACCGAAAGAAAAGTAAGCAACTCTTAAATAACCATACATGATATCAAGTAAAAATGCCTGAAAATGACTGTGGAATTGCTATATACCACAAAAATGTTATGCCTTGCTGTGAATTTCTGTTGGTAGTTTCTGATGAACCTTGCAAGTGTGTTTTACTAAATGGAGTCTGTAGAGAGCTCTACAGTTTTTAGTGTTGAGTATGTGATGGAGTTACTGAAGTCTAAGCATTGTACCTATTCAATTTTAATAGCATCTAAACTCACTTTGTGGTTTTCTCCCATGCACTCATACCCAAATATCTGCTAAAGTTCAGTCTTTCTCAAGAAACCCTGCCTATGCAAAAGTGTAGCTGAAGCACAAAAGATTTGCCTCACTGTGGAAGAGCATTACCCTTTTTTTAAAGTATTGAAGTCTGAATAATACAACAATCTGCAGATGTCAGGGCCAATTTCAATACCGATCCAAGTCAGCAGAGATATGTACAACATACCCACTTCCTGGAGGGTGAAATTTAATCTCTTTAATCCAGGATTTTCAGGACTGTATTCCAAAAATTTTTCTTTTCTTTCTGCTGGGCTTTTTGGTTTTGGCGTGCCCACAGGTCTTTAAGTTTTGTTTGCAGTTCTTTGCTTACTCACCATTCTCTGGATGCCACCAGCCCTATCTCACCTCCTAATTTGCCTCCCTGTTACCTATATATTGAAAGAATGAGAAGCAAATTAAAGAATATGGTCTCCAGTGAACAGAAAATGTAAATCCTATTAATGCTTATAAGAATTACACCTACTCGTTGAAAGGGCAGTATACAAGACCTTTAAATTGATTACCTGACAAATGACTATAAAATGAGAATAACTTTTTTTAAAGCACTATGTGACTCTCTTTCAAACTCCGGGGTTCATGGATTTTACAGTTATGGAAGCAGTTTGTAAAGCTTGTAAAACAATATCTACAATATACAGCAATGGGAAACAGCAGAAAAATTTAGTATTTACCAAAATAATAATAATAATAAAAAGCTATAGCTAATTCAACATCAATAAAATAGGTGGCAATATGGTTGTAATTATCAGACAGGGACTCTATATAGGACAGAGAAGGAAATTCTGGTGGTAGTAAAGTTACTTACAAACAGGTACTTAAAAGGCCAAAGCAATTAAATAGAAGCAAGGCTATATAGTAACCTGCACTGAGCCATTGTGCAATGTTCGATATTGGTGTAAACTATACTTGGATCCTTTATTTCTGTGCAAACAGCAAAAAACCTGCAGCATGTGAGAAAGAAAGAGAGAAGGGCATGAGGGGTGGAAATAGTATTAGATTTCTTATTTAACAGAAACATAATCTGCAGGAATCTGATGAAATTCAGTGGCTCTGACAACCACATACTTAATTTTACCTGCAAACATCCTCTAATGATGCAGAATTCTCTAAATTTTATTCTCGTTCCCATCTGCAGCAACAAAAGAAAGATTACTTAGGATATTGATGGGAGCAAATGCATTGCCAATCCCCTCCAGAAAAGTTTGTTAAATAGTGATTCCAATGAATTCTAACATAGTGAGAATTTAGACTATTTCAGATAAGATTATTGACAAAGTGCTTGAGGGTACATACTCTCTTCAATCCTTTCGATAGCATGGACTGTCACAACAGCCTGCTTGCTGTTCATGTATTTCACAGGAGTTTCTGGGATCAGCTTCACCCCCTTCTCTTATCCCAACTGTCCTCTTTCTTGTCTTCAGTTCCTACATGCTGTGGATTTAAGGTCTCCATTCTGACTCTGGCTTCCACCAAGCATTATCACATTTTGCCCTCTCATGTTCCAGACCGGTGCAACAAAAAGTGACCGACCTCCAGCTGGATTCCCAGCCTCCAGCCCCCCAACTGGTAACAAACAGGAAGCTTTCCTGTTTGTTGTCACAGACAGATCCTGCAGCCAGCAGTGATGGAATAAAACTGTAACATCAACTCCCATCCTTCCATACCTTCTAAGTCCTTCCTGCTTCATTTTTCACTGTTATTGGCGTGGCACAGACACTAACTTGCTATATTGGAAGAGGTTGCATTGCAAATTAATGATGAGCTAGCTGAAGTAAACAGCTAAGAACTGATTGTGTCCTATATCCTCAAATGCAATAACCAGACTTCAAAAACAGGCACAGTCAACTTCAAATCATAGTAGTACTGGAGGAAGAGGGGAGTGGGGAAAAGAAAAAAAACAAACAAACAAACAAACAAACAAAACCCAAAACAAAACAAAAAAAACCCCACCAAACCAGAAAACCACCCCCCAAGCAGTCTTTTCTCAATCTTGGTTTTTTCTTAATAAAATAATAAACAAATTCATTTCTTGACAAAAAGCAAATCCTATGATCACATATAAAATGAGGGAACTAAGTATTTACCTTCAGCACAATAGAGGATGTTACTTACACGTCATGCTTGTACATAAAAATGTCATACAAGCATTGAGTTGTGCAGGTCAAATTGATGGCCAGGTTAAAGGTCCTGTGTAATTTGGACTGCAAATCTCTGCTTTTCAAATTGTTGACTTTCTGTGATGCAAAACGAAATAAACATGAAGTCTTTATCCTGTATTGCTTGCACAATCAGATCATTAGATAATTAAAACAACAAAAGACACACGGAAATATTGGCTATAGATGTAAATCAATTACTCTAAAAGCAATTACTTTGGATCTAAATTAGCCAGGGTTATATGGGAGATATATAATATTTAATTTGCTGTATGGCTCTGGCACAAATCCAGTCAACAGCAGCAAACAAAAGTCACCACTTCTCAGTCAAGGTAAAGAGTAACAACACAATCACTCTGTATTAGTGACCTCAGCTCTTAAAGCAACGATGTAATTAGTACTGCAACAAGTTACATCGTAGAATGAAAATTCAGCTGCTTTGAATGAAAAGAGCTTACCATGAGGAAGAATGAGGACTAACCTGGGGAAACCATCTTCTCATTTCTTCTAGATCGCATGTGAATTCTGTCACCAGACACATACAATGAATTAAATCTTTACTCAGAAAATGTGTGAAGTAGAATAAATATTTAATAATAATTATAGTAGAAAAAATATAACTGAATACTGGAAAAAAGTGTGTGCTGCAGCACTAAGTAGATGTAAAGGTATCTTTTTACTCTGGAATAATCAGGACCTGGATGTTATTGCTCCTGGAAACACCTCCCTATCTTTTTTAATTGGTTGTTCTTCCAGCAGATCCTAAGGTAGGACCAAACACCTTCCTCCTGATATACTTTCAAAGGGACATGAGGAACGTCTTTGTATCAGCCTTGAACATTTAGAATTGCAATGACACTGTACAGTTGCACCTCTGGTGATGCTTTCATACATACTGACTTCCTGCTTTTGGCCCCAGGAGGAAGCCAACATTTGAACCCAGATGGTCATCTTCTGCTGAGGAAGAGGAACTAGAGAGGTAATCAGGCAAACCTATTCACGACATCTCAGTTGTCTGATATATTTGTCATGAGTGCCCACATGTTACATTCCTCTCTTCAGGAGGAAAAAGGCAGATCGGGCTTTTCCTTGGGGAGCAGGTGAGCATGGCAGGGGGAGAAGCAGTGCTGTGGTGGAGGGGATGGCAAGAGCGACAGCCTCTGCAAGGGGGCTGGGAGCCAGCAGCACTGCTGGGAAGTCAAATCTCTGAGAACCAGTGAGGACTGTGCTGAGTTTGCTGTAACTGAATGGTCTGAACATTTGCAATACGAACTGTCCTGGAAAAGACAAAGTAAGCAGGGGGAGATTTGTTCAAAATCCCCCTTTTTTCTTTCTGACTTTCTTTCTGCTTGGTTTTACCTAGTCACTTTGAATTGTCCCCATTACAAAAAAGCCTGCTGCAGCCATTCTGCAGTCTGCCACCCCAGCCCCAAACCCCTCAGTCCCTGCTCTAGTCAGGGCAAAGTCTATGCAACAGCAAGGATTAGTATTGCTCAGGGCTCAATATACTGCTTTGGGCACTGGTTTCTGTTGTTAAGGAGGATCCTTACACAATGTGTGCTCTGGAATTTGCAAAGGAAAAAATTGTGTTTTCACCTATTTAAAAAAAAACATCTTAGTCAACAGCCACGTAAAAAGATGTCTTTTTTTCTCCTAGCCACTCCCCCAGGTTTGGTAAGGTGTGCTCTGGAACACAGTTGGTAACACAGCCCAAGAGCACCAGGAAAAATCTTCACCACCACCTTCTAAGTCACTTTATGTGGGCAGAACTGCACAAAGGGCAGGATCACAGCCTCACAGCAAATGACTGTCTTATTTCTCAAAAAGACATCAGAGCAGTCCCCTTACATGTGGTTGAGGCTCCAACAGCTCTGTTCTTTGGTTGACATAAGCTACTACTCCTTCAGAAAGAGAAGTCTCTGTGAGTAACCACAGAGAGCAGAACTCTGAGGTACAGCTGGCCATTATCAGAGCAGGCAAAATACACGTACATTAGTTGTATGACATCTAGAATCTCTCACGTATCCCAAAGCACTTCAAGAAGCTACATCATTCATTTAAGAGAAATTAATTTTGGTGTCAGGCCAATACCACTCTAAAGTCATAGTTAAGCCTTTTTTTGGAGCAAAGCCCAGTGACAGGCAAGCTGAAGTTTCATTTTAATTTTCCCTTAGAGCAAGAAGTGAGGGAAAAGGATGAGAGTTGGGGTCTGGTCAGATGGAGAGATGGTAGTATAATGCTGCAAAAGGAGAAGGTAATAGTTATAGGTAATCAAAAAGAAAATGGCTCAAAGTACTATAAGTAGTTCTAGGAAAACCTCAAATCCCACTTAAGAACTTAAAATAGGACAAAATTGGTGCTTGAAGAGGCACACTGGACTTGTTCTGAATATTTTAGTCTGTTCTGCTAAATCAATTCTCTTTCATTGTACATTTAATCTGCCTCTCAGTAAACAAACATTTGGCTGAATAAAATCCCCAGAGTGGACATTTGGCTGAACAGAGTAGGGATGCGGAGAGGTTTTTGGGAGTAGGTCCTTCAAACTGGTCATTTCAAGAAAGACTTTGGAGAACTAACGCCTTTTAACATATAAAAAAAAATAATCTATTAAAGCAATGGGGTAGAAGCTCTTGTCGTGCCTGTGCCTCAGCCCCCCCACCATCTCAGCCCCACAGCCGCCTGATGGGGGGAGGCACAGCATAAAGCCCCCATCCCTGATCCTGTGCAACTACTGGAAAAATAAATTACTGAGCAAGGAATGTGAAAGAAAGAGCAATTAAAAATTTTCCCCTTTCTTAATCAAGGACTGTTTTGCCTTGGGGGCTTGGAGGGGAAGGAAATCAGGCTTTTCAAGCATTTGCAGGGTACGCTTTGGAAAATGTCTGTAATAGACATCCCCGTCCTTTACAGACTGTACTCTGCCCTTTTTTCTTTCCCTTATGGCACACGTGTAGGGAGATTTGTTAGACCTTAAACTTGTCACAAATGTAGTTGCTAACAATTTGCCCCCATGTTCAGATGCTCTTGCGATTGCTTTCTCCAGTAATTACTCAGTGGGTATGCCACAGCAAGCTCCATAAGTTACAGCTAATCACTCTTAAGTGCTGGAAGCAGGACTGTATTTGTGCAAAGAAACAGCAATCAAATATGGTAAGCAGATGGCTGTTTCTTGTCCTGTTACCACACTGAGCACAACAGATTAAGCCATGATGGATTTATCAGCACTGATGGATACATTAACACCATATGCTTTTATAGAATAAATAGTTTTTGACATTTCATTATAACTTCTGATGCCCCAATTTTTTAAAAGCTTGTTCTTTTGAAAGGAAAATGCTGATGTTTTCTAGAAAGCCTATAGGTTTTCCTATGTTCTCTTTAAAATCCCAGAAATAGTTGAAGAAATCCATATCCATTGCATTTCTCTCAGCCATAAACTGAATATATATTTCTCTAGAAGCTTTGTGACAATCAATTCTTGTAATTGATAAGTACTTGCATTTTAAAACTGATGGAAGCCTTAGCTCATTTGCCATATCTCAAGAATCACATATAACATTATGTAAACAGCAGTAAAACAAACATAAGTATCCAAAACCTTTTCCTTTCTGATTTATAGGCTAATGTGTAGGCTAGGGGAACACACTTAATGTTTAAATGATATTTCTCAATCCTAGCAGAAAGCAAACCCTCAGATATTTCAGAAGTCCTCATCTTGTGAGATGAAGAAGGGAAAAAAAAGTAAGACATTTTCTAGGAATGTGGGTGTCAGCTGCCCAGGCTGCTGTCAGTAAATGAGCAGCTGAAATGTGTAATGGGGGCATTCGTGCACTGACACAGCAGACACTTCAAACCAGGCTCTGAACAGCTATTGCGCACAGTCATCATACAAAGGGTGATCAATAGGTATTCATTTCTAGTCCCGCTGCTTCTAGAAAAGCAGAATGCTAGCTGCTTAAATCGCAATAAAACTGTTAACAAAACCACATGCTTTCTGGGGACAATAGGCATTTTTGGTGTTTCTATTCAGTAGCCCACAGTCGTTGAAAACACACTTAAAAGCCTATTCAGCGTCATCAATCAAAACCAGCTGCATGCATGTGTGCGCACTGCTGCACCTTTTCCGTTCCTCCCTTCATATACTTAAGTTCCTGTACAGGTCATCAGTTTGGCGTTTGTTAATTGCTCGTCTGCAGTCTAGGTTTTAATCACCTGATCCATCAAAAGCCCTTCTTTCCCTGCCTATATTCATCTTGTCACTTAGTGACATTTTTTGTAATGAAAGCAGCAGATCTATTGATAGCATCCCTCAACAGAGGGGAAGGAATCCTGCATTAGCTTTGTCTTCTAAACCAGCCAGTTCTATTACAATTGACCTTCTCGTCTTGATTACCACACAAATCATAGTTCTCTCCCCACTCCTCCCCCTGCCGCCCTCCTCCCCCACACCCACCCCCCCATCTATTAGAGTATTTCTTCTGTAGCCGTTCAATTGCCTGACTGCAGCTGGTAATTGGATTCATGTTTGGAGCACAGCTTTCTATGTACAAGCCTGGAATAATTCAAATAGGACCCTGGCCTAGGGCTGGGGCCATATGTTAAATTCAGATTTGTGTCTGAAGTAAAATCTGGAGTACTCTGACGGGAGTATAATCCACTTAATGACACAAAATCCTGTCCTATTTGCAACCTGCACTTATTTTCTTCTCCGAAGTAAAATTCCATTTTGGTACTCTTTTAAGATGTTAAGGGCCAGGCAATTTCATTACAGTGACTTGGTGAAATATAAAGATGATGTTACTTTGGCAACTGTCTTGCCTCACTCTAGGTTTCAGGAAACAATTACAATAATACAAAAATTAAACACCATAAAAAATAAAAAGCCAACCTGCCAGCATGCTTTGTGTATACAGAACATCATTTAACATGATATCTCCACACAGTCTCAAACTTACCACTGGGACCAAGCTCAGATAAAGCTGTTACACTGAAAAGTGAAAGTATAGTTAGTGGCATCATCTCCCCTACTCTGCGCACGACATTATTTTAGCATAATTTTAGTACCCTAAAGTAAAACAATACAGAAATGAAATATATACAGATTCATCTCGCTCTGACTATGAGGGTTTTCAATTTCTCCCTTTCTGTTCCTCACAAAACCAGCCCTAAGTTTTGTGCTGACCTGCAGCCCTTGTTTGACTCCTGTGCTAACAGAGATGAGCAGCTTTTCTCTGCCTGGACTCTCCGCTTGGCTCTGACCCGCGAGTCTAACTCTTTCCATAGCCCATCACAGTCTCTAATAGCAGCCTTGTGAGACAAATTTCTACCCTTCTGCCTGATAATACCACCTGAACCCCTTTTCACCTGAGCTTCTTCCAAACTAAGCCACAGAAATAACATCTGCTTGTAATTGTCCTAATGCCATAACACACACTAACCTCATATTAGAGCATCTCCCAGTAGCTCTAACGATAGTATGGTCGGACTTTGCTCACAGACCTAAAGCTCAACCAGCTCCAAAAATGAATGCAGACTTAGTACCTACCGTGTCCTCTGGCTCTTCCTAACCTTTCTACAACATCAGCTCTGTCCCAGCCCCGTCACTATCCCTAACACTGGGCCTCACTTAACATTAGTTAAGGAATCTTCACCAGCCAAAGAAGTATATATAACACAAATACAGATATCCCTCCTGATGCTGACTCTTAGTGTGGGGTCCTCTCCTCCAGTCTCCCAGCAGAACCAGTGAGATTGAACCAGAGCACCCAAAAATATTCCTCTCCCCCAGGGTGTAACAACATCCAAGCTGTGAAAGCACCTAAGTGCCCCAAGAGATGAGAAATCAGGCTCAGGTATTATTACGTAGTATCTATTTAAGCATTTTCTTCTGGTAATGAAACCAGTTCATTACCTGATCTGCTCTGTGTATACCAGCTTGGGCCCAGGCCTTCACCTTTACAAGAGCTCTCCAACCCCAGACCCAGGGGAGCAGGTTACTCTGAAAGCTCCTGTGCTACCTCCCAGGTGCGCAGTTGTACAGATGGCCACCCAGAGCTGCCTTCCATGCCTTCGCTGTCTGCACAGTTTGTCAACTGGTGAAACAACCAGCCCGAACCAATTCATTTCTGTCTCCAAGTCCTGCGAAATATCAGAAAACACAGACGCCATTTTAAGAAAATATTTCAAACTTTTAACGTTTGCCTGAGGGATCATTTCACATCAGTACAGCCGGTTTTGAGTTTCTGGTGATAAAACACCCACGTGCAATGCGGAAGATCTGGGTTATGCTTCCAGCTGTGCTTGATTCAAAGCAAACCCAGAACACAAGGGCCTCTGACGTACCTGTGAGATGAAACGTGCTCTCACTGCCCTGCCAAACAGCCAGCTTCACTGCTCCATTTTCCTTAAACAACTCGCCCCTGGCAGGTTTCTGTATATAGTACTGTATATACTACGCACATGCTATGCTGTTCCTAGTTTGTTATGTGAAGTTCAAAGCGGCACCTTGACACTGCTCTCCCCTATGACAGGTTTAGCTCTCCCTTGTTCCATGTTCTATTCAAGACCTAAACTTTCTTGCTGAAGATTCTGGCACGTTCCTGCAACAACACTAATTTTGACACCTTGGTATTTTCAAGTGCTCTTTCTCCAGTGGAGAGTAGTTCTAGGGCAACACAGGTAGCAGCATTCTGCCTCACTAACCAGCCAAAATTAGCCAAAGTGCCACCAGAATTAGTGAAGAACTAGAAATTAGTTAAAATTTGTTTCTCCTACCCTCCCCTCCACAGCTGTTGCACTGAGTTGTTCACCTCCTCTTTCATGACTAAGAAATCAGCTGATAATAGTCACCTGAGCCCTTTGGCCTATTCTGTCATGCCATCTATTTGCATCAAGAAAGACAAATTAAGCTATTTAAATTAAGCTATTAAATTAAGCTATTTAATAAGCTTACAAGTTCATCTTATCAATAGCCTTTAAGGTTCCTAGAAAGCCCTTCCTTCAAAAAAAAAAATAAAAAAATTACTATAATCTTTCAGCATTCCCAGCATGAGATGGAGCTTGCAAAGTAGCTTTTGGCTCCATCCATGGCATTACAGTTTCCTACAATGCAGCTCCTCAAAACTCAAGAGCTTCTCTGCTCATTTTTGAACTGCCAATTTCTAACTCTTTTTTCCCTTTTTTGCCTTGGAAGTGTGTTCTGGGACTTATTAATTAAAATCTGTCCCTAGGGTTTAAATGCTGGTGATGGCCTGATTTCCTCATCTCTACAAACAGCAGTCAGCAGAATTTATCTTTTCACTTACATCCATCCTACAAATAAAATGGGGTTTCTTCTACATTACCTGACTGACAGCGTACTGGAACCAATGGAGTCTGCCTGTAGCTGACACTGCCCACATTTTTTGTGGTAAATCTTGTGTTTTCTACTTTCCTTGGAATTGCAGTTCCTAAAAGATAGTGAAGAAGTAAAAAACTCATCTTCCTCTTTCTCATTTTCACTTACCATCCACCTTGGGAATTCTTACCACTATCTCACTCTCTAAGCCTGAAAATCTTACTGAAGTGATATTTAAAGCCATTAAAATGACAGAAAAAAAATCTTTTTCTTCCCTTCATCCTCCTATTTTATAGCTTTAAACTCTTAGCTCTTGTAGAACTGAAATGCCCTCTGAGTGGTGATTAAAGAGGCCATTTCTGGCCATGCAGTGATGGAGAGCCTCTTCACAGGTGCTGATCGACTTTTACCTCGCAGCAGGACTTTGGAAAGATCTGACAAGCTGAAAGAGACCAAAGAGCTACTTCAGATTGCAGGATGTGATTCACCTTCTTACAAGTCTTCCCATTATAAGCCAACTCACTTGGCGAGACATTTCCATGTGGTTTTGGACTGAGAGAACTAAATAATATTTCAATGAAAATGGAAAACACATAGCAAGCTCAAATTCAATGGTGACAAATTATTTCCCCCTTGGTCATGCAAACAATTGCAAATTAAAGGACACAGGTGTTACAATCTTATTATCCTATTTTGTTTGTGAAATTTGTCTTAAAGTTACATTACAATGTGTCTACTAATCCAGCTAAACCATAATTCTGTCTGTGGGAAACAAAAACTGTCAATAAGTTTATAAAAAGTGCCTTACATCACTTATCTCAGTCAACATTTAGTCTATGAAATATAATCAGGATGTTAGGTTCTTGTTTCTAGAAGGTTTGAGATTCAATCTTTTGCCATCTGTTCTAATTATTTTTGTTAATTTGGCAAATCTCCTTGGTTTCATTGCTCAACTGCAGAAGCAGAATTCACCAGTCTGAATCACATAAAAAAAAATATGCTGCTACTTAGTTCAAAACTGCAACAGCATTTAACGATCACATATCAGTACCATGTGATCAGAGGCCTGGAACACCCAGGCTAGGGAGATAAAATAGAGGCAGGACTTTACAATTCGCTATGGGATGACATAAAAGTAAGGAAAAAATAGCAGACCCAGATAAGGGCTGGCATTAGTTCTTGTACAGTACGTCCCTCCTTTCACAGAATAGTTTGCACTGGAGACTATTAAAGGGACCTTTAAAGGTCATCTAGTCCAAACCCCCTGCAGTGAGCACGGACATCTTCAACTAGATCAGCCACCCAAAGCCCTGTCCAACCTGATCTTGAGTGTTTCGAGGGATAGAGCATCTACCACCTCTCTGGCCAACCAGAGTTCCAGAAACACTGGTTTCCAGTGTTTCACCGCCTTCATTGTAAAAATTTTCTTCCTTATATCTAGTCTAAATCTACCCCCTTTTAGTTTAAAACCATTACCCCTTGCCCTATCCCTACAAACCCTGTTAAAAAGTTTGTCCCCATCTTCCTTATAAGACTCCTTTAAGTACTGAAAAGTTGCAAAACGTCTCCCTGGAGCCTTCTCCAGGCTGAACAACCCCAAATCTCTCAGTCTGTCTGTATAGGAGAGGTGCTCCAGCCCTCTGATCATTCTTATGGCCTTCCTCTGGACCCGCTCCAACAAGTCCATGTCTTTCATGTGCTGAGGGCTCCAAAGCTGGATGCAGTATTCCACGTGGGGTCTCACCAGAGTGGAGTAGAGGGGCAGAATCACCTCCCTCACACTGCTGGCCATGCTTCTTTTGATGGAGCCTGGGATATGGTTGGTGTTCTGGGCTGCGAGCACACATTGTCTGCTCATGTCCAGATTTTCATCCACTTTTTCCATCCCCAGAGTCCTTCTCCTCAGGGCTGCTCTCAATTCCTTCATCCCCCAACCTGTATTGATTTCGGGGGTAGCCCCCACAGAGGGCCAGGACATTGCACTTGACTTTGTTGCACGTCATGATATTGGCACGGGCCCACTTCTTGAGCTTCTCTGGGTCCCTCTGGATGGTAACCCATCTCTCAGGCTTGTCAACTTTTTATCACACAGCTTGCTGTTCAGGCTTTATGAGGGTGCACTTGATCCCACTATGTTATTGATGAAGATATTGAGCAGTATGTATTGGTCCCAATACGGATCCCTGAGGGACACCACTTGTCACCAATCTCCATCTGGACATTGAGCATTGACCACATCCACCCTCTGGATGTGACCATCCAACCAGTTCCTCACCCACCAAGCGGTCTACCCATCAAATTCATATCTCTTCAATTTAAAGAGAAGGACATTGTGGGGGATTGTGTCAAAGGCCTTACAGAAGTTCAGATAGATGACATCCATAGCTCTTCATTTATCCACTGATGTAGTCAGACCACTAGGCTGGTCAGGGAGGACTTGTCCTTGGTGAAGCCATGCTGGCTGTCTTGAATCACCTCCCTGTCCTCCATGTGCCCTAGCATAGCTTCTAAGAGAATCTGTTCTATTGTCTTCCCAGGCATGGAGATGAGCCTGACAGGTCTTATGTTCCTCCTTTCTACCCTTTTTAAAAATGGGTGCAGTGCTTCCCTTTTTCCAGTCACAAAGGACTTCACCTCACTGCCATTACTTTTCAAATATCATGGAGAGTAGCTTGGCAACTACATCAGCCAATTCCGTGAGGGCCCTGGGATGCATCTTGTTAGGTCCTATAGAATTATGTATGTTCAGGTTCCTCAGGTGGTCACGAACCCAACCTTCTCTTGGGGTCTATCTCATTTCCTGGTTTGTTTTCCTTGCAGAACTTTAAAAAAAATTATCAAGCTATTCAGCTCCTGATCACAGCATCTGAGACCCTCACCCAGGTCTACCTTTCAAAGGAAGAGAATCGTTATTGCCTTTTCTTATATATGGAGAAATGAGACAAAAAGGCAGTAAATAAATTCCCAAGGTCACACAGAATGCCAGAAGGAAACCTGAGGACAGCACACAGGGATCTCTGGCTCCAGACTAGAACATCAGGAATTACCATGGGATCATTTTGGAACAGTTACTACGACTGAAGCTGCATTGTTTTATGGCATGGACCACTTATTGAAACATTGGACAGAGTCCAGGAAAAAGAAATGGATAGGAGAAGAGGTCAGTGGAAAAGAAGGGATGGTTCCCCACTGCTTTGGAGGTAGAACTTTTCATCACTTGAGGACCAAAATGCAGTTCAACATCAGAAAACCAGACAGAGGAGGGAAAAACACACTCACACGATGATGGCTTCCCACTATATAAAAGGCAAAGTATACAAAGCATACAGCCTAATGCAGCTGCAGCACCTGGGTTTTCTACCTGTTTGGTGACAAAGCTCTCTTGTAGTATAAATGCTAAATACATAGTACTAAGTTTCTGGAAAAGTGTGAGAAGCAGGATGATCCAGTATGAGTCAGTACTGAATGGTGAGTAGCAGGTTCCCAAGTTATTTATTTTGAAGACAACTCAGTGAATTTGACCTGCCTCATTCACAAGCACATTGATTTTGAAGGAGAAAAAAAAAAAGACAAAACAAACAAAAACACAACTGGAAATAAACTCATAGTCATGAGTTCCTATCCAGTTTCTGTCACTGTCTGGGCACATGACCTTCAGCAGGTCCTTTCTTGCACTGCCTCATTTTTCCATCTGTGAAACAGGGTAGAAATTCCTCCCTATGCTTTCCCAAAGACATGCTGTGAGAGCTGATGGATATTTGCACAGCTTTTTGAACATAATGAAAGCTAGGAAGAGACAAAACATTATCTGAAGGCCAACAATGCCAGGGCTTGTGTTATGGTGACTCCAACGTGTATTAAATTTTATGGAAAATAAACACGTGAACAACAAACACTAGCTCAGAAATAGCACTGGTAAGGCTGTATTGTCAACTGTAACTGCTTGTGTAATATGTACGTAAATGTACCTGATTCAGTTTATGTGCTTGAATCAGAGAGAGAAAGGAACAGTGTACAAGGTATCTAGGGTTCTGTTCCTCAGAATGTATCTATGTACCAGGGCTAACTTCATGACCAAGATCAATGTTTTTATCCCCCAGGTTTAGATAAAGCTATGGTGCAATGTTTTCCAGCTTAGATTTCTATCTACAGAAGCCACGCACATTTTCTCGTGATGCCCTTAAAACAAGATCATTCAGCAAACACAGTCCATAGGAATGCCTCCTTTTTTTTCAGCTGAAGAAATAATAAACTATATTACCTTCTGCAGAGAGTGAAAATGTTGAAATAATTCTGGAATAGCAGTAGTGCTCTTTTTGGCCCCGTGCACTGAAGCAATGTGTCTGTGTGTGATTGGACAGGAACTGTGAGACCCTCCCCACCTGACTCTGCTCTGGTACCACCAGTCTGGTTTGACACCATCATACAGGGTCCTCCCTGTGCCAGATCACCGAGGAATATCTGTGATTTCAGCTATACCACTGCACAGATAAAGGTTACAAAACCTATTTTCATTTCAAATTTCACACACATATTTTAAAGCCAATGTATGCAAAAATTGTTCTTGACTTGGGGTATACAATGAAAGGTTTTTCAGGGCCCATTTTTCACTGTGAAAAGATGAAATACAGGAGCAGGATATTATTTACAGATTCAGAGCACTATATATAGTTAATATATCCCTCCCAATTAATTACCTGGGTTTTATAAAACTTTGGTCATAGTTCCCAAATCTCTAGCAACAGAAACTAACATGAAGTAACTAGAATCCTACATCATCCTAACATATGCAATTTAATTTGCAGCATGCTTTGCTGCAATTAATAGACCACTGTGCTATAGGAACATTTTAAGCAGTATTAAAGCACAACTATTTTAAGCATTTAGATAAAACTGCTTGCCAAAACTTGAAAAATAAAGTTAATACATATGGTTTTTCATTATCATTATTTTTATGATATGATTCCTTAGGAAAACCAAAATCAGTCTATGGTAGGCAAGACACACTACTTGACTCTTACATATTGTGATGGTATATAGTATGATATTGACTTCTGGCCTTCAGTAACATCTTTCAGCACCACATAAATACAAACACAAACAAGATATTTTAGTACAAAAAATATTTTTTACATTTGTATGACTCGTACAATTAAAAAAAAAAAAACACTTAAACTAATCTCCCTTTTTTATATCAGAGTCTCAACAAAATACTAAAGATAGTAAAAATACCAAAAGAAAAATTTTTGCAGTCGTTCACAGAGAAAACAGGAACATTTCTACAATGTTCAATTGAAGCATTTTCACTGGAAACTTGCTTTTTGTGAAACATTCTTAATGCAAAAATTTGATTTTCCAGCCAGCTACATATAGTAATTACAACATTAAAGCAGAAGTCATTCCAGACACAAAGAATATGCAGACAAAAATAGCATATTTGGATCAGTCACTGGACCAAATTCAGCTGTGTTGTAAGCAAGAACTTGTTAATTTTACTGAAAAAGACACCAGAAGATAGCAGCAAAACAGAGACAAGTAAAGGAGAACACAGAAGGACATGGCAGATTGCCAATATAAGATGGAGTGTAAATCCAAGTTTACATAAGGGTAAAAAAAAAAAAAAAAAAAAAAGTGAAGATCAAAAGGAAAAATTCCCCAAGCTGTCTTAAAGGTGAGGTGCTGAAAAGTATTTCTTGTTTTAAGAACAATAATAATAATAATAGTAATAATAATAATTTTACTCTAGTAAGTACAAAAGCAGCTATTAATAATATCTGGGAGGAAAGTGGGAAGATTTAACATATTTCCTGATTTAGAACCTAGTAAACTGAACAATAAAGCAATTGGGATAATTTCACTCTTCTTTTCATACTCGTCTATACAATGATTACAAAGACACTGGGCCAAATACATCTCCAGTGTAAGTGGGCATAACCCTTGTTATCTCCAGTTCAAATTATACTGACTTATGTCATTAGTTACTTTGATCCTGAAATTGTTATCAGTCATACGTACAACCATCTTACACAAACAGTTAAGTAACAAAGCTACATAAAAATTTCAGAGAGCAAGTTTGCTTCCATTTAAATCTGCTCAAACATGTAGATTTTAAGGTTAACATTTTACTCCAAGCTCCAATTTACTCTGCAAACACATCATTTATTGTCTCTCAGTATTTTCACATATCCTCAAACAATACAAATTCAAATTTGGCTTTTAGATTTTTTCTTACCCTCAAAATCTGCAACTATTGCCTATGGTCAGGATTATCAAGATGAATTATTTTTGGCTCACATTTCTCCAGCGGTGATATTAAGTCTGCAAGACAAATTTAGTTGCAGTTTTCAGATGTTACATAGCCTATGTTAACTCATTCTTCCAAAGATGCACCACATGAATAATGCTAAAAGAGTAGAAAGCACTCAAAATTTTATCTTTGAAATAAGCACAGATCATCTGTTTAATACTACACAGAAATAAAGACTTGTCGTATCAAATACTGCTGGTGCATGATGAAAATGATAAAATGACAACGATACAAGATAGCAGTTTGGAGTGTTTGTAGTAACGATGCATAAAGACACATCCAAACTCTGGGAGGTTTGCAGTGCTATCAAAGATTCAGGTGCCAATCTGCTGGTATAATAATAACTATCAGGCAAGTATTAAAGTTCTTAATGATTTAAATCAGTTAAAATAATTTCAATAAAAGAACATATGTGAGGTGTTTAACGTCTTCATCTACTCATGCAGAAAAATGAAAACTTGATGCCATCATAAAATAAGAGCAACTATATGCCAATGCTATCAGATGACTAGCTGATCCTAGGAAGTTTTAATTGCAGAAGTTGCAGAAATTAAAGAAGTGGCAGAAAGCAAATGACACAAACTGTTCATGCAAATGATTCTAGACTTTGGGCTCATTTAGACTTAAAGCCACTCCCAAGATTTGTTAGGCCAGCAAAGGTGTCCTGAAAGGAGGAATAAGAGCAGTCTAGAGGCAGTAATCTTCTACTTTGACAGAGTGGGCTCTGCAGGAAGAAATCGGACCGCAATTTTACATTAACACAGAGATTTTAGGCCAATGCAGTTTACTTTGTCTGCTAAACTGGAATATGCATAAACATAAAAATATTTTAATGTATTTCTATCTGTACTGCCAGGGGACCTCAACTTTTCTATAGCCGCAGAAATAAAGTGAGGAGGTTTTGACAGTTAATTCTTATGGCACAGAAGGGGAAAAGAACCCAAAAAAACAAAACCCAGGTTAACGGACACGGAGTACATGTTTGTCTGTCGTCATTTCATCAGCCCCAGAAACTAACATAGGAATGAAAAAGAAACATAAGTAATAAATGTATAGATATAGAGAACAGTTTTCACATAAAGAACTCAATACAGTTCATTATTTTCCTTCACATTCACTGTCCTAAGTATAAACTATCCATGTTTTCTTGACTCCTTACGCTGAGCATGAAAATATCTGAATCTTTTTTGTAATGAAACTTACAAAGCCAAAAATCCTGTGCATGGAGCATCTTCTTTGAAAAACATCATGCAGGACATGAATAATAATACTACCGCTTTCATGTAAAACACATACATGAGATCATGCTTATTTGTTATGGGATGCTGGTGAGGGGATGATAAGGAAAGAAAAGGATTCTTACATATTTATAAGGACCAAACAATTACCAAATCTCCAATTACAGACCCAGCAAAACCATATGAGAAGAAAAAGAAAATAAATCACATAATCATATACCAGATATCAATCTTGTGAGGGAAAATTACTGATTCCAAAAGTAATCAACTTACCTGTAATTAAAAAAATGGCAGCTTTAACAAATGTTCTCCCTTCCAAGATCAGCACACAAAGCTAGAAGGGATCTACCAGGTCTTCTAGTTTCACAAATTCACAAACCTTTAGACAGTAAAGCTTTAGTCCAGGAGGGCAGATAGAGCATCTGCTCCATGCACCCTCACACACAAATCACACTTCACTACCCTGTATCAGTTTAAGGCCTCCAGTACTACCTAAAGGAAACAGAGAACCACTGGAGGAAACCAAAGTTTTCACTGGTGTACTAGCCACCTTCGGCAGCAAGGCTAAGTGTTAGTAGGCAAAAAATTGTGGGTCATTTCTGGAAGCAGAATATGCCCTGGGGAAGATGCCTTACAGTTGGTGTCTGCAAAAAATCAGAGCTCAACAATAAACTCCAGTAGATCTAAACCCCCCTTTTTTAAAAAAAACAACCCTTGTTTTTCTAACTGTTAGCTTGAAAAACCTTTAAAAACTGTTTGTATAAATAGTTAATTATTCCTATTTATTTCTGGGAAATACACATATAAATTAAGCTTCAATATAAACACTTACAATAAATGCCCAAAGACTGCTGTATATAGAGAATTTTTATCATTGCCTTTCCAAACACACTAATCTGAAAAAAAGTGTTCAGTCATACAGTATGCTTATAATTTTCACATGTCAAATTGCAACAGTATAGCTACCCTCACTAAAGTTCACAGTAAACTCTAATCGAAAGAAAAAAATTGATACTATCAACAGGCTCTTGTTTGAAAAGGCCCTAAGTTGGTGTGTTTTATAGATGGACAATAGCAAGACAAGAAAAGTCACAGCTCAGAGTCATAAGTAGTTTTGTTGGAACAGGAGAGGAAGCAAAGGAAAACTGCTGGTGGCAGTTTTGATTAAATGTGTGGCTGAATTACAACACCAAGTACAATTAATGTGAGATCTTTCACACTTTCAACTCAAAATTGGTTTTAGAACAACCAGAACAAATGACAGAGAAATGTTATTTATTTATCTTCAGGTTCTACAGCATGAATAGTAAATACAGGGATATATACTAAAAATATGAAATATATATTCCAAAATCTACTACAAAATCCAATATGATGTGCTTCTGAGAGAAAAAGAAAAAGATAATTGCATGAGCAGACTCTGTATAAAGGCTTTCTCCTGCATTGTGAGATGTGTATATCTTCAAGAAACTTCTGAAATTAAGAACTTTTGATGGATGTCAAAGGAGAAATAATAAATTAGTTGGGATAGGTGCTAACATTTGCTAACATATACAAATAAATCTGTCAGTTGTCTCAGCTTCCTTGATCTGTTTTAGTAAATTATCCCTTAAGGATCATTTGCAAACATCTCTGACAAGTAGTACCGATTCTCTTTTCTCTTCTTTAGTTTCTTACACATAATTGCTAGTAACTTACTCCTGAGGTGCACTCTGCTGTAATGCAAAAACAAAAAAGAGAGAATCACATCTTGTTATAGCAAGTTTGAAATTCATTTATATGAACCCAAATGCTTATAGAAACGCTTAGGCTTCTCAGTTGCACAACTAAGACACATATGGAAATATAACTTACTGTAGAAGCATAGAAATGAGATGGTAGCTGGGGAGATGACTGCCTGACAGAGGCTGGGGCATCCGGATTCTTTCCTGAGGCTCATGGAGGCCCCTGGCTCTGAGAGATTTCAGGCTAACCAAGTAGCTGGAAGTCCAAGTTTTAGTCTTCAGCTTGCAAATGCCATTTGTTTCCTCCTTAATATATATTAAAACATCCTCTCCGCAACACCCACCAAACATTTAGAATATTCAGGTTTTCTGTCAGACTTGGATTCAGTTTTTCAAAAAAAGGTGACATTCTGTGAAGCGTGGCAATTCCTGTTCTCACAAAGTGCAAGTGTAGCTTAGCTCCCACCACCACTTGCCATTTGAAGGTTGGAAAAAGCCAATGATTTATTTTGCTTTCCACCCAGCTTATAGAGCTGTAAGTCACATGAAATGGGCCAGTAGTGAGCTTGTTCCTTTTAGGTTAGAAGACTACACAGAATGGCCCTGCATCCTGTGGTGCAGTCAAGACCTAGCTGAAGACAAAAGCCGGTTGTCTCTGGAATCACCACTTAATGTCAAGTTAAGCAACCTTGAGGGATTGATATGTTTAGCATCTTGAAATCCCAGCCTCCTTTAAGAAAAAGATATTCTTATCTAGTCTTTAGATACAAGACATCTGGGGAAAAGTCAGCTGCACACTCCTCTTTTACTAAATAAGCAAGACTATATCAATTGGATGTTCATCCTGGAGATGTTTGAAGACAAAATAACATGAGGAAAACTTTACAACATAAAGTGGAAATGGATACATATGGTGATATCGTTACATAAAAATATTCCTTCAAAGTAAGAGTAAAAATCTATAGCCTTGACTTTGGAACAAGCTTCAAGTAGGTTAATTTTCATCTTTCAAATTTCAAGACTTATATTGGAGGAGAATTATATCTAATAAAATGTATAATCCAACTAATTAATGCCTTTACTCATAAATTCTCACAGAACTCACTCAGCAACCAAAGTAAGTGCTGTAAATGTAGGGTGAACAGTCTTTCTATAATTCACATCTGACAAAGTGGGTTAAAATATTTTAAGCAAGAATTTTAGTAAAGAACTATTGCATACTTTATATTAAAACTTGTAAAAAAAAACGTATTCCCACAAGAATGCTCTCATGATCAGACTGTAAAGTTTTGCAATATGTTTATTTGCAGGAGGAAAACACAAAACACAGACAGGAAATCCCACATACAAGCAAAAATGCATATTTAACAGAGGAATTTTGCGTCCTAAAATTCTAAACAAATCCGATATTATCATACATTGTTCAAGAGCCTACTATTTTATTTTTTTTAGGAGTCATATGTAAAATCCAAAGCAGAAAATTAGCAGACCTGAGACTACTCAAATCCTGTAGCACTGAAGATCGTAAAACATTTGCTGTTGACATTGTATCAAGCAAATACTCATGAAAGCTGAAATGAAGCATGTCTTGGAGTACTCAAATTAGTTTGTGTTTTGGGGGTTTTTTTAGTTTGCATTTGAAGCCCTGTTTGAAATGGAGCCCGAGGAAGGACATGTCTTTGTACAACCTTCACTAAAGAAATATCCACATCAGAGACAAAATTGTAATTGAACTTCTTTCTGGTAATCTATACAGAGGCAGAGGTCTAAAGGAAAACATAGATCAAATGACTTAGAAGTGGAAAATAACTACAGAAAAAACCAAAATCAAAAGAGACTACAAAGTTAGGTGAACACAGAAGTGTAATAAAAATCTGCTACAAATATATGCTTTATGGATAAAATAATGACCTAGAATATCCAATATTAATGCTTGAATACTTTTATTATTATTTTTTAATAAGATTAAGATTACACAGTGTTTTCCTAGGTCACCCACCCTTCCCTACTCTCATGCTCAGGATGTTGTATGGATTAAAATACTAACTGCCACATACAGCAAAAATGTGCTTGAGTTTTCTTTGTTTGAAATGCAGCACAAGAAGGTGGGTTCTTATATAAAGTCACATTCTATTTATCAGGTTTAGAGCCACAGCTTCTTGCAATTCCTGTGGAAAGCATATTCTAGAAAAATTTAGATTTTAATGTGCAGTTGAATACATTATGATAATGAAAAACCATACCTAACTCCAACTTTTTGATTCAGGAAATAGACTAACCTGATTCCACACTCCACCACTAAGCAGAATTACCACCAGGCCCCTGCTTTAGAGTTGACCACACAAATCTTCTCACTGTTTATGATAAAACCTCTTAGATCAACCTGCCAACTGAGTCTTCAGCCTTGGAACCTAAACAGGCATGGAAACCTATGCAGGGACACCTCCTGGTGGGTAATGACCTCCCCTCAAGATCTAGGTTGGCTTAGCATGAAAATTTAATTTTAAAAGGGGTGGAGATAGGCAGCAATGGGTCAGGGTCTACCATTACGTTCAGGTGAGCTGGTGATACAGGACGAGCTGGAGCAAGAAGTGGTAGACATTGGTCCCACCCTGTCAAATACAGTCAGTCCATGATTCACTGAGGTGAACCTAATTTTAGGCTGAAAGTCTAGCTCTCCAAAAGGTTTACAGACTTCTTAAGATCCCAAATAGCTGGCCAGCAGTGAACGATGGATAGGAGTGTCCCCAGATAAGCTTGAGCACCTCTGCTGCACACTTCTGCTCTCCAGAGAGCCAGCTTGCCGCAGCTGTTTCAAGCACTAGGGCCCACAGCCAGCTATTACTCCCATTAATGACATTTTTAGAGGGTGAAGACCTCATCGAATCCATTGATGTTGACCCACGAGGCTACATTTTCTCTGTGTTGCTCAGTGAATTAGGCAGGCAACTGCTATTAATGAAAATAGGAGATCTGTATATCCAGTTCCTAGCTCACAGGGCTGCTAACATACCCCATAATTTGAGAGAATTATGTCTTAAAGGCTATATTGTGATAGAGAAATCACTCACTATGAAACAATGTTTAAATGGTGGAAAAATCTTGGTTCTAATGTTAAATGAATTTCTCTAACACAGACTTTCAAACAAGTATTACAGGATGAAAATTTCACACTTCAGAATACCTAATTTAAAATAACAGCTTATATCTTAGGTACTCTGGCTTACTGAAATGATTAGGCCCATTTCTGTGAAGCACCTGTCCCAGTTCATTTTATCAGGAATGTTCTGCCCTGCTTAATCAAAACAAAACCTAAGATACCTACATTTACATTTTTTAGTGAACATAATGATTATGAGTGGAATTTTCATGCTGCATTTTTCAAGAAGAGGTGGGTACCCATAAAAATACAAGTGACCTACCACCAATGCCATTATTTTAATTGACATCTGCGAGCATATTTTCTTAGGTTGCATCAAGACAGACGAGGGCCCTTTGTGCCCTTCTGACAGTGATGGCAATCATTAAAGATTTACCGGGGTCATTAAAGTGAGAAATAGCAGTAATGCAGAGCTGAATATCACCATCCCATGTGGATTCAACTGAAGTGCAAAAAAAGCCAGGATAGAATTAGCCAAGATCCTGCACTGCCACCTTAACCTCATTGTAAAAAAAAAAAAAGTCACGGACTTGTCTATAACACATTAGAGTAGCACATTTCACTTATATGGCAGGTATTGCCAGTAAGGGATATAACGCTCCCCTTTGCATTAAAGCGCTACTTGTGCTTTCACGTGGCACCAGCTACGATGAGAGCTGGCGGGGGACTCTGGGTCACTGCATTAGTGCCAGCTCAGGAAACATTTCTCTTGAATTCTCCTGGGACATTGCAGCAAATGCAGCAGGAGGTAGCTCGAGGGCCACCCTTCCCCTCTCGCCCCCCTTAGGGCTGCGTCCCCTGACACTGAGCTAGGACATGCAAAGGGAGACCTTCATATGTCGAGCCACTGGGGAAGCCCCGGGGACAACCCGCCTTGCAGGACATGGGTAGCAACTCGTACTTGCCCTTCCAGGGATCCAGGTTGAGAAACCAGCACAGCCCTGGCAACACAACAGTTTTAAAAGGAAAGAGCAATTACCATGAGTCAGTAGGTTGTTACCTTACAATCCAACCAGATCTGGTCCTTCTTTTCCACAGCATCCATCTTCCTTCTAATGCTCTTCTCTCTAAGCACGGACCAGGTTTCTGCTTCATTACTGGATTTGAACTTAAAAAGCAACAACCCACTGTATCTTTGAAACATAGTCTTTATGTGGGCACTGTAACTACTTTTAGCAAAGACCAAAAGACACTAAGAGGGAAAGAAACAAACAGCTGCAGGTGTAATAAGATTTAACATGTTTAACTACAAGCCTGATGAGTCATAAGACACGCACCTTGCCAGAGCAGCTGTATGTAAATTATTCTAAGGTAAAAAAGGAAACTATTTTTTAAATCATTATCACACGTGTGCTCAATTATTTTAATACCTTGTGAATTGACATCACAAAGATCCTTGGAGAAAAGGTACAGGGGGTTTCTAACCTTGCTTTGATTATCCTGTTCATTATATCAAATGGAACAGGAAAGTGATCTCCTACGGGAATCAGTCACCGCTCTTGTTTTCATCCACCTCCTTTGATTTCCTGAGTAGCTCAGATTAAAGATAGACCTTCTTTTCTGTCTGATGTGGTGCCTCACTGCAGAGCTGTGAGAAGGAGCAGGCAGCACAAAGCTCTTTGTCTGCCAGGGCTGAGCTAACCAGCCCGCCCGTGTCCTGGGTACAGTGCCAGGCTCTTCAGTGGTGGAAAAAAAATGCTTCTTGTCAGTCACCTGAAGAATGAAACAACTGACAGCATCAGGCACAGGAAGGGAGGACAAAAATAATGGCAGGTTAAAAATAAACACTGTGAAGATCACTCTCTGGGTATGCAAACACATGGATGCACACATATATTTGTAAAAAAGCATCATATAAGCATAATACACAGTGGTTGTGAACACTCCACTTTAGCCAACCATGTGTGAGTACTCTCTACCACACTACGGATGCTGGTTTTGTGGAAGCTGTGGGACTCTGACTCTAAAGATCCTTTCACGATGACTTCAGCCAGTCTTGCATATCCCAGTGGAAAAAAAAAAATAAATAAAAATACTTCATGCTCCTATCAACTCACACCTGATATATTGGTCCTTCAGAGTCAGACATAATTATCACATGATGCACAACAGTGAACATGTTTTAAACATATGTTTTACATGGTGCAATCAATCACAATGCAACTAATAATGCTAATAGTTGGTATACAGTAACAATACACCCTCAAGCTTGTGCAGTGGTGAGATAATGTGTTTCCCAGGTCACTGGAGGCACTAATTTCACCTTCTGTCTCATGATACTTCCAAGGAGTGTGTTATCTCAGGGTAACACATGTCTGCTGGTACCTGACTGTTTAATTATTGTACACAAAATTCCAAATCAGAATAATTGTCATCTTGAGGTACTGCTGTGCACTGCAGGGTCCTCCTGATGTGAGTGAACAAATGTAAGTTATGCGGCAAATCGAATGACCTTGGCAGAAATTTTTGTCCCCAAACCAAGAGCTTCTCACAACTTTAAGGCACAATGTAAAGAAGAAAAAATACAAATATTGCAATTACATTTTCAGTTGAAAAATCTACAACAGTTTGCAGTTTTTAATATGGAATTTTTCTAAACAAAAGGTATCTTGTTGGAAATACACAAACCCATATCTCACAAAATGCTAGGCCATTTCCTAGTAGAAGTGGATGTTTTAGTCTGTCTTAGTGAGAGTCTTCTACTTCCTATAAACAAACACACATACACAAACTGTTTGGAGCAAGGCTTTTACATACGAGCTGGATGGGTTACAGAGCCATTCTCCAATCCAATTAAATAGTTATATGAGGTGAAGCAGCAGCAGCAAGAGTGGGAAGGACCCATGTGTGAGTAGGTGGAAGCACTGGGTGACGGGTACTAAGCTTGACGTATGGGAGACCCAGTCCTGATTCTTCAGTAAGGTAGTACACACAGACACGAGCTTGCACCTGGATCTGCTCTCAGAGATCTTGCTATAAACAGCTAACTGGTATTACTATTTTTTTCAGGAGAAACTTGATCTCCAAATTGAGAGAGATACTCACACAACTCGGCCTCATAACCAAAACCATTCCTACAAGCAATGGGATCTCTGATCGGTTGCCATTTTCTGTCACTCCATATCCCTGAAAAAGAAGACTGATCCCTTAAATATCCACAGGCCTCCAAGTAACTCAGAAAAATTTCAGTCGTATCTAATTTTCATTGCTATTTTTAAACACTGAAATATTGTTATCATAGAAACACTTAAGTATCTAGGCATGTTTTTTTACTATAAATGAGGAACTTCAGGGCAAATTAGGAACTTCATGGAAACATAAGATTTCATATAATTTCTGTGTTGTTCCAAACTACAGTTGCACTATCAGTTCTATTCTGACCCCTAGAGCAATTGGTCCTGACTTGTCATGGGATGAAAATCCATCACTCAAATTGCTTGATATTTGGGATGGCAATCCATCATCCAAGCTATTTGATACACGGCATACCCGACAACACCTTACCATGAATCACTAACAGGAAGATACGGAATAATACAAAAAAATAGCACCCCAAAGGATTAATAAAGGTGGTTTAGTGCAGCCCCCAACCTTACAGCAGGATTGTTAATATCTGACCCAATCCTGAGAGATGTTTGTGCAACCCATTCTTACACATAATCAAAACCCAAGGCACAGTGGCAGTTATGACTGGCCAAGGACTAAAAGGTTAAAAAAATGGCAACAATACAAGAATATCAGTCAGCTCTTACAAAACAATAGTCACAACTTTTTTGCCGTTTTTTTTTTTTCTGCTAGTATAAGGCTATCTTCTAGAGACAAGTCACATGAGTCCTTCTAATGGAGTATTTATGAGTACATGTAACTTGAATTTTGATTTTGTTCCTATGCAGACAGTATCTTTCAAGACATCTAAAACAATCAGAACTTCTCTAAAAATTGCTTTTTTATTTAATCATTCCCTTTTTTTTTTTCCTTGTTGATATTTATGTGTAACTAAAAGTAGTTTATTAGGATAACCAGTTCCTCAAACTGGAATTTAGTTTGGGCTCTATCTACATTAGCAAGTATATTGGCACAAAAGGGAAAGATTTTCTTGTGGAAGCAAATATTTCTGAGGTCTTCACATCTATGCTATAGGCATTTTGAGGTTTTGTTTTTCTTTGGCCTACAATCAGTCTGATTGCCTGACTGAACACCCCTACTGTGTGCATGGTTCAGAGGTGGCTCAAAAAGAGCTGTTGGTTCGGACACATTCTCCTCTCTGGCAAATACCTGGAGCAGTTTATTTTTCCTTTGAAGGAATCTATTTCACATGCACTAAAATTGCCCAGTGAAACACCATGGGATACATGGGGACAGACAAGGGGTTAACTGGGTCCCCCTGTTCACACTAAAAACTGCACTGCTCCTCCACCCCCAAAAGCAAATGTGCCTTCGCCCCCATGTAGGCCACCAGCAGCCTCTCTGGCACACTGGGGAGCAAGTAAAAAAATGCTACGGTATCAAGTGTCACCATGAATGTGATCAATGGCTCTTTGGTATTTTGTGATAGACTGCTTTAGGAACTACCTACTTGGAAAATTGTCCACTTACAGGTAAGTGAGAAGCTGTTTGTAGGAGCATTCACACACACACACATAAACAAACAAAAAAAAACCCCAACCAACCACATACTTTTATCTTTTGGACGGATATTTTTCAGCTCTAAAAGGTGTTGCCACAGCTTTTACCCACCTGTGATTTTTCAGTGTCACTATCCATTATGATCCTTCTCAGCTGCAAGAAAGGAGAAAAATTATGAGCTCTTTCATGAAGGATATAGCTTTATTTTACTTGGGCTGAGAAATTAAGGATGCCCTGACTGACAGCATGTGGTTTCTATTTCTGTTTATAAGCAGCCTTACAATAGTAGGTCAAAAGGATTAGAGGAAGGTCAGTGTTACTGTTTCTAGAGGAAACCAGCAATTGTAGATTCACTTCAATGTTCTTGCTTTCCAAAGAAAGTGGAAATCTTATATGACAGGGTTTTTCAAACACCTGCCCTTTTTTTTTTTCTTTAGTAATTGAAGTAAAGGAAAGAGTTGTGGAGTTATTTACCTCTCTCTTTTCCCTTTTATCCATTATTCCATAAATATTACATAGAGTGGAAAAAAAGTTAATTTGTTGTCAGATACAGGTCCTAATTTACTTCTGTTTTTCTTGTAACTGCATAGTAAAGAAACAACTATATCAGTACAACTAAATACTATTTAAAGCAAAAACACATGGAGGAGCTGTAATATCTCTGAGCAACAGCACAGTCAAATACTGTAAGAGAGCAAAATATTCTCTGCAGTTCACTCTTTTCATTTTCCACTCTCTCACAGCTGCCTGATCTTGCTGTTCAGTGGCATAACAGGGAAAAAAAATCCACTCAATTTACATAGTTTACATCAGTTTATCGATTTATTAACAACTTGTAAAGAACTACCAGAATTATACATTTGGGATCGATACCCACAAAAGAGCAGGTGAAATCACTACACTGGGCATTAACAAAATGTTAATTTGCACTCACAAACATCCAGAATTCTTGCTACTTTGTCACTCCTTTTCAAGATGACTCCTTTTTCTAAGGTTTCCCTACAACTCCCAGGTTACTGTTTCATCCCGCTGATGGCTGTCTCCCTCTTTAGCATGATGGGAGTTTGGCATGACATGGACACACAGCGGACACCTCCCCATCTTACTAACTGTTTTCCAGGCTGTTCTGGAAAAAGTGGGCTATGTATACATTCACCTCTTTAGCCATCCCATGCATCCCACTCCTGAAAGTATGTCAGGGTGGAGAAACTGCATCCTGTATGCAGCACTGCAACGTATGCTCAGCAAGTGGGGCACGCCTGGAATTTTCCAAATTGCACGGTGTAAGCCTCACTCTGTTAGGACCTATTTCTCCTTCCACAAGAAAAGAACTGCAATGCTCCAGTTGCTTTTAATGGTTGAAAAATCATGTTCCCTTGAGTGAGAAGATAAGCTGAGAGGTTTTTTAATTAAAACTCGCTCTTCCTCATCTTTATCCCAAAAGTCTCTTTCATGTTAAAAGCCAACCTTTCGATCATTCCGACACTCCAGGTATGTCTTGCAGACTACCTGTTTGCTCTTTTATATGAAAACTAAATTACACGTACATACCGTGAAACAGGACCTGTACATCACCGGACACATCCTGACTTAACCATAGGAACACGTTTGTAGCAAACCAACCTGCTAAATGACAGTATTGCTCTGCTGAGTGAAGCAGTATTTCCTTAGAAAATGCATGCAGCACACTTCATATTTACGCAGCCAAAAAGCCTACAGCAGCAAGCAGCACGCAGGTTGTCTTTGTAGGACTGAAGCTACTGGTGCCCTCTCTGATGTCAACAGCGAAGATGCTAATGCAGCTCATCCATGGGGATGTCACCAGAAAGGGAGGGCAGGGACATACCTCACACCTCCCAGATATGCTGGCTATTGAGATTGCAAGTTTGCAACTCTGCTGCCTCTGACTGACAGGCAAATTAGGTGAATCTGTTCGAATGAATCCAGAGGAGAGCCACAAAGATGATCAGAGGGTTGGAGCGCCTCTCCGACAAAGATAGGCTGAGACAGTTGGGGCTGTTCAGCTTGGAGAAGAGACGGCTCCAAGGAGACCTCATAGTAGCCTTCCAGTACCCAAAGGGGACCTACAGGAAAGATGGGATCTCGTTATCAGGGAGTGCAGTGATAGGACAAGGGGTAACTATCTGAAACTGAAAGAGGGTAGATTTAGATTAAATATTAGGAAGAAATTCTTTACTGTGATAATGAAATTCTGGAACAGGTTGTGTAGAAGTGGTGGATGCCCCATCCCTGGAAGTGTTCAAGGCCAGGTTGAACAGAGCTTTGAGAAATATGGTCCAGTGGAAGGTGTCCCTGCCCTTGGCAGAGGGGTGGAACTAGATGATCTTTGACCTCCCTTACAACCCAAACCATTCTATGGTTCTATGGTTGCATGAATCTCCTCACGCCTGATAGGTGAGCCCACATTTCAGTGTTGCAGCACCTCCGTGCGCAAGGGCTCCTGATGCTGATGAGGGGCTTGGCACTATCCCCTGCCCACCAGTAGAGCTGTACTCATAAACCTGTCTATGAACAGAGCCTCCCATTTCCAGCGCATCCCAAAGTATCAGATACATGTGGTCTAGTTCTTGGCCCTGGGAAGATTTAACCCTGGAAGCGTAGATTTGCAGAAAAAAAGGATGAATGCTGTCAGGGAAATTAAAGGGAAAAATAAGAGTGGAAATGAACTCTTAGATGGGTACATCATAGCAGTATAAAACAGCTAAAGAATCAGGTCTTGTTCAGGGACTTCACTCAAGTTATTTAAGGCAGGACTTTAGCCCCAAAAGGCCAGGAATCTGGTTGACCAAAGCTAAACCAAAACTGCTTCCAACTAACAACTAACCAGGAGAAGCAGGTCAAAAATGGTGCTCACAAATAAATCCAGTCCTGTACCTACCACAAAGCTATGCTTTCAAAGGCAGCTTGCAAAGCATCTAGGTGTTCTGCTCCTTAGTGAAAGCTTTCATGGAACTGCAACACCCTTTTTTGTACAGATCCCATGGATGCATTTTACCGTACTCACAGTTGTATCAACAAAACCAACCAAACAAAATGAGTAAAAGTCTTGAGAAGATCTAAAAACTCACTTATCATTGCCTCTAATGGCAATGTTTGATATGTAAATAATCTAGCTATGTATTTTTTTATATGAAGAAGCAAATCACATAACCTAAAAAAAAACATCAGCTGAAGCCTAAATGAAGGAGGTCTGGACAATTAAGCAACACACTTAAATATGGTGAAGCAAGCATGTTTTGTTTGCCTTTTCCTTGGTCTGTGTTTATACTGTGGGATTTTTGGAGGTGAGGAAGGTACTAAGGCACTAGTGAGATAATTCTTACTGTTTTCTCCCTCTCACATTTTTATCATATGTTTTATTTAGATGAGGTCTTGTTTAGATTGGTTGGGTTTTTAATTATTATTTTTACCACAATCTTGTTTATGCTACAATTTTCATGATTTTTTCCTGAACTCATTTGATTACTCATCATATTTTTACTACTTTCATTTGTAGAACTATTATCTTTTGATCTTGTGCTGTTTTCCCATATGTTTAAAGATTTCAAAACTAATTAAGATGATTAACTAAAAAAGACTAACTGCATTTATAAATGAGATGGGTTGCTTCTGATTAGCAGGTGGCTCTTTTCTGTTTTGGATACATAAAAGCAGATGGAAATGTGGCAGACTTAGCTATATTTAATCTGCCCACTTCCTTCCAGACTGCTCCACTTTCCAGTTAACTAATGACAAGGAAACTTATGAAACTTCAGTCTCCTTTTTTTTTATTTTCCCTTTGCCATTTCTCATTTGGCAACAGATGTCCTGTTTGAAACCCTGGTCATTCTTAACTAAGAGTTTCCAAACTATATTTTCTAAACATTTTGTGACTTCTATTCACAGGTTTCAAGATACCTGGAAGGACCAAAGGAGAAAACATACTCAAAAATAAGAATTCTGCTTCTGGTTTTAGTGTGCAATGAATGATATAAATATTCTTCAGTGATGATTTTCAAAAAAAAGCTGTCGAAGGAGATTCCTTTTGCTCTCAGGTTCTTTTTTTGCTATATTTCAATATAAAAACAGACATGTGACACTCTTTTTCTTATATCCAAGATTTTTTTTCTGATTACTACCGGAAATGCTACTCTGAGTCAGCTGTTTCACTATACTGTATTTTCCTTTTATTTTTAGGCTTCTCTTTAACTCTTATTCCTTTTAGCCTCTGTTTTTCTATTTCAATTTTTGTTCATTATTTAACCTTTTCTGTACTACCACTTTTGATACAGTATCTGCAACTCATCGCTTCTCTAAACCTTGTCTTTTCCTCACTTAAACAATTTTCTTGTTGACATACCAAATAAAACTTATCCCACTTCAGTCAACATCTGCACATCTGATACACATTTGTTTTGTAGTAATAAAGAGACACCAAAAAGCAGACTGTCTTTTCATTTCCATATGCATAGTATCAGAGAAGAAAGAAAAGTCAGATACATTTGGCAAGTTCACATGTTCAAAGTGTTGAAAAAACTAGATCATTTTTTCCTGTTTGTAGTTGTGTGCTGATAGTATCCTTTATAATTGACTGTGTGTAATTTATTTTTCATTTGTTATTGGTGTCTTGTTTCTTACTATTAAGCATAGGTATGTTAAACGCATAGCTCAATAGGTCATAGCTTCCAGGTCTTCATACACCTTTTTCCCTTGTTTCAGAATTTCTTTTAAAAATGTGTAATTAATTGTTAGCCAAATATATTGAGGATAATGTCAAAAAGTTACCTCTTTGTGGCACTGCCAATCTGTAACAATTTTACCACTGCACAAATCAGAACAAAAAATAATAGTACAGCCGCACGACAGTATTGGAAATAACTGGTTCACAGAGGCCTGAGGAATGGGAGCAACTTATAAATCTATAACCTAGAATGCATACGCTACTTAGAAGTACATGAAAACAATTTGATAGTTTAAGTGTGTCTGGAACCAGTTTGCTTTTCAGAGGTTACTTTTTATAAAAGAAGTTCAACATGAATCAGATGTGGACGATTCTAAGTTATAGCGCTTACTGCGTAAAACTGTGTTTTCTATACACTTTTATCAGAATAACTCTACAAAATCTTACCTGAGATTTATGCAAATAAATTTCGATTATATGGGCCAAAATGACTTATTTGCCATTTCCTTTTCGGTAATGCAGCACTTTTGATTTAAGTGGAGGTATTCCAGAGCAAGTGAGAGGATGGGGGAAAAAAATTTAAAAAAAAAAATAAAAATCAGACCACAGAAATTCAATTAAATTGAAGCAAACCCTCATGTTCATCCATACCAAATTCTGGTGCTTTGTCTTTTTTCAATAGATCTGGTCACATACTTCTTACATAAAAATATAAGAATTTAGTATAATTTTTGAGATGTGTAGCAGCTGCATTTGTGTTCTCTGACACAACCAAAAACTGGTCAGAGGATAATAAAGGGAGGATGGGACACAAGGGAGGATGGGACACAACATCTGGTGCTTAAAGTAATGATGAAAGTGAAAAACAAACAAACCGATACATGTAACGGGTGGTGATGGTGCAGATTTCCACCTGCATTCAATAGCAAGAAGGGTTGCCCTCCCTAACTCTTATTCCTTTTTATCTCAGTTCTTCTCTATTCAGACATATGCACTAAACAATAGAACTGAAATGCAAAGTTGTGCAGCTTTTAAGATAGCAGTAATGAGAAAGTGTGCTAAGTCCCAATCACAAATGAACACTGGTGTTCAAAATAGGAAAATGTGGTACCAGGGGATTTTCTGAATTCAAGGCTTTTATTATATCCAGAATATTGTTGTGAATAATAGCATGCCAGAATTCTAAAACAAATCCAGATCTTCATGTCTTTAACTCTTTTTTAAGATATTTGTCTTCAGCAAAAATTTTAGATACATAAGGACTCAAGGATTTTTCAAGGAGTTCATAAGTGCAGCTACATACAGATATTTATCTGTTGTTCGAAAAACAAAATCTGGAAGGTATCTTTGCCAGTAAATCTGAGTAAGTGCTATTCGTACTGATGCTATTGAATACTAGCATCCTCCATCATCTGTTTAAAATGCTGTTATAAGGAACCGTATGACTCAGGGAATTGGTAATGGGATATAGAGCCTTTCACCTCTAGGTCAATAGTTATAATCTGAAACAGACGGAGGGAGCCCAGGAGTCAATGCCATGTAATTCCCGTCTACTGACTTTAGTAAAATTAGTCTGTGGCCTCCAGACGATTTCTATAGAAGAAATACTGTAACCACAATAGGCGGGAGAAAAATCACTGGCACTGGTATCTGGCACTGACAGGAACAGGAAATCCAAGAAATTGTCTAGGGGAATATGTGGTTCTTCTAAAATAAGTAAGTGGAAGTGTTTCAGTAAAGAACCTAAGGGAAAATAGCAGGAACTTTTCATCTTTCTGTGGCGCTGGCAACTCCCATGGACTTGAACCCACTTGAAGTTTTAAGTGTTCCTTACTCATAAAAAATATCAGATAATACAAGTTGTGTGTCTTGTACAGAGCAAAATCCATAACCTCTAAACATCAATACACTCTGAATATATCACCTCAGTAACAACGTACAATCTTCAGCTGCTCTGACATAGCTGGTAAAACCTGTAGAGAGTTGTGCACCACCATCACAGTAAGAGGCATTTAGACTTGTTTACAGATCTGCAAACAGCCTGTCGTTAGAAACTCCTAGCATGGTTAGGTTTCCAGTGATTTACACTGTGTTCTGGTCTGCATTTTTAATTGTGCAGCCTCAACCTGTTGTTCCATTACACACATCTCCAATCTCAAGGTAACAAACTACACTGGACAGTCACCAGCAGAGCTGAAGTTGCAAAATACTGGATACCACTGCTACTGCAGACATAGGCTTCCCACTATGGAGAGGATAACAATGAATAAAAAAACCCCAAACATAGGAAGGAAAAAAGCACAGTTCAGTCATTCTGCATTAAGCTGAAACACAGATAACCTCAACACCACCAAGAGTATCAACAGACGAAAGAAGAAACGTCAGGGTTACCTTTAGTTGGGATGCATGATACCAATGTGCAGCAACCTGCAGATATACTATATAGGTGACACGTGACTCCTCGTCTGGTGATCCCTTCTCCCATCTGCAAATACATATAAATCAGGGTCAGAAGGCTTGCGTTGCAGCAGGGTGTGCTATGGGCAACGTGAAGCTGTGTCACAGTGCTACTTTTCAAACACACTTTGGATCCTTTCTGGAAAGAGGACCTGGACTAGTTTACGCTAGTGTTAACTGTGAAACTCAAAGAAACTCAAGTGTCCCAGTTAACATGCTGGGAGATCTGTTAATCTTTACGTACGATGACATTAACAAATCTATAAAACTGAAACTGAAAAATACCCAAGCATTTCAGGACATCACGGACGATGTATTAATCACGCAAACAAACATATCAGACTATCAGACACTTCCCTTCAATCACATGGATGAACTTTTATTAGTACAGTTACACAGTGGGATTTGGTTTGGATATAGATGTTCTCCTAGGACTCTTAAAGAAAGGTCAGTATCCTTACAATTTATGAAAGCTTAGATGATCAGATATATGCCAAATCAGAAATCATTAATGTTTAGAAGAAATTATTTTTCCTTGCATCAAATCGACTTTAGTTACCTAGACTACCAAAAGACAGAGCTCAGCTCTTAGTTTAGAAATAAGATATATTGGTCCTCTCTACTATCTACAGCATTTTTATCTTTAACAGTGTCCCTTTAAAGTGAGACATAAAAATAGTTGGTAACTGAAGGAACCATTGCTAACATTTCTGTTCATTTCTACTGTGCTTTTTCAACTCATCAGTTTTGATTTATTTCTTGTGACTTACACATATGAGTAAAACGGATGGAAATATTTTTGTTAAGTGGAGATTAAGCTTTGATTAACTTCCCCTCTCCCCCCCCCCCCCCTTTGAATATGAAAATATTCTATTGGTGATGAAAAAAGTACATTTCTCTATTTTCAGTTATTTCACCTAGTTTATGCTAATCCACACAAAGACTGGCAGGTCCTGTACCCAGAAATAGTTTTCACCACAACAGTACAAGAATTTAATTTTTCGGTTGGCTAGTGTTTGTTTGTGTTTTTTTTTTTTTTAATTCCCTTTAAAAATGAAATTGAATTAAAGATAATAATTCCAAAATCAAACCCATCAAAATAACTCTAACAGTCTCTAGGTGGGTTTTTTGTCCCCACTCCCACCCTCTATTTTGGAGTAGGTAGAGATGGAAAGACAGAAGGAGAAAAATAAATTCTTTGGACCTGACATGATATCAACTAGTTTCAGTCAACTGAAGAGGCATTTGTCTTTCTCTGCACTTTCTCTTTTGTTCAGCACAAGTAGATTTACAGTGTCAAAACCAGGATTTTGGCACTTGTTTTCTCACTAGTTTTTAATAAGAACTGAGCATCCAAATCCTCTTTGGACAGCTTTCAAAACAGCAGCCCTAACTTCTTCATTACACTTTTTGGGTAATATAGAGGTGACCCTTCCAGCTCTCAGAGTGTTCAGCCATGAGGACCTTTCCAGAGTGGTACAGCCCACAGGACACCTATTAGGAGGAGTGGTACAGGGCAGACCTGGGGCTCTCCCTGAGCCCCGCTGCTCTTGCAGATGGCCCATCACCCACGGGCACCTCACAACCCTCTGCCCCCTCCTAGCACACCTCATAGGAATCCACCACCACCAGGAGGAATTAGCACATACCCATAACTCACAGCAAGCTCTTGACAGCCACACTGCAGGTAGGAAAAACAAACACATCTACACACTACCACCCCCAAAGCCCTCCCCTCAGCCCTGCATCACAGTTCTACACCCAGCAAATGCTTCTCACTGCCCAGGATATTAACTCAGGTTATCCCTCCCTTCCCCACTGTCTCCTCCTGGGTTTCCAAATTTGACTTTGTTGGCAGAATCTGGCCAAGAGGTGAGTTGATTTTCCTCCATCAGGGCAGCTTCCTCAGACTGTTACCTTATTCCCTGGCCTGTGACAAAGTGGAGAAAAGAGAGGGAGCAGAAAGGCAGACAATAAGAAACAAAGAGGAAAGCAGACAGGTAGCTGGCTCTTCCCCACCACCGATGCATCCTTGCTGACCCAAGGGACATCATTCTCAGCTATTAGCATGAATGCATTTCCCACATGCATTTGGAAAAACCAAATTGCTAGCTATTTGTTTGTGTTAGTTTTTTTTTAAAGCAGTCCCTTTTGATATCCATAATCTCCTTGAAAATAATTCATGGTATTCTGTATAACGTTATGAGGCTGTAGAGCAGAGCTGGCTGAACTCACCGAAAAGGGCACTAGATTAAATGCAGGTAACAGTTATGAATCGTTAGTTGTAATTTACTGACTACGGTGGGGGAAAGACAGAGGGCATGGTGTGGTTTTCACAGCATGAATTAGAGTACTCTGGTGAAATGAGGGTGCTTTGTGCTGATTAAATTATAAGAAATGTGCACCTGGGCCACATAAAGACCTGACGTTCTTTCCCTATAGTTTGACTGATAATATAAATGATGTACATCATAATTTCTGCATCATCTGAAAGTTTAATACATGTAATCGTGAGCTGCTTTTCTTCCTTGAAATTGCAAACACAGCAAAATTGCAGGTTTGGTGCTACTGATGAGTCATTGTTGGCCTGCTGTATCTATATTACAATGGCCATACATAAAGAGAACCATGACATCCCAGTTTACCATCATTATCTGTTGCCTTTTGAGTTGTTTCCACAGCTGAACGGTTCAGAAGGAGCCTGGGTCAAGTAGCTGGGGAGGAGGAGTTGAGTTGGTAGCTTATAATGGAAATGAGTTTGGTATGATCTCAGCTACTTAAAATACGCAGAGTTTTGCATGATAGCTAAGGGAAAAGGCACTTACAATAGTATAATAAGTATATAATTTACATGCAAAAGATCAAACATTAATAGATAAATGCAGAAAACTGAGCATGTTAAATAACAGGGAATCTTTTTCTTCTATCTATGCCTGTGGAGGTTTAATATACAACGTGGAAGGGAATTTAGCCAATTTTGCAAAAATGGCAGTTGTGTATATATCCACCAAATATCCACCAAAAAAAACCCATCACTTCAATAGTTGAAACACTCCATTGTCAATGATTTCTTCTTTAACCTTGTTTTCATCACAACTTCACAAGCTTGGCATGTATGTGTAGATACACTATTCTTTTCAGATGCTTTAAATCTGAAAAAAATTGTTGAATTAAAAACCAAAATGTTCTAAATTGGAGTTTAATAGCATCTCTTATTTAACATTTGAAAGAAAGTTACAGAAAAGAATATATTATTTCTTTAGGAATAAAATAGGGGAAGCTGAGGAGAAACACCCATATTTACTAGATCAAAGAGAGTAATATTCATTTTTGTGAATAAAAAAAAGGAATATTGGGGAAAAAAGCCTATGAAAGGACAACCTGCAGTGCATAGGATATACTTGCATCAGAAGATGCGCCTGAGGAAGGGTTTCTTTAGTTCAATGCTCACTTCTGGTATCACGTATCCAATTTCTCTGTCATCTCAGGGTTTTGGAGAACATGTAGGCAGAAAAGTGTTAATTAACGTTGGCTTTATTTTTCATATCAGAGCATGTTTGTACGTTTTCCACAGAAATAAAACTCAATTGAATATGGTGGTGTTACTCTTGAATTGCAATTCAGTCAAACAATGCGTATCCTTGAAAAATCAGTTTCGAAGAGTTATTGAAAATAGTGATAGAAAACAGCTTGGACAAAAGCAAACTCAAGACAGCGCTTTCGTAACTGCCAACCAAACCAACTGCTCCTCCAGGCCGGATCATAGTAGACCACAGCCTTCATTAACCATAGAATCAATCTTGGTAAGTACTGTGGTAACTACATCTTGAACAGGATGAACTCTTTCAGTCAAGCTCATACTCTCTCTTCTAATCTTAAGAAAACGCATTCCTCTAAACCAAAGACCTGTGGTAAGTATCACACAACATCACTGTGATATATAGCAAGAATTTGATTAGGTAGATAGAGAACATACACCGTGACTAGCACAGGGGTTATGACAAGTTGTTAAACATCAAAATATTACTTCCTGCCTGGGGATAGATTTGGCATCTCTATTGCAGAGAGTCTTATATTAGATAGTAGTAAAATGCATAACAAGCATATCATGATATTATCTTATATGAGAATGAACAATTGGTGCTGTTGGCTTCACAAACAAAAAAGAAAAAAAAAGAGAAAGCATACTCAGATTATGTTTGAAATTCTGCTGATGTAATAGTAAAACCTCTTTCTCTTAAAGCAGAAATTTTCTTTCCTAAACTCTAAAACCTTCAATGTGATGAAATTATTTCAACATAACTTCATCCTATTAAGAAAAGGGATCCAACATATTTCAGCTGGCACAAGGGCTTACCATCATTTCTTCTCTGAAAAAAAACCTGAAAGCCATCATTTTCTCCATAAGACTACATGAAAATACGGGAACATGAAAACCTGCACGAGTTAGACTTAAGGTACTACCAATAGCAGCTCTCTTGGTATAAGCTGTAAGCACTCATCATTTGATTGATCATCGATTGGTACAAAGGGAGCAGTGCAGTTTAAAGTAGAGATGTGGCCCATGGAAGTCCCTGGACAAGTCCTCTGCCTCTATTTTCTTTAGACCACAGAACCAGCTGACAGAAAACATACTGGTTTAGAGTCTGCTTTTTTCCTTCTGAATTAGGCAGCTAAGTATAATAAATTACAGTTTCTAAGTAAGAGTTTGTTACATTTTAAAATTATTTCAGGCGGAGGACACTTACATTATCTGAAGTAAGGTACTCGCAATATATGGTTGTGGTAGCTCAACCACTCTCTGGGCATGAGAAGGCATTGTTCTTCTACACTCATAAAAAAGGTTTACTCTTACACAGACCTTATTTCTCATTGCTTTTTAGTCTAGTAATAAAGGTAAGACAAGCTGGAGAAACAAAGGAGACAGAGTAAAGGACTATATCAAAGCCTGACCAATTTTCCACAAGCTGGAAGTTTCCCAAATACATGAGGGATGATGGTATCAGTGACTTGGATTTCATGGAGCTTGCCAGGACTCGGTCCTCCTGTGCCAGAAATCTGCCACAAGAGTGAGCGTGCCTACACTGTCACTTGGAAAAAAAACATTTCCAGTCTTCCCCGACAGTGACACCAGTGTTGATAAAAACATTAGACTCCAGCTAAGGCTTTAACATTTACATTTTTTTGAGGTTATGAGAGATAATTAGAAAAAATAACCCAAAAAGAACATAAGTACAGATAAAGTGCCAGAAGAAGTCTGTTGGAACTAGGCTGGTCCTGAGAAGAAATCATGCAGTGGACACAAAGACCATCGAGCCATAACTGAATAAAGCAGGACAGAACTGCTTATTTATTAAGCAATGCTCTGCCTCCCTTACTTGCAGTGCACAGTATCTCACAATAGTCTCACTGGGACTATTATGAGAGAAAATTACTGCTCAACATGAATAAATGTGGAAAAGTCTGGGTCTAAGCTTCTAAGTGTTTTGGTGGTTTTTTTAATGTTTTAATGTGTTTTAAATTGTTTTCATTATTGTGCTCAGCTACATTATAGGGGCAATTCTGTAAGATGAAGCTGAGCCGAGCTCTCTGTTGAAAGGTCAAGGCTTGTAAGTGTTACTAATTAGGGACACAGGCACAGAATGAGTTATGTTTCCTTAGATAAGGAAAAGGAAAGAGACTTAGCTGTTGTTTAACATTACATGAAATCACTTCTGCTTCTCTGTGGCAGAGTTTAAAAATATCATGAAACAGATGCCCTGGTTCTTAAGCTGCATTCTGCCCTGCCTAATATCTGCAGAATCACAGAAAAGGTAGGTATATACCAGGCTATTTCAAATTTCAGAAGAAAGCTTATCTATCACAAAGGTTTTGTCAGTCTCGCAAGAAGAGAGGCTAACACGAGATTTCTCTGTCAGAATCCAGCTCAATGAATCAAATGTCAGCGTGGAGGAGGATGTGATGAGAGCACAGAGGGTACAGAGGCGGCAGGAGGTGATATACAAAAGCTGAAAAGTCTATTTTGTGAGGTCAGGAAGGTGACAGTTTGGACCACTGAATCAGAATGGTCTTTTCAGGTTGCAATTCTCATCAGGGTGAAGGATGCTCTCTTTTAAAGGAAAAAAGTTGCAACTATGACATGGTACAGCTGGTACGCAACTGTAACTGGAAATGAGAACAAAAATTCACCACTGCTAGCACTAACCTTTCCTTACAATATCAAAAGTCGGTATGAAGATTTGGAACCTAAGCTATGTTTCATCTGATGGTCATACACAGTCTAGTTAGACAAAAGACCAATGCCTAATACTCTACAGGTTATATTTGGTGTAGGCTGACATTTTCACCTCGTATCACTTTCAAGAAGATCAGCTGCTAACAAAGTGAAGAAGAAACTTATTAAAAAGAAACAGTGAAGAAGACATATACCAGACAATCACAATGAATTGTTTTCTTTCAAATCACAAGTTTACCTTGTAGGTTGAGACTCACCTCTAAGACAAACATCCGGATCTGAATTCCTGTTATTAAGTTGATAGAGACTATGACAATTTACAGAGGTACACACAGAGGTTACACCCCTGACAGCTCCAGATTGCTTTGTCTAAATTAATAACAACTCTGAATAAAAGGCATCTAGTCCAGCTGTACAGTCTCACACTTAACTTTTCCATTAGTGTCACTGGCCTCCCAGAGGTCTCTTCTCGTACTTCATATGTTTATAGACAAGACATAAATGACCCTATATGCATCAGCTGGGCTCAGTGAGCATCTCTCTCTCTCCCCCTCTGATACCCATCAAAATTATTCACTGTGATTACACTATGGTCATGTCAGAAATATAGCCATACCTTGAAAAGCTAAATAAAAGGCCTGGCAACTAATCTTGGAAACGTTATTCACGCAAGCAGACTCGGTGTGAAATAGAGGTACTGCAGTTGATGAGGCTACTGCACCTGCATGTGTAAGTGGCACAAGTGCCTCTTGCAGACAGATCCCTATGGTTTTCCTCTTAGCTTTTCCTTTTTGCTGCCCAGCATGCAGTTAGTTTATGAGAAATAGGGGGTGTGCATGGTGAAGTCATATACGGAGTGTGTGAAATAATAAAACTCTTACCTGCACTCAAGTCACAGAGAGGCATTACTCCTGTCATGGAGCTCTGGATTCAGTGCTGAGCTCTACCTCGGGGATTCTTACTTAACCCAGGATGGGGTCACCTGACTGCCTGAGGAACACAGGTAAGGCTGGAAAAGAAATCAGCATCACCTCTGAGAACATCAACTAACGTTTCGGTTGGATTTCTTTTGCCACTGTGATTTTAAAGATCAAATAATCAACAAATGTTTTCAAATGGATGCTTCCTGATTATGTCAAAGTGCCCGTTCTAGAGTTGTCCTTAGGCTCTTAAAACTTGCAATAAGGAGTTTAAGGCAGGCAGCTGGGAAAATCAAGCTTTTCAAGTACACACAGTTGCTGTCCATGAAACCTGAGTGACTAGTCAAAACCAGAAACTGAGGAGAATCTGAGCTTGGTGCTCTCATTCTGCTGAGGGACTCAAGTTAATCTTCAAAATCCAGTCTACTTATCTGGTCACCAGCTTGTCTGCGGCATTGACTGTTAACTGCATCATGTTGCTTGATGGGTTTATGATGTGGACAAACATGCATTAAAGAGTAAAACATGCCTATCGAAACTAATTTCCAGTGTGACCTATGCCAGGATTAAACTGAGGTCTTCAAAGGTGAAAGGAGAGTGTATCAATCAAGCGCGCCTTGTAACTACCCCATCAGCCATAGAACATGTATCAAATAAAATTAAGTGCTAAATCAACTTAGCTATACACACAAAATAATTAAATACTATTTATTGATTTGCATTTCTTTGAAAGGGAGGAAAAGAGTTGTTTTGGTGTGGAAGTTTCAATATATTGGTCTCATATAGGCAATAGCTTGAGATTTAATGGACTCTAAAATAAAACCTTGTAAATATTAGGCTGGCTTGCTTTCTTTTTATCTTTTCAGTGTAACAAAGCATACATTTAGATGGATATATGCAATAGATTCTGAAACGATTCTCTCTGGACACTTATTCTAGATTTTAGAGTGTCTATTCATTTTAAATTATAGTGCTTGTAAGAGACTTAAACGAAATTGAAATAAAAGATAAAATCCATTTAAAAGTAAAAGCACCCATGTTAATACATGCAGTGTCAGAATACCTGTCTGCACTGAAGGAGGCCTCTCATGCAGACAAAGCCCTAGAGGAAAAACCTTGTTGAATGGCTTAAGAGTTAAAACAGCTTTAGAACAATCACTGAAGATACACTGAAATTTAGCATTATTAAAATTCTGTTTAATTATAAATAGAAAAACTCAGAAAAAAAATCAAAAAGAACAGTAAGATAATGGTCTGTTCTCTACTATAAAAATAACTGTTTGTTAGTAGCATTATGCAAATAGGGCTAGCTGATTTCTTGAAAATTCAGCAGTAGCAGGAAAATGCCAGGAAGAGGCAAACTCTCAGCACCAAACTCACAAAACTTTTTATGTCACACTCCACACTACATTTAGCAATGACAACAAATACTGCAAAATTTTATAGAAAAATCTCCCCTTGTGCAAAGGAGTTTAAAACAAAAAAAAAGCACCAGCCAAATATACAAGGCAATAACAAAAATCAGGATGGGTTTACGAAGACTAAACCTTAGGAATTCCTTAGTCATGTAAACAAATTTATGCAGGTCAGTAAGACAACTCAAGTGGGTGAGAAATGCAGTGATCTACCCCTAATAGTTATCAGAGATATATGACTACTTAGAAAGGAAAACTGGAAACTGATAGAGGAAAAACAAGCAAAACAGAATTATTACAAGCAGATCCCACTAGGTAAAATTATATAAACTATATGGAGGAAATAATGTGATATTATATATTATATAAAAAATATTCTCAATACTAGCACATTTTCAAAAAGGCTCAAATCTAATTTGTATGAGCTTGGTGAGGAGCACTGTCTTAAATCTGTCTGAGGATTAAGTGCATGATGCCTTGCCTTTTCTTTCATCTTGTACCATTGTTTTATTGTACGTTTTCCCTCTATTTTCCCCTGTATGATGGGTCTGGTCTGATGCTAGACTTGCTGGTGAAAGGAGCTATTATTCCACAGCTGTAATGCCTAGAAGAACTATCCTTGTGAAGAATAAACATTTCATTTTGTTGAAAAACCAAATACCTATCAACAAATTGCAGTTCCCAATATTTTTTCCACCGTTTGGGATTAGTTCAAGAATAATGAAAACTTTCATACAATCACGACAGCTCATTGTTTGTCTGGACTTTAGCAATTAAAGATTCTTTTTTTTTTTTTTTCCTAAAATTTGTAATACTTCGATTAGGCACAGTTTTGCTGTGTTTTACATTCATTGCTCGTGGAACAATTTTGCAGAAGCTGTACACATACCTTGAAGCCTAGAAACACACTCAAGTCTCTGACTTCAATGCAAATGAAGCACGTTTTTGGACTGGTACTGTATAAAATAGGTTATCATTGTGAATATTCACAATTATGAATTCAAAACTCACTTCCCATTTTTGTCCCACAGAATTAGCATAACATTTATTGCTCCAGTGAATATTCCCTTTATATTCTGTAGAATATTCATGGAAATCGAATGGAAAAGAGGTACAATCAGCTTCATTAAAAATTCAAATGAATGTTTTCCATTTCTGGCAGCATTCCTCACACATCATTAAAAACCAAACAGCTATTCCATGAGAAATGTAAGTATAAACAAACAAACAAAAAAATGTCCCATGGCTCTTCCTCCCTGTGACCTGCCATTGAAACAGTCCCCTCCTGCTTCCCCTGCTCACCACAACACCCCTCCAAACCTCTCCGAGGAAAGCCCCTCTTTCCTCCTCCTCGAGGAGAAAGATACTCTGATGAGGGATAGAGGTGCCACAGGCTGGTGACACATGCCATGGGGTAGCACCCACATCCAGTAACTGCATCCTTCTGGGACTTGCTGCTCCCAAGAGATTTGGTTGATGT
>JAHREE010000363.1:11865852-11919374 GCA_033628505.1 Tringa tobata | reverse complement strand
TTTGGCATCACCGCCATTCAAGAAAAAAGTATTTATACAACATTGTCAAACAAAAGTTATTTTGCAGCTGACAAAGTTTTGGAACAGAAGATAATAAAAATCTATTGCATATTAGTTTATTTTCTGAAAAAATGAAACAAGATCAGATAAGGCATTTTAGTTCTGAAAAACTTTAAAAACTTTGAGATGGTTTATATGATTTCAATATTGAGTATTTATCAGCTCTAAACAAGGAAAGGTGCAGAATAAAATTAAACAAGCTTTCCAAAAGAGTGCAAAAACAGAGCAGGTAAGGCCAGCTGATTATCTATTAAGTTCTAAGACTCATAATCCACTACTGGCAGGGCATGTGAAGCAGAAACAGCAAGATCTACTCATCCATCAATTCATATGATTGAGAAACATTCAAAAAAATTAAGACCATGTTTTTCCCAGAAGCCTCTTACTAATAGGAAAGAAACTTATTACTGCCTATTGCTTAGCTGGTGGCTGGAAGTCTTTTCATTAATTTGTTCTACTACTACTAACAAGTTTATGTGAGCATTTTCCACTTGTTTGGGAAGTATTTAATCATCAGTCTTTCACATTTCTTTTCTTCTAACTCAATTGGTTTGGAAAGAGAGTTAAATGCATCCATGCATGTAAATCCCCAGTCTTTCCTTTCCTGCATCACATCCCACCTCCCATTCTTGTAATGACTAAACACTGCAGAAATAGTCCACATAGCAGGCTGGAAACAACAGCAGCAGCAAAAAACCCAGCCTACTTGTCCCTGCTGCTCATGACCCTTGCAGGTATCACTGCTGATTTTTATTTTTTAATCCATGGGTGTTTTCAAAACATAGTAATTCATCTTTTCAGGACTTGTCATTAGTTTTACAAAGTAAAATAATTTGTCTCAGTGTATGTAATGGCAGGATATTCAAATAAGTCACTAACAGGATGAGTGAGAGAAATGGACAGAATATTGGGTGAATACATATGAAACTCATACATATGAAGGACCTGAATGACACAAAAAGTGTTGCCACCCACAACAGCGAAACGAGCTTTCCTTAGACAAGCCCTTCCTCATACAACAGCAGTCAGATCTACACCGAATCTGATGTGTTTGCCAAAGCTTGAGTGTCAACTGTTTGACATTTCAAATTGATTCAGAAAAAGATATTAGAAATATTAGGGCCAAGATACTAGGCCTTCTTTTTAAAGCTGAACATTTACTCTTGGACAAAAGTACACAGGAGCTGAAGGTTTTAGGCATTGACCATCTTCTGTTGAGGAGACCTGACAGGAAGCTATTGGAGCTGAGACTGAGTCCTTGGATTGGATAACAAGTCACACAGCCCCCCAGGTTTCTGAACTGTCCCTCTCAGCATCTAGCACCCATCTAGTCCTCAGCAAGAGAAGCAACTTAGTCTCAGATTTTTTTTAGCCTCTGGGGAACAGCCTGTAGTTAAAAGAGAAATGTTAGACACTACAGAATATCAGGCATGGATAACACTCAGTGGTGTCCATGTTAGGTGAAATGAGAAATCAAAGCCCAGTCTACACACACATCTTAAAGATGTGGCTTTTTGTAACTGAATAACCCATGGCATTTCAAAATTAATATCCTTGTCTCATCCTCAGCATGATTTTTCCTGAGTTTGCATTTCACAGTTATCCCACAAAGAAGAGAATTTTAATTCATTTTCTTGAAATTAAATAATTCAAAATAAAAACATACAACCGTTACATACATTTGGTCGTTACCTGGTCTTGTAGAGACTGAAAGGAAAAATAATGAAAAACAACAAAAATATTAGCATGACAGTTAAACACTCTCTGGTTCAGCCCCACATGCAAACATATTAATTGTAATTCTATATGGATACTTGGAAAATATTACTTTCTTCACAGCCATATAACTTCCACTGGACTGCATATATATTTCACAGTTGTCTAAACACTGAATCCTATTGAAATCACTCATTTAGTACCATAGATTAAATTTCATAAATCAAATACAATATTGAAAAACAAAGATATAATTTCTGAGGACTCTAGAAGCACCAAAGTATGTATTTTTTAGCTCTATTTTCTATTTCTCTATTCAGTGTTTAGACAGAGTTGTCTAAACACTGACTCCTATTGAAATCACTCATTTAGTACCATAGATTAAATTTCATAAATCAAATACAATATTGAAAAACAAAAATATAATTTCTGAGGACTCTAGAAACACCAAAGTATGTATTTTTTAGCTCTATTTTCTGTTTTCCAAGTGAGTTAAGCAGATCCTAAGTGTCACTTAAAGTTACTTCTGAAACCCATGCAAGAATGTCAGCAACTGCCGCTTGTATATAATTTTCTACATCCTGAAAACAGTAATTTACATGGAAGTAGGACTGAAAATTCATGACATGGCAGAATTACAACTGCTTGAATGTTTAAACTGTGCTTTTCCTGTTTTTGAAAGTACTTTGGTTCCTTTAAAGATGAGATTATATTCTACATTCCTGAGGTTCATGAAGATTACTTTTAGTGGAATTGCTAAAATTCTTGTAATTTTTAGCAGCAAGAGTTTAACATTAACATTATCAAGGGAAGGAAAAAAAAAAAAAAAAGAGGTTAATTCTGCTTTACTTCATTTCTGGAACAAATGCAAACAGGCTGGAGTGTCCTTTCACTTAAATATTACAAGTTGGAATAAATAGTCACACCAGTATGCAATGGTGTTCTTTTGAAAAGAGAAAAGCCTTGCAAATATTATATTTCTTGAGTGAACACAGAAGTATTATAAGGGGTAAGGAGCCCCTCTACAAGACACCCCATTTTAATATAGTTAATAAATAATTTTAAAAACCCAACTCAGATAACAGCTATATTTTAGGTTTAAACACAATCTGCACTTTCAAAGTGCAGAAATGGTTAATCCAAATAGTGAGAAGAGTTGCAACCTTTTTCAGATATTATTCCACCTAATGAAGTGAGAGGTTAAAGTAAACCAGCTAACCTATATTTTGCCATAAAATTGTGTCCCAGAACAATCTACTGCAAATGAGAAGATAACACAACTGAGGCCCTGAAGGATTTGTTACTGTGACTGATTCTGTTTAACGGGTTCATATAAATTGTTTGGAAAAATGAAAATGGCTGTAGGTTGTCCAGATTTGCAGATTTATTAAAAAAAAAGGAATAATAGTTGGAACCATGTCAGGGGTAGGAAACAAACACAAGGAATATGAATAGGGTAGAACAATAGGGACTGAGAGATCATGTGCAGTGTCAAGAGATATGATATAATGCCTTTAGGGAGGTCCAGCAAAGGATTAAAAATAACTCAAGTTTGACAAGTCACAGGGAAGATGAATCATGGATAATGACAAAAAGAAACAGCACGAAGACAGGATCACAGAATTTGTGTCCCCCAGCAGTATGAAAGTCAAAAGGTCAGTGAGGAATCGGTAGGTGAATCAGACACTTACGCCATGTATTCTCATCAAATAGTCGGTTTTCAAATTTTAGAAGAGCAGTAAATTTACCGAGTTCTTATACTTTTTAATAGGAGCATTGATTTGTTTCAGACAATTCATCTCCAGTCTAACTAGGATTTTCCTCCTTTTTGCTACTAAGACTACATAACACAGCTGGAGAAAACAACAGTTAAAAATATGATAACCATTGACTATCATTATCCATCTACCAGTGGTAAGGGAATTGCAATGCAGTTTCTCTTCTTTTGACAGACTGTTCAAGAGACTGTTTTACAAAATATTAACTGTGTTGTGTGTAGTCAGGTTTTTTAGGTTGGGTGGCTTTATTTTTTTATGGTAGAGGAAAGGGGGAAAAGGAAACAGAGGACAAGAAAAAGGGGAAAGCAATGCTCACAGAAGAAACAATGCTCACAGACCGAAATCTCTAAAAAGGGAAATGTTTCATTGCCATAGCAGGCAGAGCACGTAAAGCAACAAATAAGCTCTCAGAAATTCACAACTGGGAGACAGAAGCTTCATCTAGTAAGATGCCAGGACTCTCGTATTTTCAAAAACATTCAGAGAAACACATTCTTGAACTTCAAACTATTTCAGACATTCTTCAGTCAGGCTTGAAAATGGCTATTTAAAGTACAGATTGAGTAGAGAACATTACATCATGTAGAAAAAAGAAGAAAGAAGAGAGAAGAAAGTAAAAGGAAAAAAAAAAGAAAGAAAGCACAACTAAATGTAGTTTGTTCTTGTAAGTAGTGCTTTAAGATGTAGGAAAAAAGGCAGGAAAAACAAAATCCCAAACCAAACTGTGCTCAGAAGCAGACAACTGAAGTACAGTGTTGTCATTGTTTTTCACAGCTGAGACTGTGTTGAGTACTCTATCTTCAAAAATTAATTCTTTTCAGACATGCATTGGCAATGGTTCTCTGAAATATTACAGACCTTGTGACATGAACATGCATAATTTCTGATCAGTGAATATTGCCTTCTTGTCCAGCAAAGCAGGCTGGAGCCCTGCACCTTTTTCTCTGTGCCATTCAAGATGCAGCAAAAAGCACCATGTCTTTGATATCTAAATGCCAAATGAATTTTCCTGCTTTTTAACATTTTCTATAGTGCTTATCCTCAAGGCTTAGTACTGTATTCCACTATAATAATCCTTAATAACTATATGTTATAAAGCCATGCTTATGCCACAGGCTGAACTATTCATACTTACTATGCCAGTTAGAAACATTTTGGATTATGAAATCATATAAAAAAAACTAGAACAGATTTTTCAACTGTTAAATATATCTTCTTCTGAATAATAAGATTTTCTTTATTTATTTTAGATTTTCTTTCTTTTTTCTTTTTTTTTTTCCTTAAAGAGATATGCACTGGCTATATGAATTACATAGTTTTAAGTAAAGCAATTTCTCTGTCTGAAGTTCGTTTGCAGTCACAAACATAACATACCATTGAAAGAGTGATAAATTATATTTATGTCACGTAGTCATTAAAATACATTAATTCTTTACTTTGTTTCAAACTGAGGTTGACGTTTTGAGTGCTTTCAAAAAGTGAAAGAACAGTTCCAAGCTTAGTTTCAAGCAGGGCAGACCAATTCAAAGTCACAAAACCAACCCGTTAATGATGGAAAGTGAGTTTTTGTTTTCAGTGAAATATAGCTGTACACTTAATTCATGCAAGTTACAATTGAACGTGCATGTGAAAGAGACTGATCAGGAGCAGTAGATTTGCCAATAAAAACAAGTTATTAAAAAAGCCTCTAAAACTGTTTTTTTTTTCTTGTTTCTCAAATTTAAAGATGTTGATTGTGTGAATATGTAGTAGGAAGACTCCAGCTGAATACCCTGTGTCATTACAATGAAGAATGTATAATCTTTGTAAGCGAATCACTTTATGAAATAGCTTTTATCTGTGGGGATTTTCCTCTCTCCATTAGGTTGCTTTCATTCAGTACCTTGAAGGCATATACAGCTCCTTTCACAACCAGCCTCAGAGGGAACTTTCTGATCTCTTCAGTACATTATATGGTATATTGCAATAATTTTACAAAATGTTCGTATCACTAAGAACCAGAGTTGTCACTCCTTGTACAAAAACTATTCTCATACCAGTGCTACCTTCTGCATCTCTCCATCAAGCTGCAGTGCTGTCTGATGGTATCACAGAATCATAGAATACCAGGTTGGAAGGGACTTTGAGGACCACCTGGTCCAACTTTAGACAATAGCTGAAAAAGCGATTGATGCACTTTCTTTTGACTGCAAATTAATTAAGTTTAAGCAGAGAATTGTGGAAATTGCACACCACAACTCTTTCAAAAATCTTCATTTCTGAAGAAATATCTTCTTTTAAAGGAAAAAAAAAAACGAAACCAGACTAGTGCTTTGGCCCTATTTAGTGTGTAAGTGAATAGCCAATGTTATATTATAAAATTTTATCTGGGCAAAATTGAGATAAATAATAGTTTCAATTAGGAAAAAAAGAAACAACTTCAATACTCCATATCCTTACAGCTAATGTGATAGCCACACAAATGCATGTACACATTAAGGTCATCTGCCATCTATGTCATCATTTCCAAGGAAAACTTCCATGGTAAAAAATAGTTCTTTTTATTTTAATGATGAACAATCATTTAAATCTTTCATAATAATAAAAGAACAGTATTGCAGTATTGTTAAACCTACTAAGAAAAAAAAAGTCAATGAATTAAAAAATTAGGCACTACAGAGTGAAAGCAGAAGTCTTTCTCTGAATTACTGCTTTGCGAATCTACACCCTGTTCCTGTGGCATTTCACATTATCATGAAAGTTATGAGACAAGATGGCTCCATACTACCTTGCCCTTTCCCACTGCCTGGGGATACTATTTCTGATGCTACTTCTAAAATATCTAGGAAATTTTGCTTTTAGGTTCCCTCCTCAAGAGCAGCTATCATCACACATCTGCAGGTGCTTCACATTCCAGTAGAAAACCTCGATTCATTGACAGAGCATTTTTTTCACAGAAACAAATATTAACTGGAAAATATAGAAGCACAAATAAGTAATTGGAATTCGGTTACTATTTGTAGAGAGCTTTAACTACAAGCATTCAAACTAGGAATTACAATTCAACTACAAGTAAGGAAAAACATCCAGACAGATGGGCTCACATCCTTGCCCTGCACACACACTTTGCAAGGGTGCATCCAGAGCTCCAAATTCTGTGATGCTAAAATGATCGATAACACTCATGTCTATGAATTTTGTCTTGAACAGGGCTCAGGTGGGTATTAGTTTTAAAGATCCATCAACATGTAACTTCTTTACTTCCTCTGATCGTGAATTAAAGCTTGGATCCTGACCCAGAAGAAATAAGGTTGCTATAAAACAGCTGAAAGCTAACGTAATATTTCTTTAATGAATACAAGTCTTATTGACTGGGGGAAAATAAAACACAATAGGAATCAATTTGTGCCTGTTCTAACTGCATTTCAGTGCTAATGCTGTACAAGATAAGCCTAAATGGTACTTGGGGATAATTTGTGCTTTTAATTTGTGCTTTTTTTGGCATAATCCAGAGGTCAAGTTTTTTTCATTTAAATTCACAGCACAGCAGACCTGAGTAGCTTGATCATTATTTATATTTACCTATCCAGTTTCTCCTACTTGTACGACATGACAATTTGACAATACTGAAGGACAAGGGGAAAGGAAAACCAACCTGTCTTTTCCAGCTGTGATGGGCTGACCATGACTGGCTGCCAGCCTCCCATCGCGTTGCTCTCTCACTCCCCCTCGTCAACAGGACAACGCGGTTAGTGTTCATGGGCTGCAGTCCCTCAGGAATAAAACTTCCTCTGGTGTGGGGTCTCCATGGGCCACAGTTCCCCAAGGGCATATCAGTCTGCTCCAGAGTAGAGTCCTTCGTGGGCTGCAGCCTCCTGCTCCAGTGTGGTCCTCTCCACAGAATGCAGGGGAGTCTCTGTTCTGCTCCTGGGACGTCTCCTCATCTCATTCTCCAACTTTGATGCTTTTGGGACTGTTTCTTACGCACACCCCTGCACACCCAGTCCTTGGCAGTATTCTTACTTTCTTACATACATTTACACAGAAGCACTACACACATGGCTGATGGTCTCAACCATGTTCCGTAGTCATTCCCCCAAAGCCAGCTGTGTCTGGCCAGGGCAACCCCCAGCCTCTCTTCACAGAGGCCAACCCCACAGCCCCCCAGCTGCCAGCACCTTGGCACCTATGCCCAGTACACCAACCTAAAAGTATCTTTGTTCTATGACTGTATGGTTCAAAATGAAGAAAACCAGGAGGGAAACAGTGAGAAGAGGTTGGTCTTTCACTTATCCTGCAGCTACACATCAACCTTAACCCTAAATGCAGAGCTATCTCCTTGAGTCCCCACCCGGTCTCAAACTCTTGTTACCACTTGGCGATTTGAACAACTGCAGTGGTAATTTCATGAGAAGATTTGGCATTAACATATGACCAAAGAATAAATACAGGAAATCAAAACTGAAGTTTTTTCATCCTTGTTTCTTTCAGGATTTCCTGTACTAATTAATGCCATCTTCTATTGTACACATTAAATTGTCCCCTACTCTTGCCCAGGAGGGCTACAACTATCAAAGTGTCAGAAGCTGAACACACACAAACACACACACCCACACACCCCCCTCTGCACATAGATTGCTAATGAAACAACCACACTCCCAACAGAAGTTTCTGCATTGATGCAGACCCTCTTACTGTCCTGAATATTTGAATTAAGCTTTTTTGGAAGTTTAATTATGGATCAGATTAGGGCACATAATTACATTTAAGTAATTTGGTCCAGTTATCTGGAAATTTGGGTAAGAATTTATTGGAAGTATGGGGAAGGTGGGAAAGTCAACAGTTCTGATTATTAAATTTTACCTCATATTCTGAGGCTCAGACTGTACAATCCTGTCACTTGTATAAACATAAAAGAGGATGCAACATGTGAAGTTAAAGAATAATCCCATGAGAATTACTGGGATGACTTTGAAGTGAATAGAATTGACACCAGATGAAAAACGAGCCTAAACTTTAAAACTACAAATAAGGTGTACTAAACAGCAGTCCCATTTCGTTGTCAGTATACAAGCTGTTAAAAAGAATTACCACTTATATTGCAAGGAATCATGTGGTCTTTCATCGTGTGGGATGCAAAGGAGATACCCGTCTTTGGAGAATTATTGAAATCTGATGACAACATGCAGATGAATTAAGATGCTCTTAGCTTAATAGTGGCTGTGACATGCATCTGTAAAAGAAATTGAAGATGGGTGAAATCAGTCTTACATGCTGACAGATGAGCTTTAGCCTACCCCGATACCAAATCCACTTTTTGACTCTTTTTTCATTATTTATGGGGAAAAAAATGGTTGCTCAGGCTAAGATATCTTGTTATTTTCTATTTTCTAACTCTTTCAATCAGTTGCTCTCTTCAGCTGTTGGACAAACAACAACATTGATCATGCAAAACCTAAGATATGTACTTCATAAAAACTTTCATTTTTTTAATCTACTGAATAGATGTTTTTAAATAGCTGCTGTCTTCCTTTCCCATTAGAGCTGGCCAAATTCTGTGCAACTGATTGCTTTATTGTGGAGTCCAACTTTTGACTCCCTGGTGACAAAAGCCATAATAGATAAACAGCTGGGGTATTCTCTTCACTCAGAGATTATGTTTGCCAAGAATGCTTTTGACTATGAAAGCAAACACACACACAGACACACACACACCAGGGAAAGACTGTGAAAATCATCTATGAAAAGCTGTAAACATTGCTCATTCCTTCTTCTAGGATTTTCTGTCATGCTTATGACTATACTGTGGAAGTAACTCATAGCACACAATTGAGCTTAGCTCCACAGCATTGCCAATTACAATTCTCTCAGTTATGCATGGAGAACAAGCAAACACAGAGGTATAAAATTAATTCCCTAAGATCACAAAGAGCAGCTACAACATAGACAGAAATAAAAGGTAGCAACATCCATATGCTGATGTCCACAGCACAATTAATTCACTCTCTCCCTATTCCTGGGAAAACTGGACTGAATGTTTAGCTACTCATAGATCAAGCCTCTGATACAGTGCACTTTTACTATTGTGTATAGACCACACATAGGCCATGAAAAAGGACTTGTTTTAGAAAACATGCACATGCCAGAGGCTGAAATCATCTAAGTGGATGAAAAGAGAATTACTGATATGAAGAGGAAAGGGAGTTAAAGTAACCAGTGTGACACACTAGCAGGATTATTTTAGCAGCAGTGTTTCAAATGAGCCAAGCACAATGGCAGCAATCAAGATCAAAGAAAAGATGGTGAGATATGACTGCTTGGACACGGGTTCCTAGGAGCAAGATTAAGCCACCATTTCTGTCTAGTCAAGAATTAGGGTAATGTCAAAGGTTGCATGCAAGCAATGGGTCTTAGTTACTGAAAGGTGATTCCTAGCAGGGCAGTGGGGGGAGGTTGGGAGGTTATGGGGCGACAGATGGAGACAAGATAAGGTGTCACCCTAAAATATGCACTGAAGAAACACGTGGGAGTGGCAGGCAGGGTAGTTTCAGTTAAATATGTAGGAAAGGATCCATTTTGGAGAGAACATGAGGTGAACCTGAAGTGCAAGAGGTGCAGAGAGCAGTCATGGAGAAATCATTTAGGGAATTCAGAGGTGAGGGAGAAAGTGGATAGTACTAAGATATGGAAGAGTCAAGGACAAGTTTAAAATGCCTATGGTTGGATGAGGGTCTGACCAACCTAATCTAGTTGAAGATGTCCCTGCTCATTGCAGGGAGGTTGGACTAAATGACCTTTGAATATCTCTTCCAACCCAAATCTTTCTATGATTCTATGAGCACAGTGTATTTTTACTGGGAAAAGAAGAAACTTGATTAGGAGGAGTTTGTTAGGATGAACATGAGAATGAGAAAGGCAGGCACTGGACTAAGCTTATTAGGAGTTTTACGGACAGGCGTTAAGACTGTCTGCCCCCAAGTACTTACACTTTTCATAAATGAACTTCTTGCACAGCCTGGGACTTTGCAAAGATTCAGTCTTTGTTAATATACGGATCAAACTCACAGACGAGCTTCGAGTGTGAAATATCCCATCCGGCTTGTAGCACTCACCAACCTTTAGACAGAAATAATAATAATGTGGTGAAATGGGATATGGCATACACCATCTGGCAGCTGTGCAAACAAGAAGAAGAACCCTATGAAGAACATTATTACACATTTGGGGACCTGCTGATTACATTGTGTGTCTAAGGTTAGACATTTTGGTGTGTAAAATTTGAGAACAGTCTAAATCGTGGATAATTTAATAGGTTGCACATGGACTTCACTTCTAGTTTATTAATTCTTTTTTATTCAACAATACATCCCTTTTTAAAAGGCTATCTTTTGTGGTGAACTGCTTAAAGTGCTGTTCCAAACACACAAAGCTGAAAGGAAGAATTCTCATTTTTCTGTAACAGTAAGAATGTGCATCATAGCCTGCCACTATCAAGGTGTTCACTATTACCACGTAGCCAAGAGTTCATATTTCAAATTAATATATCACCTGCATAGATGGCAAATCCTCTTCCCCTTAAAAAGACCAATGGATGTCTATTTGTGCCCTTTTTTTTTTTTCTTTTCTCTTCCTTCCCTCCCCCTCTCCCCCCATCCTGCTCTTTACAAAGGAGAACAACAGAAAGTGATTAAGGAGAGTGTGTTAATAAAAAAAGCTCTTTAAACCAACAAGGTTATGGATGTTGAAGGACTGCCAGGAGAGTCATTAACAGAAAATATTCAAAAGGCACTTAAACGTGTTCTCTGACTTCAATAGATTTGTTTCTGTCACCCCACAAGAAAACAGAACAGAAAGCTCAGGCTTGCTCCCTGGCTAGTTCTCTGTGCTCAGCAATGAATTTCAATTATCCATTCAGGCCTTTCTTTCGTGCCAGTATTCTCTCTCCCACTCCCTCTCCATCCAAGAAATACTCATCTTTCCTTCACCTATTTCATGTTGACTATCTCTGCTACTTGAAGCTCTGACTTCTTGCTTCTCCTTTAAACCATCTCTATTACCAGGGCAGCGTATTTCATCACACATGACTTGCACATGGTCCCCTATGCATTCCTGCATTCTTTTCCAATCTCCTGTAACTGCCTCATGCCAAATTCCTCTTCTTTCTGAAATGCTGTGAATGTGTACATCCTGCTGGTACTGCAGCAGATGGTGCTTTGGAGAAAAGGGATCAGGTGCACGATTAAGATGGACAGATCTGAAATTGCAGAATGAGATAAAGTTTTCCAGGTATGGAGAGGATGTTTGCATCAGATATCACACAATCTTGGAAACTGACCTCAAGCACCTTGAACTCATGCTCCTACTTGTAACTGGCATTAACATCACTGAGAACAGAATTCTTTTTCTCAGATCCCCTATAAATGCAGAAACATTAGAACCTAATATATATTCATCTGTTCTTTCATGCTGTTTCAGGACAGAAAAGCACACTGTTACAGAATTATGGAACTGTAGAAAATCTGTTTTCTATGGATTTCTTTCTCAGATCTTCTATATTATCTTCACCACAATATCTTTAGACCTTTTCTATATTTCCTAGCCTAACCTTATGGCTCTCTGCCTCATCCCATCTTTCCCGTGACTGTCATAATCCCAGCTCCCTCCCTCCTTTTTTTTTTCTCTTCAGTACTCTTAGTTCTCCTTCCATGACTTCTGCGTAAAATCAGACTAGTTGACTAGCATGGCAAGTACGCGTTGTGACCAGTCCAGCCCTTCCACATACTAACCATCCTGATGGTTGACATTAATTTAGTCTCTCTTCTGCTCCCAGATGCTGACTTCCACAAAATTCTGTCAAATTTGGCATGTGGAATGACTGCTTAAGCTTCATTTCCTTAGGAAACCAGCTAAAACATTTCACTTCCTTTTTCTAACCTGGATTAAATAACTGCAAGATGGATGGTGTAGCAGCCGGACAAACATGACCTGGTCAGGAATGGCGCCAGGGCTCACAGGTGCTCCTTTCAAAGGCTAGGGAAAACAGCACACAGTATTGACTCATCTTGCAGACCTCACAGATTCTCCTAATTGCTCAGTGAATTATTCACCCCAGTTTGCTATTCCCTCCCTCACTCCTCTAACGCCCACTTTGCTTGTGTATTTGCGTGCAACACCTATTTTTCACCCTTCCCCTAAAGTACCTACAACAACAAATTCGAAGAGGGAGCTCCCACTTCCACACCATCAAGGACTGACTCTCATGAGGGTGGGCTACAGCACATGGATGACAGAACAGACAAACATTTTGAAGTCCTGAATGATGAATGAACACCCTGTAATAATCAGGGTACAATTGCAAATAATGAACTATCCTCCAGTGGAAGAATGGACCTGTTTTAAAGCTGGAGAAAAGCTGAAAATGTTCAAGTATAAAATTATTTGTAAGAAAATACAATGGGAGGACATAGCAGTAGTAAATTGCAAGCTAACTGACACAGCACTGCCCTCATTAGCCCTTGATTTAACTTAACTGGGAAAAATACTCCTTTTTAGCTGTGCAATGTGTTCTTTTAAAATATGTAGAGCATGTAGTACCATAGCTTTTCTCCCATTGTGTTCAGCAAAACAAATTACATTTGAAATTACCTTCTTAATAGAGCTCAAAGCCTAACGTAATATACAGTCAGAATATTGAAACCAAGGATCTAAGCTTTTTGAATCAGTCCAAAAGATGAAAGAAACACTCAATGAAATGCTGATTATAACATACTGCTTTTTAAACAAGAGAAACACAGAGTTTGTACATGCAAGGTTGAAAAAACAACAGTTTTGATTCCCCAAATCCTTTCAATAAAAGATTTCAGAAAGGTTACAAATCTTAATTGACCATAGCACCGCATGTCAGGAAAGGTAAGTAGTCTCATTCCTATGCCAAGGAGGAGAAGAGGGGTACAACAGGAAGGAGCAATAGGTCAAGCCTGGACAGCATGACATCCTGGATTAGAAACCAGGCATTACTGGCTCTCAATCCATGCTTAAAAATCACTGCTCCAACAACAAGCAAAAAAATTGTCGGTCAAATTTGATTGAATTTGAGAGAGGGTTCTTTAATCAATCATGACAGGGTTAATTCTCTTAAACTCTCACTAACAGATGCTAATCTGCCCTGGAGTACATCCATGATTCCGGGATAATTATGAATGCAAATCTCAAAAAGGAGTTTCTAAGTGAAGAATTGTGTATAGCTTTCTTTTTTATTCCTATTCTCTGCCTCCCAATAAACTGGGACACACACACACAAAAGCTTTAGCAAACATTCACTAAAAACTAAAACTTTAACCACATCACATCAAAGAGAGGTGATGAATATACAGATGGATTTAAATAATGTAGCAAAACTGAAAACTTAATAAGACTAAGGGTGTCCAGTGTGAGGAAGCAGAGGGAGGTCATGAAATAAGCCACAACTTTAGGAGCACTCCACCCTTCACTATGTTACTTCCCTACAGGAGTCTGGTTGTTCTAGTTCCTTTTACCCTGTACCCCAGCAGAAAGTATCTGAAGGGGAATCAGGGTCCCACCAGCTGAATTCTAGGCATCTGTTTATCCTTGGTCCCTTCTGGCTTCCAGTTCTATCAAGTGTTCATTGCAAGTTGCTCTTCTAAGAAATTTCACTGCACTTTCTGGTATCCACCTACCCCATAGCTACTTTAAGCTCAACCCACTTTGAACTAACTTTTCTTCTGCCAGAGGTAAAAAAAAAAAAAAAAAAAAACACCACACCCAATCAACACACAAATAACACATCCCCTAGCAAACTTCTACCAATTTCTGAAGAAAGAATTCCTTACTTCAAAGTGAGCAAACAGTCAAAACCCTAGTGCCATAAACACATAGCTCCTATATGAGATACATGAAAGAAGAAATGGGTAGAGAACTCAGCAAGAATGAGAAGTTCAGGAAGAGACAGGAAGAATTTTAATTGTGAAATTAAATGGGAAGGAGGGACATAGGGTTATCAGCTCTTATCTCCTGCTGGTGAACTAATGGGACTAAAACACCTTTATAACTGGAAAGACCCATCATTTTTTACCCCTAAAATGCAAATGCTTTGTTGCCTGTTCTGGAGGGATAACCCTCACACTGTGTTCAAGTTGCTTTTCCCCACCCACCAGTAGGCAGTAGGGGTTTCACATAAAGCATAACACATGAAAATAAATGAACAAACTCCAAAAACCTGAAATATCCTAGAGTGAGCCCATCACAGCATGCTAAAATTTTCTACACTGATTGCAGTGTTTCTGAGAACAAAATGGTTGGGGCTGTAGTATGGCTGTTTAATTCCCTGAACAGAAGTCACAAAGTTGTTTTTCTGAGGATTTTTTGAACTTTCTTGAGGGCAACTTTCCTTCACTAGCCATAACAAATATAAATCCTCCCTAAGATATAACAACCACAGTACCTATGCACATGCTCAGCAGCTGGACAGAAGCTGCTAGGTGAGATTGCTGAGTTAAACTAGTTCTCCTTAATTTAGATTAGATACTGCAAAGAAATTCTTAACTGTGAGGGTGGTGAGACACTGGAACAGGTTGCCCAGAGAAGCTGTGGATGCCCCATTCCTGGAGGTGTTCAATGCCAGGCTGGATGGGGCTTTGAGCAACCTGCTCTAGTGGGAGGGTCTCTGCCCATGGCAGGGGGGTTGGAACAAGGTGATCTTTAAGATCCCTTCCAACTCTAACCATTCTATGATTGATTCTATTATTCCTTCAGCTGAAGCATTATTTGGGGTATTTTCACTTATCCCTGGATATCTATTAGAAAATTTACTATACTTTTAATAATAATTGAGACTTCAGCTTCAGTTTCAAGTTAAGTAGGGGAATGAATTTCAAAATACTTTGGGAGGGGAGAAGAGACAGACAGGACGAGACTGAGAAAGCAACTAAACAAGCTTCATTTGCTTAGGACACAAGCCTAAAAAAGCACTGCCAAAAAAAACCAAACCAAGCCACAGTAGCATGGTTATTTAGTCTCTCTAAATAGAAGTCAGACTCTCCAAAGGTCCTCATGGTTTTACATGTTCTTTCTCAGGTAACCTTTTTTGATCTTTTTGTCTGAGTGTTCTTTATTTTTCAAAACATGGCGGAAGGTGTGGGGGGAATGTTTGCATGTATGTGTTTGAGAGACAAAGACATGCAGAGAATGAACAAATGAATATGTAGAGCTGAGTACAGTAGCATCTATCCAAACATGTTTGTCATATTTTTTCTGAGTTTAAACAAAGAGCTGGCCAGGTTGACTGGCATCAAACAGCACAATTTAATGAATGGAGAGGTGTGAACTTGGCAGAGGTTTTTTTCAGAAGTTAAATATTTCATTTCAATGGCAGTGAGGTCAGCAAAGCATAAATCTAAAAATATGTCTCTAATTAAGTGATAAAGCTAATTGGATCTGAGTTTATTTCCTGATAATAGCCTGCACTGCTGAGATAAATGGCTGAGAAAAGCCGAGGGAAGGATTTCTCTTCTTTAATCTCCTATTGAGGGACAAACTATGATTTGACTTGATCACAACACTATTTTTAATGTTTTAGATGATTTGAAACAATAGAGACTACATTACTTTCATCAGTTAAGAAGATGTGAAAAACAAGTGAGCTGACACATGACCATCATTTGATTCCCAGGCTCTAAGGTTTTTGGTAATCCAAGGGCTGAATGAGAGAGGACTCGTTGAAACACACACAAAGAGATGCTGCCCTCGCTGTAGTTTAACAGAACAGCACTTCCAATTTTCTAGCAAAAAAAATCCAAACAAACTAAAATACTAAACTTTCTGGTATAAACTGGAGTCAAACAAATAGCTTGAGTGTATTTATTTAATAGGCACTGTTTCTTGTGAAAAATATAACTTGTTTTTAGTTAGGAACAAACAAACAAAAAAAGCCAGTAAAGGAGCAGATCCAATTAGTATTTTGCTTAAGGACATGTTTCCCTTCAAGTGCACAAATGGTCTCATTGACTTTGATATTAAAGTATCTCACTGGCTTGCATCAAAGCACTAAAGGCATTGCAGAATCAACTCCTACATCTCCAGGTGTAACAGTAGGAAAGAAAACATGAATGTGAAACCACAGACCTGCAGCAGAAATGCCTACCCAAGTCTAAACCATTGGCTTCGAGAAGTGTAATTTTCCCAGAGGTCTCAGTAAGGGGTTAACTCAGATGCCAAGCAAATATAATTTAGATGTCAACATTGTTAATTATTTAATTGCTCATAAAAGCACAATTGGTGCAGACTCAGCTATGAATGACATCTCATTCCCGAGACAAAGCTGGGGGGAGGGAGGGTCGCTTTGAAAAATATTGTGGTTTGTACTCCTCCGTATCCCCTGCTACCAGCCTGCTGGAGGCGGCTGTCCCAGACTCCCGGCGGGGAGACCCTTTTCACAAAACCCCTCGGAGATCCCATCGATTCATTTCTTGGGGAAGGGGCCAAGAGCAGGGGGCAAGCCCAAGCGTACGCTTGCATGCAAGCAGAGCACCTGCACCCCTGGCTACGTGCTGTGCTCCACACCACCAGCGTGGCTCGCAAAAACTTTCCTTGGGGAAAAAGGTCAAAGGAAAAAACCAAAAATTTCTTTCCTCTGCAAATTATTCCCCCCCCCCCCATCATAGAAAAAATATCAACAACATGTTTTTATATTATACGTAATAAAATCTGGTCAACAATTATACATGTCCTGGAGTGATTACTTTTCGCCACAGATTTACCATCCTGAATGAGTTTATCCAGAGTGTGATATACTGTTCTGTCAGACCTTTTGGTTGGACTCATTTTTAACCACAGTACCTCTAAGCTGATTAAGAAAAATATTCCATGCTGGTGGAAACTATTTTTCACAGCTATTTTTGTCCTTAATTGAAACAGAAATTTTCACAGAAGAATTTCTTGGAAAAATCTTTTTTTTTTTAAATGGTGTCTGGCAATACATACATACAACAAATATTTCATCTTCAGAAAACTGAAAGAGGAAGTAAAAAAATTGACATTTTTCTCTCTATGATATCCATGACAGAGATAACTGTTTCTCTCTTGAACAAACCAGGCTGAGAGAAAGTGCCTGGCTATCTCTACTATAGCTACTACCACACATCTGCAGAACTGTAAAATTCATTTTATTATGGTTTATAGATTTATTTTTGTGCCAGATTGTAGGACATCTTATAAAAGCATTCCTCAATTAACAGGGCTTATTAACAGCCTCATAAAAAAAAAACAAACCCAACTCAACCAAACAAAAAAACCTTACAGTGTTTGGGTTGACTTAAAATGCAAATATGATTCTTTTTTTTTCAAAATGCTAGCTGAAGTTTTTAAGTTGCCACTTCAAAATTAAACACTTGCTAATTTGAAAACATAATTTTAAAGTTCAAATTAAATGGAATAAAGTTAAAATAGAAAAATATTGTACAATATGTTCAGTATGTTGTTGAGTATGCTAAAGACATTCCTATTTGTCTACAAAATATACATGCTCCATAAAACCCCATTTTGCGTCATAATTTTCATTAGAAAAGTTGAAAAAATTATCAGTTAACTAGCTCTTGGTGTGACAAAATGAGAGATCAGGTTTTCCCTTTAGGAAATCATCCCTTAGTCTCAGCAGAGCTACCTGCAATAATCATCTCCTCTATGACTCACTGCTGCATTTCTTCCTGAGAAATACCCAAAGCAACTTCAAGTAAGGATCACAAGATCAACCTCAAATCACCTGTTCAGTATAGCCAGTATTGATAATCTTGCTAATAAGATTTATTTTTTTTTTTTATTCTTGCATATGAACCAACCAAAGTGAGAATAAGGCTGTTTCCCCACGTATCTATCTAATCACTAAGACCCTGCAGGAATCCGATTTGACTCTAGCGTACTAGAGAATGCAATTAGACTTAAGGAAAACAACAAAGTTCCACCCAGGCCTCCACAGAAAAATTTATAATTTATTCAAATTTTTCCTCAAGAGAATTAGATTATTTCTAAATGAACAGGTAGTCTGTTAGAATTTAGGCATTAATAGGTCAAAAACACATGGCCAAAAGTATTTTGGTGGAAGGATTTCTTTGAAGAGAAGTGAATTTCTAATGCAGATAAGCTTTCGTGAATACTTCCTATTATCTCATTAGCATGTTTTCTGACCTCTGGACTTGAAAATCTCTTGCACAGTCTGGATTCCTAATCTTGTTTAAACCCATATTTAAATGCAGAATAACTGATTAGCCAACATCCTTTGTGCTACACAACCACACGTTTCATGCTTTTATACTGAAAAGTGTCATCCATTGTTTTTTATTTCTGTGACCTTGCACTGGAAAAAAAAAAAGCACAATGTGATAATACACTGTGCCTTTCTACTGCAAATTCAAGGACTTATTTTTTCAAAAGTAACATAGAATAAAAAAGGCACATTCCTCGAAGGCATTTGCTGCACCGTAGAGTGACACATCATATTTCTCATATATGTGAATTGACATGATGCCAAAATGTGCAAGTGTACAAAATGCGTTAGTGCAACTAACAAAGTTCCTTAATGCATTGTGGTGAAAATCTGCACAGGAGAAAACCTGCCTGCACAGTTTAAGACATGTTGTCTAGAGACATCATTTCTGTAAACTGTGGTGCTTGTTAATGTGCACTGCGTTTATAGATTGCACAGCACTTATTAGATGCTTTAAAGTAATACAGATATTACGAGAAGATCAAAAACTCGTGGTACTCTGTATTGGGTCCTCCCCAAGTTAAAGTGAAATGAGATGCAACCTCTACTTTATATATACTACTCAACATAATTCAATAAAATGAGATAATTTCAATTAGGCAACAACCTAATTAGCCCCCAATCCAAATCTCAGAAATTTGAAACATTTTATAGTTCAAATTAGATCTTGTAACACAGCTTGAATATTGTGAGCACTCCCAAAGTATAGTGAAACATATTTAGAAAGAGGAATGAATTGCTTCCATTACTCTTTACTTCTTTTGTTTCCTATTTTGAATGGTAAGACATACATTTCTCATGCTTTCAAAGCCACAAGTATATCATTCAAATTTTCATGGTGGGTACAATGCTGGGAGAGCTGAGTTAAAACTAGTTTCATATGGGAAACTATCAATATTGGCTCCACTTACATTGTTTTCCATTGCATTAGAGATCACTTCTTGAAATTACTATGACTTGGATGCATACATTTTTTTAGAGAATCAAGGGAACTAATTATGTGGCACCGCAAAGCATAATATCAACTTTTAAGTCTCTACATTTAATTTCTCCGTGGTTTTGAAATTTGTGATTATGTCTAAGAAAATTCTATAATAATTGATTCAAGAAATTTGCTAAAATGAAACAATGAATAAAAATAATCATCTTTGTACAATTACCAAAAAGTAGCATATCCATTAATGTATGAAAATATGTACATATTTATACTAAAACAGTAATTTTGTTGTAACACTATAAACTATACTGTGCTGGACATGCTAATTCAGACCAGGCTTTGAGAAATGTAACTGTTTATTTCATACTGAGTTTCATCAGGGATAGTCTTAAAAGGGTATGTGCTGATTATTACTGTACGGGTTTATGATTCAATTTGTGACCCACATGTCAGAATAAATGCCATGAAGTGAGATGGCTCAATTAACCTCATCTGCAAATAATTTGCAACACAGAATACTGGTAGTGTGATACCAATCCCTAAACCTCTGTTTTTTTCTGAATCAAAGTACACATGCAGTAATTACTATTAACTGCTGCTACTTAAAACAGGATTAAGAATTTAACACTGGGAAGAAAAAAGACCAAAGACACACTTTTAATTCATTTGAAAAAGAAAATTAAAGTTATCTAGATTGAAAACAAGGGTTAGAGAGTCATCAGAACATGGAACCTCTTTTTATCCAACCTGGGGATTAATTAAGCTATGTAGCAAATGCTCCTGTTCTTGGATATGTCAGGCTGTTCTCCTATTCGGTTATTCTACCAGTATCCCTGCTACTTATCTCCAGAGGGGAGGAGGGAATTTACCATGATTATGAAACAAAATACATACAGTAAGTTTTTAATTAACTATGTAACAGTTTGAATTTTACTTGAAATATAATTTAAGAAGCAGAGCAACAAATGTACAATGAAGAGCTAATTAAGTGATGCTATGTACCACTGTCATTTTTCCTAGCTTTCCTGCAAAAATAAATGTAATTTTCAATTTTGTCATACATAAACATGAAATTTTAATCAACTGATGCCTCATAAGGCACACTGTAATTGTATTTTTCTCAAATGTTAATTATAGTTTTAATATTTTTCTTTCCCTGCTACTGGCAGTGGTTGATAGCGCTTTTATACGCCTGCCTTCAAGATTTCCTGCTTCACTGCTAAGGACTGATTGAAAATGAATATTGTGCCTTTAAGCTAAATGCCTTGTGCGTGTTAACAAGCAAGTATTCTACAGACACATGATTTATAAAATTGTATACTCAGACTGGTAACTTTTCCTTCCCTCAAAAGCAATATCTGGCAGAACATGTGGCCACAGCAAAGCTTTCGGGAAGGAAAAAAATAGAACAGGAAAAATCCCCCCCACCCTTCTGCTCTGGTTATGTGGTCTAGTATCCTCTCCTTGCGTGATCAAAACAAAAAGAAAAAGCATGACAGATAATCCCTGAATACCCAGCCTTTAAATATGCAGGAGCCTTACGCACGCAGAAGCAAGTTAGGTAAATGCATGCATTATCCAAATTGGAGGTGTGGAAGCAACAGACAGCAAACCCTCTTACCTTCAACCTCAACCAACTTCAAGCTCCTTTTCTAGAAGCAGAAATTTAACAATTTAAAGGGAGACTTTTTCCAGCTTTTGGGTGGAAAATAACTAAGCAAACTTGGGGTATAATTTGTGGTCATTCTAAAGTGGTGATGTAAGGAGGCTGTCGCTTTGCATATTTGTCTAATGAGCAGTTGACTTACAAAGGCCATAAGGTACATGCACATCTCATCTATTTGCATCTCTGATCTTTATGACAGATTTTTGGAGACAGAAAATAATCACTATTTAGCTATTGTATATTAAACCAATGTTTTTCAGACTGTTAGGCAAAACTCATCTAATGAATATATTGTACCTACTAAATTATTACATGCCGGTAACACAACTTTTAAAGAAATGCTTTCTACTCTTAAATGTAAATATATGCACTCATCACTTCCCCAAGGATGTTTTTAGGTGTTGTAACATTCAAAAGGCAGAGGATGGAAAACAGTATTGCCAAACTCATATCATCATTCAGTTCAGTACACTGGTCTAAAAAACAGTTTTCAGTGTATGAAAAATAGCATTCTTCTGCACATTTTCAGTAGCAATCTCACCACATACCCTCTTGGAGCAACTACTAATAAATACAACATATTCAGCCTGACTTCCTCCAGCAGAAGCAAAATTCAAGTGATTCAAGCTCAAAACTTTTTAACTCATCTCAAAGTATGGTCTGATTTGGGATTTCTGAATGTTTGTAAATGGTAATATGCACAGTATTTACATATTTAACACAGTTTATGCTTCATAAAGATGTATGAGAAAAAATTTCTTCAAAAAAAATCTCCCTCCCTCCCACCAAAGAAAACCCCTGTTTACATAAATTTTTAGATATCATTACTCAATTTCAATGCATGCTAATGCCAGGACAAGATTCAAATACAACAAGGTAAAAAAAATGCCATTGAAATCTTAAGTGAGGGATTAGGAAGTTGGAGTAATTATTTTACACATTTTTGGGGCTCTAGTATTTCATCAGACAAACTAAGAAAATAATAGAAACTTTTTTTTACTCCCCAAAGGTGCCTTTTTTCTTAAACTAAAGATAACTAAAACTGTGATCTTTTATATACACAAATAATACAGATTTCATGGATCCAGAAGGAATCATCCATTACCGCTGTAAAATTAACTAGTGGGTGTGACCAGTTTGCAACCTTAATCCCAGGCATATTTTTTTTCTAGAAGACACACCTATAGGCTTTCCAAGCACAGTCTGAAATGAAAAGTAGCAGTAAGAACCTGTATTCTTTGGACGAAAGCTGAAGCTGAGAGAAGTTGCTGTCACCTTCCTTGCCCTCAAGACGACCACAATACTTAACCTCTGGCTCCGGCTGCCCGTGGCCAGCAATGCACTTGGGCTGTGTTTGCCTCTATACCATTCACCTATAAATTCTCTTTGTGTACTTATACATGAAACAACTCTATTATTTTGTGCACTTCTAAAAGTGTTTCTTCCATGTTTCCCACAACCTAGAGACAAAAAAAACAAGAAACTCTATGGCACCAAGAAATGCATTCAGATTTATATAACAGTAAATAATAAAACCACTCATGATTCACTTATGAAAACAACAGATCTACTGGATAGATGCCAACACATGAAATAAAAATTCTTTGAAATAAAAATTCTTTAAAATAAAAATTCCATCTATCATATCCCTTAAGACTACTATCTTTTCTATATTGTCACCGGGGATGGATAGGGGTGGGGGCTCGGGGGAAATAATCAGTGAACAGCGTAACAAAGAAATATCAGTATATAATATAAGAAAAAAAGGTTATGGTTATTCACACTGACAGTGAAATTCCGTTCGTGATTGGAGTTGTTGTTTGACTATGATTAAACTAAAAAATAGTCTTGTAAATTGATTGTCCGTTATTTAAGGAAATTATCTGAGCCTTTTTGTAGCTAGTGCAAAGCAAATTCCCATCAGTTCCTTAGTTAGCAGTAAGGCTACATGAAGAGCAATGAAGAACTCAACTTCTAATTTTTAGTTAAGTAAATTAACTAGAGGTAAGAACACAGTCTCAGTCCCAATATTTCAGTTTACAGTATTATAAAAGCCAGGTATGCTAATCATCCCAGCAGTGAGATGAAATGACACTTAAATGAATAGTTAAACATACTAAGATTCCACCTGTCTCTCTCAGAGGAAAAAAAAAAAAAAAAAAAAAAAAACAAAAACAAAACCAAACCCTCCTTCAATATGGTAATTCCAGAAAAAGAAGCAATACCTATTTAAACATCTTATATATATAAAAAACAAACAACCTAATGATAATTACAAAGAGTCCATGGATTACAGACAACTAAAGCACTGTGACACCAAATAATGTTGTACAAGATAGTTAATACTGTCACAGAAAAATATATGTTCTCCTTACACGTCTGCACACAAAGCTGCAGAATAAATGCACAAGGGGGCAAACTCCAATCTTTACTAAAATAAACTAAGTAAGCAAATGATCAGGACTAACACACCAAGATAATAAACAGGCTAGTGCTTGAAGTACCTTTGACAACAGGAACCTTTCTCAGAGGGACGAAAACAAGGGCTAGAGCAGGAAGTTTACAAGGAAATTTGCTACTTTGTTCGTACTGCTTTAAACACGGATGCATCTTTGATCACAGGTTGGCTTTGTTATGCATCATTTCCACGAGATCGCTAGGAATTCGGGGTTGTTTCATACAAGATTTCGTTTTAATATCAATCATCCCTCAATATGCCCACAAAATCCTGAAAAAATAGGTTGTAAAGGACGCCATTCCACCTCTGAGAGCACCAGGGTAAAAGCAGAGGATGCATGGCTGTGTCAAGCAGCGCAGGATGAAGCGGCGTGCGGGGCTGACCAAAGGGAGCTTATGGCAGAGGCAGTGCCGAAATCCATTTTTCTCTTTTTTTAGAATCCAAGAAAACAAAAGATTCACGAGCCTTGCCTTAATTTATATCCACAACATCAAAAAGATCCTATTTGAAAGATAAGGAGCATTATTTTATCATGGGTGTGATAGATAAGTTCTGATATAAAGTGGAGTAAATTTTGAGTCATTTCAATTAACGCGCACTAGGAAAAACAGAGAAGAAAATGTGCTCTATAATTCTCTGCAAGTTTATTCCACTTGTCAGCTTTCATCCACAACAGAACTAAATCAAAGTTGTCAGTAGTTACTATTAAGCTTCTCATTGTGCAACTGCCTAAGTAGTTAATAAAACAACTACTGTTTCCATTTTCTCAGCTGTAAAAAAAATGCTAGTTTAAATTCTTGAGTTTCTTCTTTTGCAAGTCCTTAATTCTCTTTAGAACAGGAGCAAACTATTGTTCCCGACCCTCATATGCCTTATAATAGCATTAATCATGCTAAATTCTTTTGGTGCTCATGTGGATATAATGTAATTATAACAAATTCCTGACGATAATTTTTTATTCCCATTGGTCTTTGAGGCAAATCTAAAATGTGCTTGATTTCTATAAACGAAAACATGCTGTAAAACTTCTCTTGGTAAAATAGAGATTATAACATAAATAATAAATATCAATAAGGAAGAGTAAAAACTATTAAACTAAAAATGAATCAAATCCAAATTATTTCTAATGATTTTTTTATGTTTTCATCCTGTTACCCAAAATGATAAAAGCCTTCAGAGTATTATCTTGAACTACAAATGCAGTTTATCCCCCTATTAAAAAAACCTTATTTTTAATACACATAAATCTGCAAAATATTCTGTATGTGCATGTGAGGCTATTCCCAAAACACAACTTGCAACCTGGAATCCAACAATATTTACATCCTAACAAAAATGTTGACAGATAGAGGATTTTTTGAATTTACTATGTGTACTTCTAAAAATGCTATTAGGTGGTTTTGGTTGTTTTTTGTTGTGTCTTTTTTGTTTGTTTGTTTAAAATATTTAATATCAGTTGAGCTCATCTGCTAGGATTGCAATTACTGGCCTTCATGTATGAAATTGCTGAATGACATTCTGCATATGCACAAACCACAAAGTATCAGTTAGGTCGAACCACACAATATTTGGAGGACAATATTCTTCATCAGTAGATTGCAATTTTAAGAGTTGTCCTCTTCTTTTTTTAAGTGTAGCACACAAAAACACAGAATGATCTCATTTAGAATATATACCTTTTAAAGCACAGGCAAAAGGATCAGACAGAGCTTTCACACTCTCAAATAACATAAAGAAAATCTAGCAAGTACACAAATTTAAGACATAAATGAAAGAAAAAAATGTGAAAAAAGATTTCAAAATGTTAGTTGTTATTATAGACATTTAATATAGTCCATTTAAAAGGGAAACCAACAAGCAGGAGTTTCCATATGAAAAATGTACAGAGTGAAATTTGAGATAAAAAGAGCCAATTGCTGCAGCATTTCACAATAATGATAGATACTAGACACCAGGATTTTTAACGTATGCTCTAACTATATATTCTAAAATATATGTCCTAAAACAGCCTATTCTTTGGAAGAAGCTTTGTCTACAAGAAAATGATAAAGTAATTGTGGTAGTTAATCCACAAAGGAAAGAACTCATTGCTTTCAGCTTTCTTATAGTTCTGGAAAAAATTAATTACAATGACCTGTAATATCAATTGTCCAGAAAATGTAGATATAGGATTTTAAATATGTAAAAAATTTAAAAATTGCTGCTTCTATATATAGATTTTAATATGACCCTCTTCCTCTTAGAGATCAAATAAGGTCTACTGGAGATCACTAGGAACGGATAGAAGGTTAGGACCAGACCAAGAGGGACCAGTGAAATACACAAACAAAACAGTTCTCTGAATAAGTTTCCCACAGTGGAGATCCAACAATGTCTCATTAGAAGTCTAAAACAAATTATTTGATTTTCCTGAGCATTGAACAATATCCGTGAAAATTAAACTCCATTAAGATCCAAAGTAGCAGTGCTACGTTATCTATTTTAAAATCCTGCCCTTGATCCCTTCATTATGCTTCCTTTCATACTGTCCCATATAATATCTCATGTCACACAACAGATGAATTCAGCTAATAATTTTAAACTTTACTGGCTGATGCAATACAAGTATTAGCGTTTTCATGAAGAGAAAAATCCTCTTCATGAGAAATGGCTGATTATTGCTTATGATTTAGGATTAAAGAGAAAGGGTGAAACGAAAGAAAAACCAAGCTTTAAGACTATAAACTTTCCAGGAGACAGGACTATGATTTCCTCTGTTTCCATGACACAAACCAGAGAGGGTGCCCCTTCCTGCTTACACCCTGTGAATGTTGCTGCAGCACAGTAAATAATTATAAACACTTCCCTTTGTACAGTATGGCTTTGTTGATAACAGCAGCTACAGCAAGCCTCTTGCTCAGAAATCAAATAGTATGTGGCAATCGAGTATTTATTTTAATAAGATGCAATTGGAAAAACTGTGGATGCTGGCGCAGCCTCTAATGTGCCAATACCACTTCATTTTCACCTTCAAGCACAACTAATATAAAAGGTTTTCATAATATCGCGTGCAATGTAGGGCAGGCTGAGGCCAAGTGACAAAATCTACCCCACGTGTTTTCAGAGACTAAAACTGAACTAAAGACAGTCATCTTCTCCAAGGAAAACCAGAGCAAAATGAATACACACACACAGAGAAACATGGATGTGCTTAAGCCACCACCCCCCCACTGCCACCAAAATAAAGCAAAATCAAAATCAGATTGTCTCTGTACTAAATGGTGAATCTACAAGCTGTTTTCTACAAAAGTCATAGGTTTGTTCTTTGTAAAACCAACACTTCTGTAAAGAAAATGTAAATGACAATAAGAGCAGCTTAATAAACCTTTGCCTCCTTTCCAGTTCTCCACAGATCAGGGACAGGAATTCCCTCCACCGACCCCTTCATTTGTGAAAAACTGAAGAGCAAAATCCAGTAATGAAGCCTGGAGTCTTCCTACTCCCTGACCTCTCGCTCCCCAACCAGATTCCCCCTACGTGTTTCCAGTTATTTGAAATGGAAAGATGCACAAACCTCAGCAATGCATTCACAACTCCTCATTCTAGAATTAGGGGCCATTATTCATCCCTGGTTCCTTATTTCTCTGCTATTTAGTTCATCGCCTTGCTGTTGCTATGGGTGGGGAGGGCGGAAGGGCAGCGGGGGAGGCAGAGGAAGGTATTACTAAGTTCCCAGACCTCCTTAAACTGCTCAGAGCAGCATGGCTAATCTGACCACGCAATATTCAGAACAAGTGCTCATACAGGGAACCTTCCCCTTTGTTTAAAAAAAGCAAAACAAAACAAAAAAAAAAGCCCTTCCCCCCAGCCATCGTCCATGCACATTAAAAGCATTTTTATTCCATACGGTGCCTTCCCTCCCACCCCCCTCCTCTCCATACGCCTCCCCGTTTCAAGACTCTCTCCAGCAGTAACAGTCTCTTTCTAGGGGCCTGAACCAGCTGGTATTTTCGCACGTACAAATAACCACTCAGGAGTGTCATCTTCATGCCTATAATGGGAAGGCTCACATGAGGAACGTTCCTGAAGTGCCTAAGTATGATGCAGCCCTATGCAAAGAGATTAAAAAGCCAAATAAAAATCTGGCCATTAGATATTTCGAGTGGAATATATAGGTAAGGTTGTTTTTTGTGTGGCATTATCTCCTTCTCCCAGCAAGCCTTCTCTCCTCTGCGGTAGATCTTGTGGCCATGCTTGGACCAGCTAATGGGGCTACACTCATACTACATGGATTGCTGCTGCCAAAATACCAAAAATCACCTCGTCTTGCCTGCATGAGGGCAACTCACCTGCCACAGCAAGCGACTGAGGACAGCCCAGACCTAATGTGCTGCATTTGCCTTTCCCCTGAACGTAATGTACTGTACCCATGCTGGCTGCCTCAGAAAGTGAGCATTTTAATATCACACAAAAAGTGAGTCGTTCACATAATAGTCACCATTTTTTGCTTCCACTGTCTGAGTGATATTAAAAAAAAAAAAAGGGAGGAAGAAAAAAGAGCAGTGGGTCTTTACAAGGAATGAAAAAGAAACACCATTTCGTTTCTGTCTGGGGGTTTTACTTAATACCCATTTGTTCACACAGTACTGCTTGCAAAAAAATATTTGTTTGATATAAAGGACATTGAATAATTTATGCAATATTTAATAATGCAGTAAACCAGGGAGAGTTCAGCAAGACAGGCATGGCACTCTACATTATTTGCCTTGCCCGCCTCGCGTTTCCAAATAAACCCCCCCACTTAAAGACCATTAGCACACACAATATAACAAAAAAGAAATACTGTCTAATTTGGAAATTAAACAAAGTGTCTGGTTCTAGTTCATAGGATAAAACATCAGCTTTTCTAGTCATGTATTTTTAATAAAAATAAAATAAGGGCTTCAAGAACAAAATCAAAATTAATGGAACAGGATTTATATCAGCATCCAGTCCATTCCATTTGAGTCCAGAAGCCATATGAACTAAGTCACAGCAGAGTATTAGTGTGATAAATGACTAATGGTTCTTCAGCATGCTGCATGGGGTATCTTGAAAGCAAATACATTTTAGAATACCAATAATTGCATCAAGCCAAGTACAAAGCTTTCACAACATATTACGGGTCTCCTGACTTTTCATTCTTTAAACAGCCATAATATACATAAGCAATGTATCAACTTCCAGGGCATTTCACTTTGTTTTCTGGCTTCTTTAAAGCATTTAATACACCGTTTACTCATTCCTTAACTCCAAGTTTTTCCTGCTTTGGCATCTTCAAGCAAAATATATGTGAACCCTGCTTTCAAGAGATGTTATTTTTCTCAGTAGGAAAAGAAGGAAGAACTCTGTATTTATAGATAAAGGTTTAGAATACTATTTAACATTATAAAGAAGATCTCCATTTCTTTCTCGTGTTTTCACATTTACTAAATATTTTTAGTAAGCCATATACCAAGGCCTGAATTTTAGACAGTAGACAGCTAAGTAGGGTTTAAGAGCTCTGACTGTGAAGAGCCAGAATTTGTAAGTCTAGGTTTTGAAGATTTTTGTCTCCTCCAAATTATATCTCAATTATTGATACAGTTGAATTAACTCTACATAGTCTATAAATTATAGCTTTCCCTCTGGAACTGTGCACTTTATTATTCAAGAATAAAATGTGATTTACAGAAACTAACATGATCTTGCAGGTTTCCTAAATCCAATATAAAGTTTCTTTTTTTTTTTTTTTCCTTAAAGCAGCTTGTTTGGTGCAAATGAACCATTCACATAAAAAATAGGCTACAGAGACTTTAAATTATATTATTTAGTACTGTATAAAAGACAAAATTATATATATTTCCTACAGAAAAACATGCCAGCAAAGAATGTACATGTTTATACTCCATCTTTCTTTTTATAAACACTGACTTTAGAGTGACAAAAAATTGAAAGGTTACAACTTCGCTTTCACCACCAGCATCAGGATCTAATGGAGAGTTTTTACTTGTCCTGCACCCACATGAAAAAAACCCCAATCTTTATGATCATTCACCCAAGATAAAGCGTGCCTCTCTATTTGGCAACGCACTTGTTTGCCATGAGAATTCCTAATGCAAGTTATGTTTAATTGCAAACGATAACATGTATTGTATGCCTAGATATCGCTTCAAACCAGATTTTCCCATTTGCTATGTAATGAATTAAGTCGTTTCAAAATTTTCTTTTCCCTGACAGATTTATTGTTTTAATCAATTTGGTAGGAGTTCGCTGCTTCAGTAACTTAAGTGTCCTCTTATGCCACACAATGACTCAGGGATGTTGGCTTCAGGGAACTTAAAAATCTCACTTCTGTTAGAAGCAGGCTATTGTTGGTGCTTTTGTCAGTCTCCACTTAAGCTCTTTTACTTCCAGAAATTTTGCGCACTCACTAAGCAATGTAACAAGTTCATAATGCCCATAACAAGAGGCCATTAATAATAAGCTGCAGACTTTACCAAAGGGAGATCACCAGAGATTAATCATTGTGGTAATTAATCTATCAGTATTGTAGAAAGTACCAAAACAAAGGAAAGGCTTTTTCAGTTATTGTGTTTAAAAATTGTTATACAGTTCATGTTCATCAATACTGTTATAAACTTCTAAATTGTAAGGCAGATGAAATAGCATACCAAGTGCAATTTCCACAAAACAAACAAGTATGTGCAGCTGCTTAAGGATTTTGTTTGTATCTAAAAAGCTTTATCATTACAATTCATTCTGCTATTTGTGGAGAAGATAAATCCCACCGGTTTTCAAATGAAAAGCCCAATCATTAGGCTAAATTTCACGTTTGTCTACCTAGTGCCACTTTGCCATTCTGCTATCTGTATGTTTAAGAGCATAGAGGGCGAGCAAAGGAGAAAGTGAAGGGCAGGAGGGCAGAGAGGGATTTTTTTGGTCTGAAAGAAAGATCATTTTGTGAGAAGACAAGCACATATATTGCCTTGTTTCATCCAGAATCCTAGCAGCCAGCTTGAATAGCAAGTTAAAGCCTGCAGATGGCCTCTTCCATTTTCAGCGAAAGGCAGGGGAGGAGGGAGATGCAGAGTGGGTAGTTGCTGAGGCATAGCTAATCCGAGAGGACAGTTCATGCTTATTATAGACCCATTGCTGATAATAAAATCTGAATCAAACTGCCGACTGGAATCCACTTGAGACTCTCCGCTTCTTTAATTTTTAAAGTTATGGAAGCACTTGACACTNACAATTCATTCTGCTATTTGTGGAGAAGATAAATCCCACCGGTTTTCAAATGAAAAGCCCAATCATTAGGCTAAATTTCACGTTTGTCTACCTAGTGCCACTTTGCCATTCTGCTATCTGTGTGTTTAAGAGCATAGAGGGCGAGCAAAGGAGAAAGTGAAGGGCAGGAGGGCAGAGAGGGATTTTTTTGGTCTGAAAGAAAGATCATTTTGTGAGAAGACAAGCACATATATTGCCTTGTTTCATCCAGAATCCTAGCAGCCAGCTTGAATAGCAAGTTAAAGCCTGCAGATGGCCTCTTCCATTTTCAGCGAAAGGCAGGGGAGGAGGGAGATGCAGAGTGGGTAGTTGCTGAGGCATAGCTAATCCGAGAGGACAGTTCATGCTTATTATAGACCCATTGCTGATAATAAAATCTGAATCAAACTGCCGACTGGAATCCACTTGAGACTCTCCGCTTCTTTAATTTTTAAAGTTATGGAAGCACTTGACACTGAGGTGGATCAAATATCACTAGTTTGCGTGCAAATACTTACTTAAGCAATCCAGCGTGCCCCAATCTGTGCAAAAATTTCAGGTGAGCACCGTGAAACAGCAACTAATTATGATGTTCCATTACCCCTTTTCTAACCGTCACAATTGGCCCTAAGTGGTCACGGCTGATTTATTTCAATTAGTTTTCACAGGCTTAGAGTTATGACAAATTTATGTTTTGGCTGCAGGAAATTGGTAGCAATCACGAAACCACCAAAACATCAAAACAGAAGGGAGCGCCCCCGCTAACAAGGAGGTGGCTCAAATCCCTGGGCTGGGAGCAGGGCGGCGAGCCTGACAGAGGTTTGGGAGAAAACCACTCCATCTTCTCCTGGGTGTTTCCCGAGCTTTTAAGTAGGAGACTAGGGGAAAAAGTGCATCCTCTAGATGGCACTAGGAAAAGAAGGTTGTGATCCAGTGCTCAAGCAAGGAGCAGTTCTTTGGATGCAGAATATTTCTCCGTTTTGTTGCCTTTTTGTCTCTGTCCGTACAGTAATTGCACATAAAAAGCAGCTGTCCACAATGTAGTTTATATGGGCTATATCTAAAACGATCGCATTAGGAATTACATCTGAAAAGCATGAATCAGCAATACAGCAAATGATTCCCGTTTATGCCAGTAAGAGAAGAAAAATTTGATTTCAGTCTACCCACAGAGTCGAATGCAAGTTCAAATTCAGATGTAAGCAAATTTCTTTTTGAAATCAAAGAGACTGAATTTGACTTCTTGTCTTTTTAAATAGCACCTTTGATACAAAAAAAAGCATTACATTCACACTTTTTAATATAAGCATTAATTTCAACGCCCTGAAATGTTTTATATAAGCATTCATTTCAACAGCCTGTCAGTTAGATTCAAATGATTGAAATTTACCAGTCTTTTATAAATTGAAATACCCGGCTTCCTTGCCACAGTTGACTTACATTCATAAGTCTTCTGGTTAATAACTCTTTCCTTCCTTAGTTCTCCCTTTCTACAGTGTAGGGGGCAAAAAAGTCTTACAGCGCTTTAAAAAAATGCTGTGACATTAAACTCTAGAAAGCTAGGAAATCTATTATGATGCAGTCTCATGACATGATTATATTGATTTTCTGCAGGATATGCAAGTGCATGCATTATAAACATTGTCATAAATTAAACTACTGTATGATAATCTTCATAGCACTACAATGAAATTATAGCTATGTAGAATCTTTGCTATATCCTGAAGCAGTACAAGTAAAAGCATGGTTTGGTTTTTACATATTGGGTGCCTATTTCAAAAAAACCCACATGCTTTAAATTACTTCAACAGCTCACTTTTAAAATATATTATCAAGAAGAACATCCATTTTCTCAAAACATTGAATTTCTGTTTGGTAGTAGGGCTGGCTGAATATCTTTTGACAAAACAGCTTTCCATTTTAAAAACATGAGTCTTCTTATATATGAAATAGTTTTCAGGGATGCAACTAATCTGAAGAGATTTTTCACTGAAGGAATAAAACATCTTTATTTTTTATATTTTTAAGATTGATACTTTGTTGAGATATTCACGTATGTATGGGAAAAGTAGGAAAAATAAAGGTTTATTTCTAAATTAGAAGGCATTAAAATCAGCACTGAATTACAAAAAAAACCATGTTTCAGCAATCAGTCTTTTTTTTTCCTCTTAAGGAAAAACAATTATTATTCATTCTATATCTGTAGTAACATTGGAATTAAAAACTAAAATTATGGAGAAAAAATTATACCCATAAAACCAAAATATTTTAAAATAAAAAATTATTCCCTAAAACAAAATGCCTGCATGCCTTTAATTTTCAATAAACAAATCCTTTAATTTAATCAGGTTTATTCAATATTTTTTAAATTGTTATTCAACTTCAACTGAAATATATCAGTAATAAACTTGACCTAAAGATTCTAAAACTTCCAACACCCCATGACTGGGACTGAGGAGGAAGTGATAACTCTAAGAGTATATACTGTTTTATTCAAGCAAGAAGTGACAATGGGAAGACAGACTGATGTAATTTTAGATACAATAACTAGGTATCAGTTCATTTTCAATTAGGCCAAATTCTAAAGCCATTGACTCCATGAAAAAAGAATATAGACCTTCACAAAGGTAATGTGTAACACTTCATTTTGGGGTTTGTTTAAATGTTACTTACAAATATATTTATCTCTAGGAAAGAATATTTTTCAGGAGTTTAAAGAAACCGAAAGGTTAATACTTGAAGCTAGAACATTAGACATTTCCTTTCTTAAGCCTCTGAAGGACTAATATGGTCCATATCTGCACAATATGTTCCTCATACGATTGTCCATATTCACACTTCAAAGTTTTATTTTGTTAACAATAACTACAGTGTAATTACTTTGTAATTTTTTGTTCTGCCTTTAACTGCAAATTAAACTTATGAGCAAAAGATATCCCTAAGAAATACTTTCTTGTAATTTATCCCTCAATGAAGATACAGGCATTCAGGAAAACTTACATCATACTATCCAGATTTGAAGACCATCACAAAAAATTTTAGATGTTGTCAAAGAAAAAGAAAATACTGTTTTGTCAATGGAAACATCTCTCTAACATTTTAATCACCACCATCCTGAAGAACTTAAAAATAGAACTGGGTAGTTTCTAAGACCTGGAAAACTTTTAAAGATCTTCTGGCAGGCAGGGACCTGAATAACTACCTTGTGAGGATATATTCTCAGCATTTTACATATTGAAAGTTGACAAAAATAAATGTTTTCTATTGTATGAAAACTTCTTGAAGAAAAAAAATATTGAAAACTTTCATTTCACAGCCTTCAAGAGTAAATGCTGATTTACATGTAGTACACTTTTCAGCACATGCAACGTACGGGCCAGGCAATTCATTGAAAGTAGATAGCTGCTTTTGTCTTCTATTTGTTAACAGAAAAGTATCTTCTCAAGTCAACATTAAAATCAACATATTTTAGTATATAGCTAAACTCAATACTCAACATGCAAATACAAGATATTTTTATATTTTTGGGTATTCTTATTTCCCAACTAATACAGAATTTTTGACAGTGCAATATATCAGTACTTGTAGAGTAAAAAGTATTCTCTTTCCAAGAAAACATTGAGTTCTACGATTCAGATAACTAAAATGAGACATTTCAGCTGGCAGAGATGCTATGGGTGAACTTGGGTAAAAATTATATACTTGCTTGTCACAGACAATGTTTATGAATGGCTCTAAATACGGTGCACTCTGCTACTTCTACAGCAGCCATTTCATCAGTCTCTGTATTTTGATGGAAGATTACCATTGTGGTCACCGTCATGATTAATGTTAGGACACAGTTCAACCAACTTAAAATTCATCAACAATAACTAGAAAAACCTCAGAGTATGTCTAGTCTGCAGGTTCTCTTTATTGAGTCAGTAGAACCTAAACACATGGAAATGGTATTTAACCCATAAGTATATGCAGAAAACATCACCTTTAAACACCAAAATCTGAGGGCAGAAGGTAATTTTCTTTTGGTAAGCAATTCTTTTAGATACAATAAATCACTGTGTGCATACATCTTCATGTTATCTTGCATTTCATTGGCCATGGGTATTGCTTGTAATTGAAAGATAGTAATTGAGTAATTGAAGATAGTTTGTTTTTAAGAGGTGTTGCAGGTATGCAAACTACTGTTATTGTTTGAGGAAATAGACCTCAGCAAAGAAAGGTCCAGCCTGGTAACTCAGAAATCCCCCAAGAAAGTGAGTACCCACAATATTTTTCTGATTGTTCCTGGTTTTTTTGCTTTATTATGTCTGGCTCTTCAAACTTAGAGTACTTCTAGTAAAGATCTGAGATAGTATCCATCTTTTTCAGGGTTTCATTTGCTCTTTGTTGTTATTTAAGTCTTCATTTTGGTCCACTTCAAAAAATTCCATTATGGTCTCTTCCTCAGCTCAGGATTTACCAACATCAGTGAACAACATAAACCCACAGAGACTGGAATTTTCTGCTTTTATGGGCTGTTGTTCTTGGGTGAAAATTTCTAGTATGATCTGGCAAAGTTTCTGCCAAAGAAGTTCAGAAACTGTCCTACCTCCACATTTCAAGAATTCATGCTTCATACATTCCTTACTCAATCTTTGTAATAAAATATTCTGGTCCCTTTATGGTATTTTTTTTGTTGTTGTTTGCATAGTCATTAATGAACCTTACTAGACACTTGATCCATTTTCCATATGACCTATTTGCTCATCTGTTTCTACATCTGCAGAAACAGGGGTCAGGGATATAATATGCTTTAACAGGAAGTCTCAGACATTTCAGTCCCAAACATTCACAGAGTTACACACAGGATTTTTAATTCAATGCAGTCTTAGGAAAATACAAAAGTGGAAACAAATAAAGCAATGCAATGAGTTTTATTAAAAGACTAGATTTCTTCAGGCTGAGTTCTAAACTGAAACCAAATCTTTAATCTACTCTTAATTACATAACTTAATGCACCACAGAAGTTAAATTCAGCTGTCCAATTAAGAGAAAGTATACGTAAACATGGATTTGTTTCTAAGAAAAATTTCACAGGGAGGCTATCACTCAATTCAACAGCCTTCCAGACCCCATAAAAAAGAAAGTATTTTGACAGGATTGTTTTACTTTCTGGTAACATAACTAAGCTTTGAGTTTCAACATCATTACCTGTGACTATCATGCTAGGTCTTTTAGGAGCATAACCTGAGGAGGACAGTTAATTCCTAAAAGGACAGATTACCAACCCAAGAAGATACTCTCAATTAAATGGAGTGGATAAGCCTGTAGGATATCAGCTTAACATGTAATGCTGAAGTGTTCTTGTGGAAGAGGTTTTGACTTACAGGATTTGTTAAACTCACACCTTGTAAAGACATTTCCTGTTACTGAGTAGATTAACAAACTGCTTGGAGGATTTTATACATTAATTTCAAGAGACCAGAAAGCATAGGGCTCAGAAATCATTAAACTTATGTTTTGTTTTATGAAATACTTTCTAAGAAGAAAAGATAAACCTGAATTTTCAGAGAAGTATGAAATATCCAAGGTATTCCAAATACAAACTCATCATTAAAACTCAGATAAGTTCTCAGAGTGTCTTTCCAGAAGTTCTCAGCGCATCATTACTACAGAGATTGATTCCAGTAAATAATTATTCCCTGGAGCATTTCAACACTTGTATTATCTCTGAAAACTGTGTTTCCTCTACAAGCACAGAGTAAAGAGTCAATAATGTTAAGTTCTAACGTAATTTTAAGTTTTAACGCATCTTCCAAGCTGTGAGTTTCAACTCAAACATTCTTGACTTTGATACTAGGTCTTCTTGGAAAGAGGTTTGGAAGAACAGGGAGAGTGAGAGCGAGCACTCAGCATCCTAAGGAGCAAAAGTAACATTAAATTCAAAAACATTTTCTCAGAATAATATTTTTTAGTGTCCTTTGTTATTAGTTGCTGACATAAAGCTAGCAAAGGCAGAAAAGTGTCTCTCCTTCCCCAGGCTACAGAAACACCACAAACTCCAGTAAGTGTTCCAATAGGGCTGAAGGAAACAGACCTGTGCTTGGCCACCTCATGCCTTTGACACATATCAAGGGATATGATAATTATCGTAAAATAAGAAACTTCCTGCAACTATGAAGCCAAACTTATACACAACACAACTCATTTCCCTTTTAGGAATCTCTGTCAAGAAAGCAAGCAAAAGAGAAAGAAAGGATTTCTGGAGATGACACCTTTTCTATGCCAGATGTTTCTTTGATAGACAGACGCAGAGAATTTTATTTCACTTGTTTTAAGTTTATAAAAGTGAGGAACAGTTGTGTATCATTCCCCAAAGGTTTTTCTTAATTTCTCAGAATTGATAAGACAATTACTTGAGTATTTTTCCTACACAAGACAGCATCTGAAGAAGCTGGAAGTCAACTAATACGGTATCTTATAGTAATTTGTCCATAGCAGACTCTCATATATTTACCAGAGGAAAAGCAATGCAATGATATAGTTGAGGTAGGAAACAAACCTACAGTAGAGCAGCAACAAATTAATTGTCTTACAATGACTTTCCATCTTAGCTTGCTACACAGTTGAGGGGAGGAAGGGTGAAGTCTGTCATCACAGTAATTATCTTGCTTGGGATCATAGCATTCCTGGGCTTGGAAGGGAGCTCAGGAAGTCACTAAGTCCAATCTCCTGCTCAGAGCAGGGTCTACCATGAAATCAGACCAGGCTGCTCAGGGCTTGATCCAGTCAGGTTTTGAAACCCTCCAAGGCTGGAGACTGCTCCGAGCGACTGCTCCACTGCCTCACTGTCACCAAGGGGAAAGAGTTTCTCCTTCTATCCAGTTTGAACTGCTTTATTTCAAATTCTGCCTGTTGTTTCTCATCCTCTCACTGTGTACCACTGTGAAAAGCTTGGCTTCAAACTATTGTAGCTGTACTTTACGTATGTCCTTAACTGCACACAATTTAGATCAATTCCTGCTTTCTAAATAAGGATTAGTATTAGTCATAAACAACATATGCAAGGATCTCCCATCAATTAACAATATTAAGTGCTTAAAAAACAAAACAAACACAAAAAAAACAATTTTTACTTTTAGATTGATTTTTGAGATCAGTTATTTGGCTGGTAGATGACCAGTGATACATCTGTATCTGCCAGCTTCCTTTCCTGTACTGCCACTGTCATGCTCCTAGGGTATGAAGGCAGCATGCATAAAGCATAATTCTGAAATATTTACAAAGATTATAGCTACACAGGCTAGAGAGAATGAATGATTAATGGCAGAAGACAGTATCACCGAATAGAAAATCAGGGTACAAGTGGAAAAAGTCCCTTTTAGGCCACATTACAATTTCCTAAGCAGCCTGTTTCAGCACGAGACCGGCAGCTTCATATTTGCTTTCTCCACCCCTAGCTGACACGATTTCAAACCTCTTGAACAATATTTTCCTCTAATCAGGTGAATTATTTGGTTTATTGCTTCCATTATCACACGGTTAGGCAGCAAGACATCAGGCTGCCGATTTCTGCCAGGGCACTGCAAGGGGCTGGGGCGTCCCCAGGGCCTAGGCGTAATGGGGGTTCCCTTAGGCTGCAAGGTAGAGCCTGGCAGCCATGGTCTGTCCCACTGCCCCAGCCAGGAGCAGGGTAACAGGAGAAGACAGTGGGGGCTGCCCCAGCCACCGGTATTTGGCACCTCCCTGGGGATGGGGACAGGCCAAGATGTTGGTCCACAGATAAGCCTGGCTTGGCTGCTCCTGGGCCATAAGCAGCATCAGGGAAAGCACTGGGGAGGCTGAGAAAAGACAGATAGTGCCCTCAAGGCCCTGACTCTTTTCACAATATCGCTTTTATATGTTACAATTCACATTTTGTAGAGGTAATTCTAATTTTTCACTCCTAGCCTCTTGTTTTGATTTCTAACTGTTACTGGTGCAGAAACAAGCTAGTCACAATATTCTGGCCACACTTCGAATCGGAGTTGTTTAGACTGGAAAACACCTTTAATATCATTGAGTCCAACCGCTAACCGCCAAGTCCACAACTAAACCATGTCCCTAAGTGCCACATCTCAGCCACTTGTCTGGACACCCTGTTCCAATGCTTGACAACCCTTTTGGTGAAGTTTTTCCTAATATCCAATCTAAACTTCCTGTGGTGCAACTTGAGGCCATTTCCTCTTGTGCTCTTGCTTGCCACTTGGGAGAAGAGACTGACTCCCACCTTGCTACAACCTCCATCCAGGTAGTTGTAGAGAGCAATAAGGTCTCCCCTCAACCTCCTTTTTCTCCAGGCTAAACAACCCCAGTTCCCTCAGTGATTCCTCATAAGACTTGTACTCTAGACCTTTCACCATCTCGCAATGTTAGTTTCCCCTGTGGCTGAATCTGTTCACTGAATCTGCTCCAATATTTTTTCCAGAGAAAAGAAACCTGCCATATTTTCCTCTTGCAGTCAGGTCTGATAAAGTACCCCAGAGCATGCAAGAAAACACGGAGAGACTGCAAAGGTGTTCAAAGTTACAGAAGAGCAGGAAAGCTCTTGGCAACATGAAGACCATCAAAAAATTGATCATGCTGGTCAAGAGCAGCCGAACAAAATGAACAATTCCCTCTCCTTCTTGCACCAATAATTTGGAACATATGCAGGCTGTAGTCCTTTGGGACCCTGGATGCACGTAGTTTCCAGAAACATCCCTGAAGTTCCCACAGGAATAAGGAGTCAGGGGACAAGCATATGCTGCAAAGATGAGCTAGGCTTTTATCACAAAACTGGCAAAGAAGAGTCTGGGGAAGTCTGTATAATTCTGTCTGGTAACGATCTGTACTCACTTTCAGTAATAAGAAAAATGAAAGCTATGCAAGGAAATATTTATTCTACAAACCACAGGCTCATGTTGATCACTAAAACTGACCACAGTCACCAGTGAGACAGCTGTAGAAATTTCTGAAACGTATGATCTTATTTAGCTGCAAATTAAGACCATCAATGCAGGAATTCCTAGGTGAAGTTTCATCACCTAAGATACATCAGGAAATCAAAATTGAGTCACTATATTGCCTTTATGCCCTACAAAAATCCAGCTAAGTTTAGTTATTATTGATCAATAACATTAATTCTATAGTAGTGACTTTAAAACTTGCTTGTTATTGCTAAAAGATGTGGCATAGCTTGAAACCAATAACCATGTGATACAGTACACGAGTCTTCAAATAAAACGCAAGGTAAGCCTGCCTGTGATTGAAGAAAGTATATTCTCATATAGTAAACTAAGTGCCCTAAAATAATTGTGTGGTATGAGCCCCAGCTCACCAGTGAGTATTCAAAACCGATTCTCTCTCTGATCAAATTACGGAGCTTTTCAATAATGATTTTGTGTCTTCCATTACATTAAATGCCACCATGCCTTTATCAACAAGAAAAACGGCACTGCAGTGCCAAGTGTTTGATTGCCATGTACAAAATTTATCAGCTACCACTTCTGAATAAGAAGTGCACTACTAGTGTTTATGCTTTTCTAAATACAGAAATAAATTCAGGTTACTGGTTTATAAGTAGATAATGAGAAGATTGACTTTAGGCATCAGGGAGGCATTCAGGACTCTCCATCTCACATCCCTGAGGGTACAATACAGCAGAGAGCTACTCCTAAAGTGCAGCGTCCTCACGAGGCACATGTTCTGAGGCTAAGAACACAAATTACCCAACATAACACCTTGATACACAAGGTCTTTTTAAGTAACCCAGGACAAATCGTTGGCCATATCCTTGATGAAAGATATGGCCTGAGTAGGAATAAACATCCTGATGCTCAACACTGCTTGTGGACAATACAACAGATCTAACCACCATCCACGAATTCACCAAAAATCTGGATCGAAATGAAGGCTCGCACACTCACCTCCAGATCAAACTTACTCTTAAAATAAGATATAAATATGCCTACTGCAACCATTTAAGCATGTGTAAAACAGGAGCAATAGTAATGATCTGCTTGTAAGACAAGCAATGACTGCAGAACATTTCAACATCCTTTGATATTGTTACACTAGAAGAGGATATCATTTCTATTGTCAGTCTCGTATACTTGAAGCTCTCTAAAAATTATATACAACTCTGAAATAAAAGAAGCAGACTAAAATCACCCAAAAGACAAAAATGAAGATCTGAAAGCACTTCCAGGCAAGGACCTGAATAAACTAGATTTTTGGCTGCAAAGACTGTTTGACATTGAGCCTGAAAGTGAGAATTGTCAGCCTTGCCCCTGTTGGCAAAATGAGCTTAGGATTTCATCTCAAAGCACACTGACAAAACTCCTCAAGACAGCAGAAAAGAATTTAAGTAGTTGATTTTGGAAGGACAACTTCTAGCATCAAACTTTTCAAGCAGATTTTGATGGTGCGAACAGGGCATCCAGAATTATGACAACTTTAACTACGACGAACAGATTCTTGACTAGATTCCAAAAAAAGTCCTTAAGGAAATACGGGCTACAGTTTTGGCATCTTTCATTTAAGGGATTTGAACTTCATTTTGTAAAGATCATTGAGATCTTATGCTGTCCTGAAATAATCCCAAATAGACCTATGTAAATAGCTGATTTTTCCAGTGATGGGCCAAACTGAACAACAACAAAAAATTAACTCAAAATTAAATATTTTACTTGATCTGAAACACCTTTATTTAAAAAGAAAAAAAAAAACCCAACAAAAAACCCCTTAAGGTTTCAGTTTCAGCCCATTTTTGAAAAGTAAACAACATTTTAAGCAAAAAAAAACATTGCAAAGCTTTGTTTGCAAAGACAACTGTTCTATTTTAAAACTATTTCCTGAATTAGGTAGTAAATAAAAGTTTTGGTCTATTTTTCTTCTCAGCAAATAAACTACACGGTAGAAAGTAAACAGACAAGGTCCTTGGGAGTGTCTGTGCCTGCATCAAAGCTGGAACATGTTAAGTTTGTCTATAGCTTACCACTTGAACCAGCACTGGATAGTTAAAACTTCACTCTATGCTTTCTTTCCTTGTTATTATTCCAACAGAAGGAATTTTAATGGATAGATGAACATCTGCCAGCTTGAGATCTTAACATCTGTTTTTTCATCAAGGCAGACTAATAGGGAGACCTCAGCCAACATTTTGCCAAAACAGGATTTTTCATCTCAAACAAACATACACCCACCAGATTTCTGAGAGAGAGATTGGGGGCAAAGGCTGGAGAAGCTTTTTCTTTCATCTTTTTTTTATTATTATTTTATTTTCGTTGTGTCCTTTTTTTCTCTGCTCCTTTCTCTGATGTTCCATTCCAGAAAAGCAGCAGCTACAAACCCCATCTTCTATATTACTGGATACCTATTTCAACTTAGAAATAAGCCCCATGGGATCATTTGTACATGACAGTTTTTACATATAGTTTATAAGAAGAGCCCCTACTCCATGCCAGTGGTACTCCTTTGGACATGAGGATGGGCTGGACCCAGGCAGCCACAGCATCACCTCTGTCTGCCCTGAAATGTTGGTTTGGGCTGGCACCCTGAGACATGCAACTAGGCTTTGTCATCATAATGAAAAGGATAAAACACTATGTAATCTTGCCCTCTGCTGTGATACAGAAAAATTTGCTTTCCTCTTCCCCCCCAAGTCTTAAATTCCTCTGATGAAGTATGACTGAGGCAGCTGTTTGCTCCATGCCACCCCGCAGAGGTGGCTGGGTGCCAGGGGACACGATGGGATTCAGACAAATTTGAGTGGATGGACTCCCATTTGGCCAGATTTGCAACCAGATTTTAAATATAACAAAGAAAATAAATGGTAACAGCATCTCTTACATCTGTTAGGGTTTTTTTTTTTTAAACCCTAAGAAAAGACAAATGATACCTCAAATTTCAGGGCTATTTAATTCCAAAAGGAGATGAAATAACATCACCTTTATTGTCATCTATTTTGCTGTTTATCAAATTAAAGATGCTGCTTACAGGTATTGCAAGGAATTGATTAATGTTTTCAAAGTGCCACTGAGATGGTACAACACCTGGTTTTGAGAGAGAATGTGCAATACTTTATTCTTACACAGTACCTTCTATCTTATGGTGTAAAAATGCTTTACCTTGTTACACCTCTGCCAAGCAATATTACCTCAGTTCTGAATGTAAATTGAAGAACAAAGCACTGAAATTACTTGGGAAAAGGCATGAATAGTAATTCAGTAGAATAGTTGGGATTCGTGGTTTCCAGGTGTCCCATGACAATCCTTTTCTCTCAAACCTAATTTATTTTTTTTTATTTAGAAAAAGAGATAGCAGTAGCACGCTTTCATTGAGGAACAGAAGCCAATAAATTTTGTACATGCTGCATCAGTTGCTCTGTAATACCATGTTTCTGGTTTATTAAGACAGAGGCAAGTAAAGTAATGAAAAACATAAAATCATTATTGAGAAGCTCCATAATTTGACCACAAAGAGAAAAATAATTGTGACTGCCCTAAAAACTTAGCTTATTCTTTGGCAGTAGCGACACTTAATTTTTTTGTACTGGATCCTTGATACTAACCACATTGCTACCAGATAATTTTGAAGTTACATAGAGAATGGTTAACAAATGCCTAAAAAAGACTCCAAGATGGACATTTCCTGGTCATGAATATAGTAATTCCTGTTAATGTATGCAAGCCCTTTGTTTGTTTATTTAAAGGGAAGAGAAAGGACACAGAGATATCTTTACATTATAGTTTTGCACACTTTCTTCTTCTATGACCTAAGACTTTCCTAATTAAAAATGGTTATCTGACAATGGCCACTAAAGGAGCCGGCGCTTAATGATAATAGTTCAGAATTTCGGCATCTCCAGAGTTTTAAGAGACAACTCTTGACCTCTTCAGAGATATTTGAAATTTACCTTCCCTTTTTAAAATGTGGCCTATCCGTTTTTAGCCTTCAAATCCATCAGAAGAAGCAATTGCCTTTCTTGGATGCAAGACATGAACCACCACCACAAACTTTAAAACTAATGCTAAATCACAAAGTGCAAAGAGCCCGTCTTACTTTGATACAATATACCAATCCCACAGTAAATAGGAAGTGCAAAGACCATCCATTTCAACATTGCTTACTGAGTAGGAACAGGATAAAGTAAGGGTGTATCTTTTTGCCTAACAGCTGGAAACAAAAAGTGAACAAAAGATCTACTAATGAGGTAAAGAAGAGTTCAAAAGAACTGAACATGTACTAATTCCAGGCATGTATTGTGCTTAAAACACACCATTGAAAAGTACACAATCTTTTTTTACTTTTCTCACACCTGAGAAATGAGAACTGCAATAAACATACACACAAGGTTCTTTGCATTAGCTACCTATAGACTAATATAGAATCACAGAATGGTTAGGGTTGGAAGGGACCTCAAAGATCATCGAGTTCCAACCCCCCTGCCATGGGCAGGGACACCTCCCACTAGAGCAGGTTGCTCAAGGCCCCATCCAGCCTTCAAATCACTGAATAGTGATTTGACACATGCATTCAAAACCCAACAGAGAATGCAGCATTTGTAAAATCTGTGGATCACTAGGGCAGGAATAAATGGCCATCTTGGAAAATAATTAACTATTAGAGGAAGGGCATGGCAACAAAAAACATTCCAGGAAAATATAGCCACCTGCATCAGCCAGTTTTGTGACACCGAGATATTTGCAAATGAGAACATTTTCTGTAGGCATTAAATCAAAGGCCTAAATGAACCAGTAGGTTACTAAATCATATTAATTGAACAGAGTAAAGGTGAATTTCCTAAAATATGTACTTCTTGTCTGTATCAACTTTGAATTGAGCTTGATACTGAAGTATTTCTGGACTCCTGTCCTTAGCTTTTGTTCTAAGAATAGCACATGAGACTGTATCATTCCCAAATGTTTTAGTTTGCTGAAAAGGTAAGATCACCAGATTTGAAGAAAAAAAAAAATATCTCCAAAAACAAAAAAATAAACCACAAAAAAACCCACCAAAACCCACATAAAACCAAGCTAAAACACCAACCATCCCCAACACTTACACAAAAAAACCCTGCCACAGCAGACACAAACACAAAAAAAAGCCTTGCACATACACACATAAAAAAAAAACAAGCCTCAAAACCCAAACCACAACCCCACCCACTCTCCCACTCCCCCCAAAGCAGGAAATAAAATAGAATGTTACATAGGCAACAGAAGCAGTAGGAAAAACTTGTGTCAGTAAGAGTGAAATTTGTCTAAAATTTCTAGGGTGCAAGAGGAAGCCTCCCAGATACTTAGTAACCACACTGAACAGTTTTGATGGGTTATCAACAGATGGTTTGCATTCTTGTTGGGTCTCTCCAAATCCCTTCTATTCCTAGGTTTAGGTGCATTGGCAAGTCAACATGTTACAGAAAGATCTGCTGTATCTCAAATCTGGTATAATTAATACAGTATGTCCCCATACAATATGTCTCAATCAGCTAGCTTTTTTATTTGACAAGCTAGGAAAGAAGATCCCAGATATTTTCAGCACTAAAGAAGCTCAGACACACAACATAACTCTCATATACAAGACAGTTTTCTATAACAAATATATTTTTTTGCAGCTGAAAATACGCATTTTTTTGTTGACTACAAAATGCCAAACCTATTTAACAAACAAAAGTAGTTCCTTGGTTTTGTAATTAAACTTTCATTTTCAGGTTACAACAAGAGAGAATTATGGAGAGAATAGGGGTTTGCTGCTGACCATCCCTTATTCATCAAAAGTCTAAAAAGCTATGCCAGCTCAGGCCATTTTACTCCATAGAAAATAACCATCTTTTCTTACAACATACATGTGCATATACAGATATTTTATACACACACATATATGATATCCACATATCAACCCTTAATTCAAAGTTTTATTTCCATGGAAACAGCGGCAAGCAGCTATGTGTCAATGTCCCGTTAATTTCTTCAGGAGCATGAAATGGATGAGCATCTGCTAGAAACACAGATTTAAAAGATTGATAATTGTAATACAAATACTTTTATTAACTGCAAGTTTTAATATTAATTCTTTCAAGAAACACCTATAGAAAAATCCAACTGAATTTCTGGATTCAAATAAAACTCACACAAGCACACTTATTGAGGAATAAGTGTCTGAAGATAACCAAAAGCTTCTAATCAAAAAGCATTTTGTGCAGATTTACAATGGAGAACACCTATGTTTGGTAAGAATACAAGGACTCCAGCTTCCAAGCATAGGCTGTTGCGCTGGTTGCATTTATTATACCTGTAGGATTGCTATCAGAAACAGAACCTAAAGCAAACCAGGTTCCAACCAAAAGTGTAAAAAAAATTCTTTTATAAATACTTAAATACGTTCCACACCAAAAAAACTTTCATGCATCTGTTTTTCAAACACCAACCAAACACACGCTTAAATACTTTGCCAAATTCTTGGTTTGAGTCAACAATTATAAATCTTCAGTGAAGAGAAATGAAGATATTTTCCAAAAATTAAACTGGAGTGACAACATATCCATATTGAATGTTTCATCTTTCAAAAACTTATCTTATGTCTTCATTAGTATTACCAACTATCTGAAGACCTAGCAAGAGTTTTGTGAGGAAAACAGTAGGTATAGTCTGGATTTATACAAGTCTCCCAAGGTCCATGCATTCCTGTCTGCAAGAGCACTACCATATTTATACACTCTGTAATCTAATAGTCAAAATTTTAGTTTGTGTGATCTAGCTGTAACTTCAAGCCTTGTCTAAAGGCAATGTTTGGAGGACAGAGTCCACCTAGCATGTGCGCTGAATCTTTTAACATAGAGAAAATTTTTAAAACATGAAGAGATAAGTGAAAAAAGTATTTATGTCAGAACCAAGTAATTCATGCAGATATAAAATGTCAACAGACCTAGAAAAAACACATATTTGAAAATATTATTCTATTACCTTATAGTATGTCTATGCTAGACATCAAGCTTTAAAATAATAATAATTTTAATAATGTTACCCAGGAACCATATCTAGCAGCATTAACCCAAAACTGTGCACATGTGAACTGCAGACTTTGACTACTTGCACTCTTTTTGTGGCTATGAAAGGGTGATATGTGGGCTTTGATCTTTTAATAACTCTGCTTAAGAGGGTTTAACTGTATGAATTAATCAGCAGTCTTCTGAAATACATTAATTAATTCTACTCTGGAAATTATTATTATATAACCATATTACATAAGCTAGGGCATCTAAACTTTACATTCATTTGGTAACTTCTGTGAAAAATCAAGAGAGCCACTCTGCATTACAACAAGGAACAGAAACCACCGCACAGTATGATTGGACACTTAACAAGTGGAACGTTCAAATCGCATTACTGTAAAAGTAACAATTTAGGGGGATGCCCTCAAAAATTTAGTGGGAATAATTAAAGGAATCTGAAATATGACTTTTTTTTTTTTTTTCATTTTCTTTGAACTAAGTGAGTTAGCACGATATCCTTTGTATTTTTCAGACAGTATTAATTTTCAGGACTGTGAGGGGGAAGGCCTGGAGGGCAAACTTGAAAAAGATTAGTCTAATTCAAGTCCTATATACAGAGGAGAGAGTTTTATCTGTCAATTTGAAAGAGAACTTTAAAGACGCTGTGATATGGAGCGGAATTATCACCACTATTAATTGCACAGGCATATTAAAAAGACCCTGGAAAGTGACCTCCTCTAATACAGAGAATGCATGTAGAAAAATATGTCTTAATCTTCTTTTCTGTGCTGAGATAAATGTCAAGTGTATCTATCACCTCAATTAACCATAGGAAAAAAGCTGTCAAAATCTAATTCTTTTTTTGACAAGGCGTTTATTCTGAAACCAGCAGAGGGAGAAACAGGCACTTGTATTAGAAAGAGATGAGTGTCAAAGGGTTCTGAAACACATGGTGAGTTTTCCATGTGCGAAATGCTGATTAGAACCATGGTAAATCAGTGCTAGTGTGTTCTGGGTTTGTTGCCTGAGCTACAGTAAAACGGAGGGCTTTGTGGCATGGTTTACTTCAGCAATGAGGTTACATTAACAAAAGAATGTTTTTCAGCTACAGCACCATGCAAAATGCAAGAGAAGTGGTGAAATGAAAGAACCTTAACTTAGGAACATTAAAGACTATTTTACAGAATATTGTAAAACATATTTATTGTGATAGTTTATTTACTCTCTGATTTTTTCCTTTAAATAGAATTGAAACCTTTTTGTTCCTTTCCCTGTTACATCCATGTGATCTCATCAGGGTATGAGAATGGATGTACCCTTAATCAGCTCGATTCACTCACAGAAGTTTTCCTATACTACCCTTGTTTTTTGCAGAAGGGTAATACAAAGCAAAGCAGAGAAACAATATTTACATTTATCTTCTTCATAATTGAGCTTTGAAAGCAAGATGAGTGACCTACTAATAAAACTTTCATATTAAAGGACGGCCTGAAAGAATTCTGCCAAGTAGCTGGTACAACCTAACATTGCTTCAGCTAGAAACCACGCAAAAGAGGAAAACTGCCTATCTAAAGCAATGCATTTAGAAAGCACAATGTGGGGTCACAATACTGCGTTAATCATCCAGATTTCTTTCTTAATTTTTAAAATCTGATGTGTACCTATGTATGTATGTGTGCATTTATTCAGGTTTTTGAGACTTCTGCCTAAAATAAGAAAGTTTGAACCTTTTTTTTTTAAATTACAATGAAGCTTTTTGCAAACTATTAATTTTAAGGGGGGAGGGGAATGAGCTGAGATTGAAATGCAGTAAAAGTCCATGATTTTTCAGCCTCCAGGGCTAAATAATTTCATATCTTTCAAGATAAGATGAGCCTCAGAGCATTATTATTAAGTTCTTTGTCACCATCCTTTTTCCAGAAATAGGTGATGCCCAGAAAAGCTGTATATATATATTGGAAATTTTCATGACCTACAGTGTTTGTTAGAAGATAGAGGCGCATTCAAGGATTAAAACAATTGCATCTCACAAAATGGACAGGCTTCCCTAGGGAAGGCTCTAGGATCGCTTGTTAGCTGTAGCACAACTGAAAAACAACAGATCAGTCCTCCACTTGTTTACGTTGTCATATGCTTTTGAATTCAGTGTCACTCTGTCATAGCATGTCACAACTGGCTCCCTGTTTCCATAGGACTAACACAAATAACAGATCCTAAAAGCTTAGTGATACGAACAGGAGTTCTCAGGCAGGTGTTTGCTCCACTATATTTTTGGGCCACTGTTGCAAACATTACTCCAAATTAAAAATTGGCCAAGTCGGAATCACGTCAGGCACATTCCTCTTACTTCTGTTAATATGAGCAACGGGTAAGGCATGCAGTCCTGTTAGCCACAATGAAAGCACACATACACATGCTAATATAAAATTATTCAAAACAGAACATAAAAAGTGCTACCAGTATTTCTGAAAATACAGATTATGCAATTTATATGATTGCCAGAAAGCAAACAACCATTGAGCAAATATTAATTATGGCACGGAGAATTCAGGTGAGAACTGAGAAATTTTCTACTTGTTCTTTTTTAAACTCACCCAAAGAAATTCAGATAGAAAAGTCTTGGCTTCCAGCCATTGTCAAAGTGGAATTTCCAGCTTAATTCCAGCTGGGCTCCGGCTCTCCAATACTATTTTCACGTACCTCAGGAGGCCCGACTCACAGCTCTAACACACAGCAAAGGTAAAAATTTCCCTCTGAGCCTCAGCAGCAGTTTACATGTATGTTTTTAAGCTTGCAGCAAAGGTGAGATAGCTCATATTTGCTCAACCCTGCTTTTGATTGCAGACTAACCTTACTATAAATGCATTGGTCTATCTTGTGAGGTCAGAACATGCACTGAGTTACCTCAGCTCACCCAACGTATGACATTTTCTGGTTCACAGCATTTGTGTGCTTATCAGATAGACAAGGGATCTCTGGTCCTTGAAGGACAACAGAAAGTGCAGGATGGTGGTTTTAAATGGGAAACCATTGAGATATTTAGCAGAAACTTACAGGACACAGCTAGCGCAGATTTCTGTCATGAGAAAAGAGGAATGAAAGATACAGCAGTCTATTCCCACCAGAAACTCACTGTTGGCATATGCCAAAGCCCTCCACACTCAAACGGCCACATGTGGCTTTGCAATGCAGCACACGATAGTACAGAATGAAGGGTGGTACACAGAGAGGGTTGCTCTGCTGATCCAAGGAGGAAGCTCTCATCTGGTCAGTTTATTCTGGACCAGTAACAAGAACTTTAGCTGTTGCTGTTCTTTGGTTCTGGTGTAGGTGCCAAGAATTCATCAAAAACCATCTCAAGATCCCATCCAGTCAGAAGAAAATATCACTTTGAACCAGACAGGACCCTGGTCCTGTTTGATTCTCACTACTATATTTTTCTTTGCCCGTTTTATCCCCCTTTTCCTGGATCTAAGCTTGCACTTGAGAGTTGTCTTATTAAACAAGTTTCCATTATCAAATCAAGGCACATATTCACCTCCACTCATTGTTCACAATATCACAGATCATCATGTAGCAGCTCTACTGATGCTGGCACTCATTTTGCAGGTAGCAAAAGAGACAGCAAGCAGTTAAGCCACCATTCTTGTGTCCGTGTCTGAGCTACAGTATTATCCGGAATGCGATGAAGCAGCTTGTCTTAAGCTGTAGCTTCTCACCCAGTTGATCACAGGACTTACAGAAATTGATACTTCTTCCTGACACAGACTTTAGGTACCTACCTGGTGCCAGTCTCTGACAGGAACAGAGCAAAGCCTCTGTATTTTGTCTGTCTTGAGGCACCAGATGCATTAACAGTACTTAATGTGCATCCACTTTAATATGGATAAGATATTTAAATAGATGTTTATTTAGAAGTTACACTGTCTATCTAAAAAGACATACATAAAAGCTGAAGTGCTGTGTTTGATAAAGCCCACATAACTGTGAATATTTACACCATAATAACCAACCAATTCATTCCAACTTATTTCGAGCTCTTTTGAGCATAGTTTCATAAGGGTTACTTGTATAAACATTCTGAAGATTTCCTCTTGTTAAAAAAAAAAAAGTCCATTTTTACAAAGGATTTAATAAAGTGATGATGTTTGCATCTCTCTCATCCCGTCTCCATCTCGGGAAAGGGATAAGATCTCAGATTTTAAGAACAGTATTCATATGACTTAATGAGTTAAGGGAGCTGTAACAGATATGAAGGCACTCTAAGGGGATTCTTTGTGGAAATTATTATTAAAAAGTAGTGTATTTGCTTTTACCACTACCGTAAATGCCTGCTCAAAGCACTAGGGTACTTCATACGACTAAAAATGAAGAGAGCAAGGTACTCTAACTGCAAGGCACAGAGCACAGTTAGTTCCACTGTGCTCACTTCTGCAAGCTGACTCGCAGCCTGCCATCAAAATACTCTAATGACAGTTCATCATGGAAGAGTTTGAATACAGCTATGAACAATTCTTGTCTAGAGAAAGATAGTTGATCTGTCACCAGCACATTTCTGCCATAGCCTATGATTAATATAATACAGAAATAAAAGGAAAAGATTTAACTGGACCTTTCAATTCCAATACCTCTAAGCAGTTTCTATTCAGAACTACTAAACATAAGACAATGATTTTCTTTCACTCAAGCCCAAAAAAAAAAAAAAAAAATTTGTATCTGAAGTGTGCAGTGTTTGTCTTCCCCATTTATGTTTTCATATGCTGAACTGGAAGATTTAAGAGAGTGAAAGAGATACAATCAGGATTAGCAAACCAGTAAAATCTTACAGTCAACAGGAAAGCATGGAGATTAGTATAAATATTTGCAGAAACTGAAAACAGCAGATGCGCAATCAAATAATCCAGAGTATGTGTGTATACTTGCTTTTAAAAGAAAACATGTCTGTCCCAGTCTAAAAAATAATTAAACAAAGAAAATGCTTTCATCAGCTGGACAGCTCCAAAATCCTTCAAGAGTCTGGGTTTGTTACCAAAACAAAACACACAAAAAAACCCACCATATAGAGAAAACATCATTCTGGAAAGAAGCTTCAAAGCATATTCTTGTCAATTTACACTTGAAGGTTAGTTTTTCTAAACAGGTGATTCAGCCTGCATTGATAACTACTCATAACGCAGCTTTAAAAATAACAGTATTGAACCAAAAAAGAAGTAGTAAAATCAGGTGAAATTCTACTGGCATAGTTTCAAATGTCTATACAAACATCAGCTCCTGTTCCCTGAAAGGCTGGGCCCCTGGCTAAAGGAGATGCCCAATTCATGTGTCTGCATCATTACTGTTTGCCTGTAATATGGTTTTGCATAGCCATGCCAGTTCCTACTGAGTGTGAGAAGACTCACAGAGTGTGAAATCTTGCAAACTAAATGAGCCATAGGAACAGTTTGCACAAATCTCATATGATCAGCGTGGTAACCTAGTCACCTAGTATGTTATTTCCATTATTAGTAATAGCAATTATTCAGGCAAATAAATGACAGAATAAACCCCTTGGTCTCAATGTTTGAGCAGTGCTGAGTCTGAAAAAGGATTATTATGTTTTTCCATGCCCAAAGAGCAACTGTATGCTAATGTACCCCCTTCCTTCACTAAGCTGCAGGGAAAGAGGCTTGTCAGGCTCTCGGACAGCTCACACTAATGCAAGCACGCTCTCCTGAGCAGGCAGGCTACAGAAAATGAGCTAGGGCATCTTGAGTGTAATAGAAATTTGATGGCAGTTGGAAGAGAGTAACTTGTCAGTCAGGAGAAGGCTCCGGGTTGGTGCACAGCGCTGAGAAAAGGGATTTAGTGGGAGCTTTTTCCTTCTCATCACTGCCCAAGGAGAGTCCAGCCTTGCTCCCCAGCATGGGGAATCTTGGAGCTACTCCCCTGCCTCTCCCTAAAAGGCACCAGCACAACCAGGAAGTTTCAGTTTATGTGTTCTTTGCCCCTGTCCCTAAATACTTTGTGCATTGCCATTTGCAGCTTTGTTGTGCTGCAAAGGAAAACAGTAGAATATTCCTCACTGTCTCTAAATGCTGCCCACAAAGAAAATCTCACGGCAGTCACTAAAAAGCACAGCAAAACAAAATAAGAGAATTTACCTAGATGAAGAAAAAAAAAAAAAGAATAACAGAGAACAGTTAATAAGTGTCCTATTTCTGAAGAACTGATGGGAAATGAGAAATTGCATTTTCACAGCTGAGTTGACCTATCCCTTGTCAAACATGTTGAAGCAGGTTTTAGTTCTACTTCATTTACAGCTACCTTCAAATAGACTATTCTGTACAGTTAATGAGCACAACTTGCTTGGGAGGTTTTCCTTTTGGATTCTGTTTTTTTGGGGGGTTAGGGCTTT
>JAHREE010000363.1:11812635-11860916 GCA_033628505.1 Tringa tobata | reverse complement strand
CTATATTTTTGGGCCACTGTTGCAAACATTGCTCCAAATTAAAAATTGGCCAAGTCGGAATCACGTCAGGCACATTCCTCTTACTTCTGTTAATATGAGCAACGGGTAAGGCATGCAGTCCTGTTAGCCACAATGAAAGCATACATACACATGCTAATATAAAATTATTCAAAACATAACATAAAAAGTGCTACCAGTATTTCTGAAAATACAGATTATGCAATTTATATGATTGCCAGAAAGTACAACAAAGCAAACAACCATTGAGCAAATATTAATTATGGCACAGAGAATTCAGGTGAGAACTGAGAAATTTTCTGCTTGTTCTTCTTTAAACTCACCCAAAGAAATTCAGATAGAAAAGTCTTGGCTTCCAGCCATTGTCAAAGTGGAATTTCCAGCTTAATTCCAGCTGGGCTCCGGCTCTCCAATACTATTTTCACGTACCTCAGGAGGCCCGACTCACAGCTCTAACACACAGCAAAGGTAAAAATTTCCCTCTGAGCCTCAGCAGCAGTTTACATGTATGTTTTTAAGCTTGCAGCAAAGGTGAGATAGCTCATATTTGCTCAACCCTGCTTTTGATTGCAGACTAACCTTACTATAAATGCATTGGTCTATCTTGTGAGGTCAGAACATGCACTGAGTTACCTCAGCTCACCTAACGTATGACATTTTCTGGTTCACAGCATTTGTGTGCTTATCAGATAGACAAGGGATCTCTGGTCCTTGAAGGACAACAGAAAGTGCAGGATGGTGGTTTTAAATGGGAAACCATTGAGATATTTAGCAGAAACTTACAGGACACAGCTAGCACAGATTTCTGTCATGAGAAAAGAGGAATGAAAGACACAGCAGTCTATTCCCACCAGAAATTCACTGTTGGCATATGCCAAAGCCCTCCACACTCAAACGGCCACATGTGGCTTTGCAATGCAGCACACGATAGTACAGAATGAAGGGTGGTACACAGAGAGGGTTGCTCTGCAGATCCAAGGAGGAAGCTCTCATCTGGTCAGTTTATTCTGGACCAGTAACAAGAACTTTAGCTGTTGCTGTTCTTTGGTTCTGGTGTAGGTGCCAAGAATTCATCAAAAACCATCTCAAGATCCCATCCAGTCAGAAGAAAATATCACTTTGAACCAGACAGGACCCTGGTCCTGTTTGATTCTCACTACTATATTTTTCTTTGCCCGTTTTATCCCCCTTTTCCTGGATCTAAGCTTGCACTTGAGAGTTGTCTTATTAAACAAGTTTCCATTATCAAATCAAGGCACATATTCACCTCCACTCATTGTTCACAATATCACAGATCATCATGTAGCAGCTCTACTGATGCTGGCACTCATTTTGCAGGTAGCAAAAGAGACAGCAAGCAGTTAAGCCACCATTCTTGTGTCCGTGTCTGAGCTACAGTATTATCTGGAATGCGATGAAGCAGCTTGTCTTGAGCTGTAGCTTCTCACCCACTTGATCACAGGACTTACAGAAATTGATACTTCTTCCTGACACAGACTTTAGGTACCTACCTGGTGCCAGTCTCTGACAGGAACAGAGCAAAGCCTCTGTATTTTGTCTGTCTTGAGGCACCAGATGCATTAACAGTACTTAATGTGCATCCACTTTAATATGGATAAGATATTTAAATAGATGTTTATTTAGAAGTTACACTGTCTATCTAAAAAGACATACATAAAAGCTGAAGTGCTGTGTTTGATAAAACCCACATAACTGTGAATATTTACACCATAATAACCAACCAATTCATTCCAACTTATTTCGAGCTCTTTTGAGCATAGTTTCATAAGGGTTACTTGTATAAACATTCTGAAGATTTCCTCTTGTTAAAAAAAAAAAAGTCCATTTTTACAAAGGATTTAATAAAGTGATGATGTTTGCATCTCTCTCATCCCGTCTCCATCTCGGGAAAGGGATAAGATCTCAGATTTTAAGAACAGTATTCATGTGACTTAATGAGTTAAGGGAGCTGTAATGGATATGAAGGCACTCTAAGGGGATTCTTTGTGGAAATTATTATTAAAAAGTAGTGTATTTGCTTTTACCACTACCGTAAATGCCTGCTCAAAGCACTAGGGTACTTCATACGACTAAAAATGAAGAGAGCAAGGTACTCTAACTGCAAGGCACAGAGCACAGTTAGTTCCACTGTGCTCACTTCTGCAAGCTGACTCGCAGCCTGCCATCAAAATACTCTAATGACAGTTCATCATGGAAGAGTTTGAATACAGCTATGAACAATTCTTGTCTAGAGAAAGATAGTTGATCTGTCACCAGCACATTTCTGCCATAGCCTATGATTAATATAATACAGAAATAAAAGGAAAAGATTTAACTGGACCTTTCAATTCCAATACCTCTAAGCAGTTTCTATTCAGAACTACTAAACATAAGACAATGATTTTCTTTCACTCAAGCCCAAAAAAAAAAAAAAAAAATTTGTATCTGAAGTGTGCAGTGTTTGTCTTCCCCATTTATGTTTTCATATGCTGAACTGGAAGATTTAAGAGAGTGAAAGAGATACAATCAGGATTAGCAAACCAGTAAAATCTTACAGTCAACAGGAAAGCATGGAGATTAGTATAAATATTTGCAGAAACTGAAAACAGCAGATGCGCAATCAAATAATCCAGAGTATGTGTGTATACTTGCTTTTAAAAGAAAACATGTCTGTCCCAGTCTAAAAAATAATTAAACAAAGAAAATGCTTTCATCAGCTGGACAGCTCCAAAATCCTTCAAGAGTCTGGGTTTGTTACCAAAACAAAACACACAAAAAAACCCACCATATAGAGAAAACATCATTCTGGAAAGAAGCTTCAAAGCATATTCTTGTCAATTTACACTTGAAGGTTAGTTTTTCTAAACAGGTGATTCAGCCTGCATTGATAACTACTCATAACGCAGCTTTAAAAATAACAGTATTGAACCAAAAAAGAAGTAGTAAAATCAGGTGAAATTCTACTGGCATAGTTTCAAATGTCTATACAAACATCAGCTCCTGTTCCCTGAAAGGCTGGGCCCCTGGCTAAAGGAGATGCCCAATTCATGTGTCTGCATCATTACTGTTTGCCTGTAATATGGTTTTGCATAGCCATGCCAGTTCCTACTGAGTGTGAGAAGACTCACAGAGTGTGAAATCTTGCAAACTAAATGAGCCATAGGAACAGTTTGCACAAATCTCATATGATCAGCGTGGTAACCTAGTCACCTAGTATGTTATTTCCATTATTAGTAATAGCAATTATTCAGGCAAATCAATGACAGAATAAACCCCTTGGTCTCAATGTTTGAGCAGTGCTGAGTCTGAAAAAGGATTATTATGTTTTTCCATGCCCAAAGAGCAACTGTATGCTAATGTACCCCCTTCCTTCACTAAGCTGCAGGGAAAGAGGCTTGTCAGGCTCTCGGACAGCTCACACTAATGCAAGCACGCTCTCCTGAGCAGGCAGGCTACAGAAAATGAGCTAGGGCATCTTGAGTGTAATAGAAATTTGATGGCAGTTGGAAGAGAGTAACTTGTCAGTCAGGAGAAGGCTCTGGGTTGGTGCACAGCGCTGAGAAAAGGGATTTAGTGGGAGCTTTTTCCTTCTCATCACTGCACAAGGAGAGTCCAGCCTTGCTCCCCAGCATGGAGAATCTTGGAGCTACTCCCCTGCCTCTCCCTAAAAGGCACCAGCACAACCAGGAAGTTTCAGTTTATGTGTTCTTTGCCCCTGTCCCTAAATACTTTGTGCATTGCCATTTGCAGCTTTGTTGTGCTGCAAAGGAAAACAGTAGAATATTCCTCACTGTCTCTAAATGCTGCCCACAAAGAAAATCTCACAGCAGTCACTAAAAAGCACAGCAAAACAAAATAAGAGAATTTACCTAGATGAAGAAAAAAAAAAAAAGAATAACAGAGAACAGTTAATAAGTGTCCTATTTCTGAAGAACTGATGGGAAATGAGAAATTGCATTTTCACAGCTGAGTTGACCTATCCCTTGTCAAACATGTTGAAGCAGGTTTTAGTTCTACTTCATTTACAGCTACCTTCAAATAGACTATTCTGTACAGTTAATGAGCACAACTTGCTTGGGAGGTTTTGCTTTTGGATTCTGTTTTTTTGGGGGGTTAGGGCTTTTTTGGGGGGTTTTGAGAGGTTTTCTTTACTGTTTTGTTGGGGTTCATTTAAGAGTTGTAGCTTGTTGCATTAAAAAAAAAAAAACACCAAACCCTACACATGATGTACTGTCAAAATTTTTCTGATCAATTTAGGAGAGAAAGAAGAGAAAACCACAACCCAAGCTAACATTGAAACATTTGTCTGCCCAAATATAGACATTCATTTGGCTAAGTAAAGATGGCCTGTTTGCAATTGCAATCATATATGACAACGACAAGAGAAGTGGAAGGTGTAGGACAGAGACCCTTTGGCAATCCATCACCATCTGCTCAAATTTCATCACAAAAAAATCTGTGCAACTGAACCTTGAGGAGACATTATGAGAAGACCTTCAAACTCTTTAGAACAAAGATATAAAACAGCAATTAAAATTCATTATGAGTCCTAGTATTCTCATTTTCAACCCACCAGTATGGGCGAGTTTTCAGAAATGCTTGACGTAAAACCTTTTAACCTGTTACAGATCAAGTGTGAGAAAAACAGTGGTTTTGCCCCTGAAGTTGAGAACTCAAGTAGTTATATACCAGGTGAGTGCAACAGCACTATTTAGGATGAGATTTATCAAGATAGCTTCAAGATTTACTTCTCTGGGGACTGGCATATAAACAGTAAAAAAAAAAAAAATTGCAGAACTGAAACAATAATCGTTTTTGGTTCCTAGCTTAGGCCTGAGAGCAACATCTCTTTGGCACTAACATATGCTTTCTATATTTAATTATGGATGTACTATTGCAGACACACCGTAGATTAATGATTGGTGAGGAGTTCTTGTGAATCATGCCACGTACAACAGAGTTCCTCTTTCTTCCACTCTTAATGCCTTCCTCTAATGCCTGCTCAATTAGGTTTCCCTGTCAATATCCTAAGAAAGTATGATACATAGACTGAAGGTGATCTTAGTGATGACATCAATATCTTTAATGTAATGAATACGAGCAATGAACTACTCTAAGATGAATGTCAATTTTCTGGAAGTTTCTGTTCTTTTATCAAACTTTTGCCTCTCTTTTTGTATGCATAAGGTTTGGAGACCACAATTAAATTTTCTTCTAATTAATGTAGAACTCAGCCAGGAAACGGAGCAGGATTAGGGTTATAGGACTGGTACACAGGGCCTGGCCCAGGAAGGGCCAAGCAGCGAAACAACACACACGTGTCGACCTTAGGGGAAATCCCACAGCTCTGCTCAGCCTGGGGAGACATCTCCCTGCTCCCAGCTCTGGCTGCATCCCAGCCAGGTGCTGGGGAAAAACCCACACATGCCTCTGGAAAGGGGCTGGAGCACACAGGCCAGGAGTTTGACCTGCACCACAGAGCCTGTCACCCCAAAACAGCCTTGAAGCCATAGCCAGAGACAGCTATGACATAAGCCCCTTTGCTGGGTCATTCAATTTTATTAGATCTCAAGTACAGCTTCATTACATGTCCTAAATAGAGCTTTAATACTGACATGTTGTCTTGATCCATCTTTTATATCAGGAGATAATCGTCAATTGCTTTCACCAGCCTTGCAAACTAGCCCCAACATAGAAAAAAAAAGAACATTAGAAAGATCAAAGAAAGATCAGAAAGACCTTTAGGTGGTGGTGAAGGAAAAAAACCAAGTAACATGCTCCTGAACATATTTTTAAAAGCCTCAAGTTTTCCTACATTTCAAAAGCAGTAATAATACAGTTAGATATTATTCAAGAGCGGTAAAAATTATCCTTCAACTGAAGTTTTTAATGCAGACTGCAAGACCAAAGTTTCTCCCTAAAAGAGGTGCTATGCTTTAGCCATAATTCACTGGGATTAGTGAAAAGTTTTATAAATCCAATCGTATTTTAGGTCAAGATGGATCAAAATGGTTGAAAGGGATCCTTTCCTACTTTCATATCTATGGCTCCAAAATCTAGGAGCTTTTATTTAGTTCACTTGGAATCAAATTATCAAGAAGCAATTAGCCCTTCTTAAAATGGAAAAAGGCTGTATCATACTCACTTAGTTTTAATACCTCTTATCATACACAACAGGGAATACTGAGGATCAAGGGAGAAAGATCACTGCTCACAAAGAAAAGCATGCATTAAGCAGATACACAATATACCTCAGAAAAACCCACTGCTCTTGCCACCTCATATTCCTGAGCTCTGGATTTATACATAGTGTTTAAAGATTTTTGGCAACTGGTGCCCTGGAAGTCTGCTTATAGCCTTGAGAGATCATATTGAGGTCTCTTTGAGAACAAAGGACCATAACTGGATTACTATACATCTTTATCTTACACTGATGTGCCTTTACAAACCATGACCACTTCATCCTAGGCGTTATGGAAATACAAAATAAAGGAGACAGATGCAGATACTCAAAGACGGGACAACTAACACTGGCCTCTGGTGGCCTGTGCAGAAACTGGCCAGCTTCTGGTAATTTCTGAGATGGGACTATGCTTTCCTTTGGGAAGAGCCCACCCACAGTGCCTGGGCCCATGGTGTTAATTAATCACCTGCCACCTAGGACTGAATGGAGAAAGAAACCCAAAGCTACAGCTTGTTTTCCTAGGCCAGCCAAGTCACATTTACTGTTCAACCTCTCAAGAACTCCCCCAGCCTCTCTCCCATCTCCGATCCTCTGGTTTGCTGAAGGAACAGCCCTTTCCTCCAGCCCTAGGGTACCAGGCACTCCTTTGCCCACAGTACTGAGACAGTCCACTGAATCAGGCACTTCTCCTACAAAGCCTTAAAGGGTTGGGCTTTTGGATGAAAACTACTGTTTTCCTCCAAGATCTGAAACACAAAGATCAGAGGTGGGCAGCCAGAGGGGTACACTGGCATTTCCAAGCGTCCCTGCTCCCAGCAACTGGAGACCTGTTTCAGGTGCCTGGTTTGGGCTGCCTCCCTGCCAGCTCACAGGAGTTCCTGCTCCTCCCCAAGGGCATGGCAAAAGTATTACCATCACCTGCAGCCCCAGTGTAGCCTCAAAGAATGAAAGCTCCTCCCTCCAGGTGGAGGGAGGTTTTGCACCAGAGGCTAAGTTTATAGCGGACTGGTAAAAGTTTTGGAACTTGTCTGAGTGCTCTGGAGAAAACGCTGGGAACGCTCTTGTTCTCTGCCACTCCTAAAGGGAAATTTCTTTGTCCTGTGCATTGCTTTTAACTCTCCTTTAGGATGTTCAGATAAGTAGGCTTGCTCCATTGTTTTCACTGAATGCATCTGGTAGAGTTGCAGACCACTGGTATCCCCTGTTTTATCAGGAGGAACAAGAATTCCCCATCAGCTGCCTCATACTAACCAGAGAGGAAGAAGGTTGCCGAGGGCCTCGGTAATTCATGCTACACCAACCCAGAGCACCAGAGGATTGTACCATACCCTTTGTGCACAGCAACGGTCAATATCCTTGCTCAGCTTTGCAACAGCAGTGGAAGAACCTGTCTTACAATCTACTATTCATTTCAATGCTCTAGACACATGTTCCTTTAAAGTAAGAGTTCCTCTTTTGCACAGGTCTGCACCGAGATCAGGCAAGAGCACTATCAGTCAGATAGAGGGGGCTGGCTGGGACAGAGCTTCAGACCATCAAACAGAATGGTTCTCCTGGTATGTATCTCATGTCACCCTGGGCTACCCATGTTCCCCCTGGTGCCCCGTATCTCCTCTTCACTTCAGGCATTGCTCAGCACATGGGAACAGCATGCCTGCACAGCCACATGGTAGCTCACAAGGGAGTAGTTGGGAGGGCCAGAGCCACTGGGGCAAGGCCAGATCCAGTGCATGGGCTTCACAAGCACAGCTTGGTTCAGGGGTATTCATCCTTCTGCTACGCTGACAAAAAACAACAGGCAGTCACCCAACATCCTCATTGTTCATTTGGGAGAAAAACAACCTCAGAATGGCTACAAAAGGAAAAATATGTATGGGTACTCATGGCCTAACATGTGCTTTGTCTGGTCAGTGATACTGCCAAGAAAAATGTGGCATTTGGCCAAAAAGCCTCGGCACACCAACAAAACACACTGAAAGCTCAATTATGAGGTGGCAAAAATGGTCACGGGTGTTTGTGATGATGTGACTGAGCGCAGTGATGTATGGTATGAGCACGCAGAGCTGTTCAGGAATGACCGTGTCCATCTGTCAGAGGGTTGGATACATGACTGGATGACAGGCAATACTGGTCAGTGTGACAGATCATGCTTTCAGCACTTCATCAGAATTGCTTTCAAAGTGCTGCCTAACAACTGTCAAGTATCACCGTATCGTAGGAGTTATAAAGACATTTTCAAAGGACAATAATGAAGTAGCTTTGTGAATTACTAGGAAGAGCTCCACTCAAGCATGAGGGGCCTGGCAGGGAAAAAAGCATGGAAAGGAAAATACAAAAAGCAGGTGAAAATAAATCCCTTCCTTCTACCAAGCAGATCTCATCCTGAATTGTGAAGGAGACACCAAGTGGTAGATGTGAGGGCCCTCTGGCAGCAGAGTAAGTCAGGGTACCTGTATATGGGGCATGTAATAACCACACAATTGTTGGACTATGGGACTTCTTTACACCACTGGAAGTGCACATACGGTGCTACTGGTGGGAACCACTAGATTTTAATGCTTCCATTATCACTTAATATCAAAGGATGAATAATGTATTGATGGAAGAAGCTCAGCCTGTACAGAGGCCTCGTGTCTGTGTGCTACTGAAATAGCCTTTACAAAAAGGCTTTATTTCCAGAGGGTTCTTTCTCTTGCATTTCAAAACCTTCCCCAAACAGCATTTGGAGATAGTCTTCTTCATTCTCTTTTTCTTACAGTCACAAAGAGTGACCCCTGATCTTTGCCTGAGCTAGACTCTTGGTATGCCAGTGTGCAGGCAGACAGACCTCTCTCGTGCTTTAACCTGCCCATCATCTTTGATATCACAGCAAAATTAGCTGTGGATTGGTTCAGTGGACAGGCTGTATACTTTGGGTGAGGAGGAATATCATGCCGTATTGCCCTGGGCATACTCATGATCAACACCCCCCCCCCCCCCCCAAAAAAAAAAAAAAAAAATCTAAAAAATACTATTTCCTGGGTATTTTCTGGACAGTCAAATGCAATGGCTTTAGTCATAAAACCCTTCCCTGCACCTCCCATAAAGAACTGGCTGGCACACTCAACACTTCATTAGTCATCCATTAAATACTTTCTACTGTTACAGCCAAAGGTGAGCCAGAGCCAGTGATCTAGAATTTAGCAGACAAAAAGCATTCATAGTTACTGTAACAGTACTTTCCTGCAATAGTTTAATTTCTGTAGTCTTTCATAATCATAAAAAACAATTTTCATAACCGTATTTATTAGTTTCTTCTACTTTCTATACACATGCTTTTATTTCTCAAGTCTTGCTTTCATTCTATTTGGCTGTATCTTTTTCAGACTAAGTTTTTTTTTGTTACATCTTCCAAAGAAAAAAAAAAAGCTATGCATGTAAAGAAGCAGGGTGAAACTGCAACTCCGTATATTTCCCATATAAATGCACTTTCATAATACACATAATAGAAAAATAGCCTACTCATATCAAGCTGCTTCACAGTTCAGGCACTGTATAAAAGTTAGTTGTAAATGTATCCAAGTATTAAAGCATTTATACGAACTTAAATATGTGAGGCTAGCCAAAATATCAAGTGAAAGAAAGCATTTTCTGATAAATATTAGTTTGATAGAAGTCTTACAGCAGTTTCAGTTTGGATTATAGGTTGGGATTTTTTTTTCTCCAAGTCTTGTCAAGAATTGCCTGTCCCTTCTGATTGAGGTTTTAATCCTCTTGAAATTCATACAGTATTTCTGAAAGTAATTCAGCACCTGAAACTGTTCCATCACTTCTCAAAGGGTAACAGGAAAGTCAGTCAGCGTGTGCCAACATCTTTCACAAAAGAAGTTACTATCTACTTGTAGTAAAAAGATTGCAAAGTAAACATTTGTGTGTACACACACAATATATACATATGTATTAATGTATGTATACACAAATACAAGTAAAAATCTCTCATGAATGGCATAAAAGTCAAGTCCACCCAATAGTTTTAGTAGATGGGGTTAAAATTGTCTGCTCTTAGATTCTGTGTAAATCCCATAATCCTAAATGATCTGTGGTTTTTGCTGTTGTTTCCAAAAACTTAGCTTTCAGATATTTTGAATGAAAAATAACTTTTTGTGACAAAAAGCTGCTATACACTTGCCACCTGCTGTAGAGACCTGCATCAATGAGTTAATCTGCAGGAACACTCAATTATGAAGCCAGGAATACACTTCTTTGCCTGCCCATCATGATACTTCTAACTAGGCTAAAACACTAGAGATTTTGGACACATAGAAGCATCACCTCAGGCACCAGATGAGTGCTCTTATGGAGAAGAAATTGAGAGTTGTTCAAGTTACTGCATGAAGAATAGTGCTAGCAAAGATAAGACTGAAATCCTGATGTGCAGTTCCTTGACTCCTACCCAGAGTTTAGTCCATTTCAGAAGAACATTCAAACCAGTGTGACTTTGGAAGGGGAGAGACAACCAGTAAATACACGATCGGTTGCAGAACTGGACCTAAATGGACAAAATAAAGATGAGGGAAGAGGGCAGAGTGCACAGTTCCACCTCACAGAAAGGAAATTAAATGAGAGTACAGACCATTTAAGAGACTTGTCCTATTATCAGAATTTGTCTGTGAATGAGCTGTGAATTAAATCAACATCCAATCCTGTAAGCGACAAGCCATCCGCTTATTAAGCCAGCCATGAGCACATCCTTCCTCTTAAGGGGAATGATGGATTTTCTGAACAGAAGCATAACTCAGGCATTTCTATGGATTAGGTCATTTCTGATCACCAGAGTAATATGAATACGTTCTCCCTAATGAGAATTTAACAGAAAAGCAAAATAAGTTTTCCAAGAAGGTATTGAATTAATTTTCAAAGCAAATACGTCAAAAGAATGTCTTAGTCATCTAAAGCTATAAAGCTAAATAACTATTATGGTCTCTTTTATGAGATCAACAGGTCCTACTTTATTGTGGATGTGTTACAGAGGAAGATAAATCATTTGACATAACAAAAGCCAAGGAACCACAATAGAATATCGTCACTGAAACAGTCTCTCCACATGAAAATTAGTCTCTCATCTTTTGCTTTGCCTTTCTTTTATTTTCAAAAAGTGTCTGTGGAGTCTCTATCCAGCTGGACAAAGCTGATAATCTGTAAGCTTACTTGTTTCTGTACATGTGAACTGATCAACAAAGGTTTACCATCATTTGAGACAGTATGCCAGAGAATTTAAATAAATTTGATGTTATTTAAGAAAGAGAGCATTCTTATGATTTTCTGTCTCATACAAATCTTTGCAACATTTACTTTTTTCAGTAACTACACAATTAATAGAGAATTCCTTCATATGGTTTTCATATGAACTAGAAAGGGGAAATAAGCTTTTCAGTGGCATTTAAAGAGAATCCAATTTTAAGCATTAACTTGGCCAATGCACCACATAAACTGTAAATGAATTGATACCAAGTTACAAATTACTATTTAATTCTCACTTGATGACCTCCAGGGATGTCTCAATCTTGTTGAGCTTCAGAGCTCATATACTGATATCATGTATCAGTGAATATCATCAGAACAAGCGCATAAACTTAAGATAGCAAAGCTGTTGCATGGTAGACAAACTGGAATTGTTATACACAGTTTGTACCAATTTAAAAAGTTCAGCCAGTTAACTAAATACCTGAGGCGATCTTTCAGCCTTCAAAGTTGGAAAAAAGGTCTATATCAGCACCAAAGAGTAATTATATCCAGCCTAGTGACTGGCAGTTGAGTTTACAAAAAGGTTAAGAAAGCCCTATAGGTCAGCATAGCCAAATAACATTGAGGTAACTGCACTGAGATAGCTTAGAAGGAAACAATAATTGAGGAACAGAAATGTCAACACTTAATCATAGTCCTTAAAATTTTTACTAGCTCGGAAGAAAACATTTGATGCCAAGCTACCAAATAGCTTTTACAAACCAGTATCAACTGCATTTGGAAGAGATCTAGATGTTATGTTTTCCTAGGGACACTGGTTTTTCCTGCCTTCTGACTACAGCAGCTACAGGACACATTCATACAACGAATAGCACAAATTACTAAGTGTGAAAAACTGCAGTAAAGAGTTACCTCCCTAAATAATGTCAACTTCATCAAGCTTTACTAACAACCAAAAGCATTCCCTAAAAGATCTTAAGAAAATCTTGGAGAACTTAAGAAAAACATGGTTTGAGGCCATAAGAAGACTATTTATTGCTTAATAGCAATCCAATTGCCTTAGACATTCTCATGTCATTGTCCCTTACTGTTTCATACAAAAGGAAAAGGCTGCGCGCCCATGTTACCATAAGATTTCAGAAAGAAGAGATTGAGCAGACCATAAAACCACAATTCCAGCCCCATCCCATCATACAGAAAGCAGTGATTGGAGAAGGCAGGCGGTCACAGGAACTCAGACAATATAAGTTTGATCACAGCACAAAATATTCCCTTTCCCCTCTCATTACTTGCACATTCACAAAGGGGCACAACGCCTACTATATACCCTTGCTATCCCACATGGGGCAAAAGGGCAGAGTGACTTAAGAAAACTGTGTTTGCAGCAACAGGAAAATGAAAAACTAGCCTCTTTTTGTCTCAAACAGCAGAAGTTATTTTGAAATATCTCAAACATGCTATTTGCACTAAGATGGTTACAGAATCACAACAGGTATTGCTTTCTTCTCACTGAGCTCATGGGATACTTTCAGCCTCAAAAAGATGAACAGGAAAGGAAAATATTGCAACATAATTCTGAGACTATAAGGAACTCTGTAGCATTGCCTTGAAGAGTGAGCTCAACTGATTTACTGCTCTTAAAACAGGCAGGGGAGAAGGCACCCTCACGCTAGATGAAGAAATTAAGTGAGGAAATTACCATTATAGAAGTGACTTAATTTTCATTGATCTAGTTCCTGACAGACATACCAGCAGTGAAGAGTTTTCTAACTGTGTGTTCCTCCTTCCTCAGGTATGCCTCCTCCCATTTTTTTTTTTCAAAATCAAAGAATGGAGGAAATACTTAACATTTCTCTCAAATTGCCAATTAGTACTCCTCTTGGGTAAAAGCTGCCTCACGCTGTTCTGCTTTTATAAAAACTTTCCTGAATACCAGTACAAGGATGGCATCATAATACAGAAATATTGCTCAATCAAATTCCTGTGGTAAAATATTGCATTTCTTTCTCTTTTTTTTTTTGTTGTCCCTTTTAAAGTGTTTTAAGGGTAGCTCAATAAGTTTTATTTGAATCCTTAACTGAAAAAGTAGACAGTAATCGCAAATATTAAAGCTTCATGATCTCTACCACTTACTACCTAAGGAATATTTTATTATCACCATTTTGCTCAAATGACAGCAATAGTTCTTTTCTGGCTGTATATCAAGAGGCACAAAACTGTTATTGGGGCAGAAATCAACAGCTTTATTTAACAGACATAAAATTCATGTGTCGTATCTTGATCAAAAATGGGGTTTGTATTCAAAATAGACTAGCTGATCTATTTAATCAAAATGGCATGACTGTTGGACTTGATCCCCAATAAGCTGGTGTGTTTTAATGGCAATAAACTTCTTTTCAGTGGCAAAGGGCACAAGGAACATAAGAAGTTCCATTCAAATACGAAGAACTTTTTTTAAGGTGAGGGTGACAGAGCACTGGAGGAGGCTGCCTAGGGCGGTTGTGGAGTCCCCTTCCCTGGAGATCTTCAAGACCTGCCTGGATGCAGTCCTGAGTAATGTACTCTAGGGAATCCTGCTTTAGTGGGGCAGTTGGACTAGATGGCCTCTAGAGGTCCCTTCCAACTCTGACAATTCCGTGAAACCCATTCTGTTTACAGCTTAGGTCTTAAACACAGCAGCCAACATGGTAGTCATGACATGCAGAAGGAAAAAACAAAGTCTGAGTGCACTAATATATTTTCCACCTTGCATATTTTAAGCTCTAAAAAGACAAATGAAGCCAATAGAAAACATCACCATTGTCATTTCCAGCTAAAACCAGGTGTCCAGGTAGACGTGTATACCATATTCTGACCTGTGCATAGTGACATCTGAGGAAAGATTCAGCTCTCTTAATCAGAAAAACAACCATAGCAAAAAAACCCCATGCATAAGCAAGAGAAAAATACTCACTTTGTGGTTCTATATCCATTGCTGCTGACACATGACATCAGCACAAATGTTTTTAAAATTCCCAGCTCTTGGAATAAAAAAAAATAAATAAAAAAAAAGAACAGGCAATGGGTTTATTTATTTATTTATTGCATTTCTAGCTACCCTTATTTAAAAGGAAAGCTTCACAATCTGAATCAGGTACACCCTCATTATTAAGATACTAAAGGTAAATAGAATCTATGATGCCTTTTTATTTTATATCATGATTTTTGAATGGTCGCAAGGCTAGATCATGGTTGAAAGCTTAGTCTTTCTGAACTTTTCTTTTTCGAGTCCTCCATAAATATTTAGTATGAAATTTTGACTTAATTTCATGAGATTCTTCTAAACCTACTCTGTCTTGAAGAACACAAAGCAGCAATTTGTTTTGACATAGCGAAATATCTTAAATATATCTGTAGAATTTCTTGTTTAAACATACACAGACAAATGAAATGAATGTATGGAGCCCATTGGATATGAAATGGTAGCAACAATAATTTACCATCACCGTGACTATACGAAGAATTAAATAACTTGTATTGTCTGGGAGGAACTGATGAAAAAATGTCTTCCTCACCACAACTGTAGCCAAGACAGATACTATTGTATTTTCTCCATTTCCTCTCCATGAGGCTGAGCACTCCTGCTAGGGGAATGGGTTATTTCCCTCAGCCACAACCATCCCCATGCCCTGGAGCAAACTACAGCATTGTCTGTCATAAATTCTGATTAATTAGCGCATTCAGACAGGATTTGGTCATTACAAATCTATTTCCATTAGGCAACATTGTAATAATGGTCAAATTAATGGTGCAAAGCTTTAGCTGTTGTGTCATCCACTGTCTTGTCACAACCTTCTCACAGAAGATGCAAGGGTCCAGCACCCCTTCTATCTTGGCAGTTCTACAGCTAAATGTGAAACTGGATCACTGGAAAACTTCATAAAAAGTAATGAGAGGTGAGGAAAAATGCATGCCTTAGGCAACAAAAACTTATGACTTCACTGAGGTTTGTAAAATTTGAGAGAGATTATTTCTAAATAATTAAGATTTACAAAACAGAGCAGTGTGTTGCAAGAGCACAGAAAGACTTTTAAGGCTCTAGTTACTACCACAGTTTACATCTGCATGCTCATAGATCAGCTGAAGGGAACCTTTTACCACAAATACAAATATAAACAGAGATTAGACACTGAAAATAATTTAAATACGTGACCAACATGGTAGATCCCTATCCATAAGGAAATAAACAATTCTTTTCTAGTTTATCCATATGACACAAAGATTAGTTTTAAAAGTTCATCCCTCTTTCCCACATGAAGCTGACAATAAATTCTTCATGCTATTTTGAATGTGTGCAAGAAATTTTAAATCGTGTCAGACCACTTATTTCTCTTCCAAATATTAGATGAACTCAAAATTATGGTGCTACCTTCCTAGCTGTGTATTTAAAACAAATAAAGAGCTCAAGAAAAAGTATGATAAAGTCCCTTTATAAAAATGTCTGATATTACCAAATTCTTTACATCTCGTTCCCACTGTATAAATCTGTACTGCTGTACCACAGTAGTTTCATTTAACTGCAAGTTGCACCTGAAGCATGATGGCCACTGCACTGTAATACCACCGTTCATGGGAATGAAATGGTCAAAGTGGGCAATGGAGAACTAGTCAGCATAAAAATGGCAGCACAGGACCCTACAGAGAAACAGAAACAGGGAAGGAACTGAAAAAATAAATGCATATTCCATAGCCTTGTGAAAATACCTTCCTGTAGGGTGGCACACTGTCGTCATGAGATTTACAAAGTAATCCCACATGCTTCAGAACTGCAGTCTGACGTATCCAGATGGCAGAGAACAACCTAGATAGAATGATTTCTGGATTTTCCCTGCAACACTATTGTTTGGAAATTATCCGCTTGCTGAAAGACTGAAACACCCAATAGGTTTTCACTGTCACACCAAACATTTATTTCCAGCTAGCTGGATTTAACAAAATTCTGAAACCATTTCAACATAGTATCAACACTGGGACCTAAGTAAATGCCTGCTATAGTTAAAAGTCAAGCTGTTACAAAGCTAAATAACATCTCCTTTCTGCCATGCCTTCACCTTATTGATCAGCATTCTCTTGCACATCATTCACTTAACTTCAGACCTCACTCTGCAAAAATAGACATCAGTAACCTTGCTGCCTTAAGCAGCATCACTGAAGCCAACGAGACCACCAATATCAAGCAGACTAATGGGAAGACTTAAGCCTCTCATTGTGATAACGGGGATATTTATTTACATCCCCGTTTAAGTAAAATAAATCCTATAACTGAGCTGTTATTTCATTAATTCCATAAAAAGACCTTCAGTTGTACATGTTAATAGGGAAGTCCACCTGTGGATTAATTATCTATTAACCAGCAGGTCCAAGTCAGCCAACGATAGAACAAGAATGAATCTTGAAACAGACCTCCCCTTCTCATTAACTCCTAATCTTTGCAAATAGCAACTTGCAGTACATGACAGGAAACACAGGCATTCCTTTCAGTGCACCCTTACACCAAGAAATTCAGATAGTATAAAACTGTTTGGGGATTTGGGAAAAATAAGTTTTGTGAAGCTGTATCCTTAAAAAAAAAAATTATGTCACAGACTTCATAGCATATTGCCTCCATATATCATGCTATTTCTGAGGTCAACGTGATACATCATGAGGCCGATGACAATTGCTGGGAAAAAAAGTAAAAGTACTGTTTTGTACTAGTCAGATCTAGAGCAAAAACAAGAGAGTGTTTTGGGAGCTGAAGAGGTTGGCTATTCATTTTTACTTTAAGTAGGATAATTAAAGAGCTATCTTACTGCTTTTCTTTGTGTTTACTTCAGATACCAAGACAATGCTTGTAGTGACTCATACAAAATATGTGGGGCTTGTTCATTAGTATGGAAGTGTGGGGCTGTATTTGCAATTCAATCATTGACCTTCTACATGAGCTTCAAAAATAGACCACGCTTCTCCATGACCAAGCCTTATGTATGCAGAAACTTGCTGAAATTCCATGTATTTTCTCCTACAGTGTTTTAAAGACTAAAGTTTTCCTTCGTGAATACTCCCAAAAGCAACTTGCTCTCTAGGAAAATAATTAATGGAAATCCAACTCTCAAACAAATGTGGAAAGATGTTCACAGAGTTCAGTATTTGAAAATCTTCTCAAGGCTATTCCATGTTGCTGCCTTTCTAATAACAGCAAACAAAGAACACTTGACTGGTCAGGAGGAAATCACGAGTACTAGATTATCACGTACTCACACATCGCAAGTTATAGAAGTGAAACAAATTTCGGTTCATAAACCTAAAGGCTCTTGTGAGTACAACAGGCAACCCAAAAAATAACTTCATTAGGTATTAACTGGAATTCCATTCTTGCAGCAGTGGTTTTGTCCAGAAAATACACATATACTCAAAAAACACCTTATTTCAAGTGTTTCCTAAGAATCCTTCATGCCAAGGTATATAGAGTTGGCTACAAAGGCCACATCTATCTTTACTGTGAAATACACGGGGAAATGACTGCTTTAACTCATCTTAAAATACAGGAAGAGACAAAAAGTAAAAATAATAGGCACGCCATATAGCAGATTAACTTTAACACGAACTGCAGAGCATTGAGAAGAGAATGAGTAATTATACTTAACTCATTGGTGATGGCTCTGGTCTCTAGTTCCCCATTGCTGTCAATCAGGAGCAATTCTGTTCAAGTTAGTCAAATTAACTGAGGCGAAATTGGTGTGAGATCAATATCCAGTTCGAGAACTAATGAAACCTAGTAGACAGTTTTTGTAGAGTCTTTTGTTTTCAAGAAAGAAGGTCAGTAGGGGAAAAGGTAGTGGTTTATTGTAGACATTTAAAACTTGGCTCAAGTTCAGTCCTTTCCCCGTAAAATATAATAGAAAAACTGATGTCTCTTAAAAGGTACCACCATTTTTTCAGCGTTGTTTTGGGGGTTCTTGCTGAAAGTTTTTGTTATTGGATAGAGAGGAGGGGGAAGAAATGGTTGTGCTGTTATTTTTAGCAGAAACTCCACCATTTCATGTCATTTTAGAATCAAAAAAAAGCATTTGAAGAAAATTTAGTTTAGTCTGAGGATTTAAATACAGTTATTGAAAAAGCTTTTATGCCTTAGCATTGGAAAAATACCATATTTTCGAATCTAGGCACATTATCTAGTCTTTGTAATTTTATGTATTTATTTACTGGAACAGTTTAATGCATTTCTGAGGCTGGAAACAAAAAATGGGGCCACTTAACAAGTTTAGTGCCTTCCCTGTGCTGCACTGCTGAACTCTTCCTGCCCACCACCACTACTGCAGACAAACTCCCTCACTGGAGAGAGCCACCTGCCCTCCTGACAGCGTTGCTCCACAGACATTGCGGTGTGCCTCCAAACAGCCAGGATCCAGCCCTTGCCAAGGGCAACTTGGCACAGGCCAGGTCCTTTGTGCAGTACAGCTTTCAAGTACCTCAGCAGGTCAGGAAGGCCAACTCGGGCCACGATTCTTCAATGTAAAACTTTGGACTGTGACAGTCTTTACCCTTCTAACACCTGCTGTCCCATCCCAGTACATTTACTAAATGCTTGTAAATGCTCTACCACAAGCCAGGTCGCACATCTGATCCAGCTTTAAAACCAAAACAAACTGCTGAAATAAGGAAATCCTCTGCAGGTTTTTTTCCAAGTCAGTCAAACTCTTAGCACACCAAATGGATGTATTTGGGGGGTGAGGCTGAATATCCCTGGGCACATACCATGAATTAGAGCAGTTGCTGAGCTGCTCACAATGATAGCCCTTTGGCCAGAAGTGATCGCTTTCCACCTCAGATTTTATTACGAAAGAAGCATTCCTTCCTTGCCTCTCCCTGACTTCCTTAACAGTCCCTTTTAATGTCACTCTCTCCAGAAATGGTGTTCAGCAACATGGTTCAGCAAGTACACATATAGTTGTATACCCAGGATGACTCCCACTGGTCTTTAGAGGGCTGAGTCAATAGCTTAGAGTTGTATACATACAGAGGTAACTTACGACCAGGCTTAGAAAGCTTTGGTAGGAAGTCAGTTAACATATCCATCATCCAAAGTACAGCTAAAAAAACAATATTGGTCTCATACCCTGTAATTTTCCCAAAATCCTGAAGCAGACACAGAAAATGATTGTTCCTTCTTTTACCAGTTATATGCTTGTGGATACTTCATGCCTACATTGATACAACTAAGAGCAAAAGACTTAAAAGTGGACTTTTTTGTTTTGTTTGGTAGGGTTTGGAGATTTGGTGGGTATTTTTGGTGGGGTTTTTTGTTGTGAGGTGTTGGGTTTTGTGGATTATTTTTTTTTTAGGGGGTGGTTTTTTGTTGTTGTTTGTTTGTTTGCTGTTGGGGTTTTTTTTGTAAATGAGTAGTTTGCCACATGAGACACCTGAATTTTTAAACACTACATGAGCGTACATATACTCCTCAAAATCATGACACCTACTAACAAATTTTCAGGATGACATTTTCAGAGATAATGCATGTTAAAACTGACCCTTAAAAGAACATAAAATTTTAAATATACTAGAAATTTATTTTTTTAAAACAAAATTCATTTTGGTAAAATACATTCATACTCATCACTGAGCATACACATTTTGCACTTTGTCTACAAGCATTGTAGACTCCACTCTCCACCTTCTCTACACATAAATGTAGTTTAGTGTACAAATTTTCCACGTATGTTTTCTTATCAGGCTTATAAAGGAATAACCAGATGATTCTAAAACCTTCTTCGTTTGCAGCTACCCTGGTTGTCAGTCTCTCACTTTCTGTCAGCAGCCCACAGGACTTTCAGGCTACACCCAGCAAACAGTTTTGCACCATAATCAGTTCAAGCAACCCCAAAAGCATAAGCCAAACTGAATTTTTTCCACTGGTAAGAAGGCTGCACAGGGCAGAGGAAACTACCAAGGAAAGCAAAAGGGCAGGAAAATAAAGAGTTAGAGCTTGAACAAAAGGAGGAAAAGGCCACAAAGGGCCTGGGGAGATACCACCCTTAGAGCATCTGGAGGACCATAACTAGCCCCTTCATTGCCACCAGCGAAATAGCAGCTACAGGTTTTTTCTGCCCTGTCCCAAAGTCTCCTCACAGACTTCCACTGCCAAAGGCAAATCCCTGTTGTTTCTGCACCTGGACCCAACTCTGAGCAGTTTTCACTGTATCTCTGCTACTGGAACAGTCCTTATCTACAAGGTTCGTTAGCTACAGATGAAAACATGCTGGGGGCCACTCTCCCAGATACGAGCTTTTCCTGTGATCCAGGGGAAAGTGAGATGTATTTGACCTCAGAAGACAATTATTGATAGGAATGATATTTAAAATACTAACATTTATGCTAAGTGTATGCATAATGAGTACACTTGTATAATTATATACTGGTATACACATGAAAAAAAGGCAAGTTAAAGAGTTTTAGTTTTGTCTTTTAAAACACACTTGAAAATATAAATGAAGTCATACTCTGCCTGAAATCATCAAGTAACCATACAGAAAACAAACCCTTCCAAAGGTGACCTATGAGGCTTACAACTGGTATGAAACATGTGATTAGTGTTATCTCATACCATGCAACCACAACAAAACAAAAGAAAAAAAAAAAATCTCATTCTGGAACTTGCATCTTTCCTCCATTTCCCTTTTATTTATTTCAGTGCTTATCTCTGAGAGAGCACCCTTGTTCGTCCCAGCTCACAGCTCTGCCTGCTACAGCCCTGTGTGTGTCTGTCAAATGCCAACACCTGGTCAACAGCAACCACAGAAGACTCATCTGAGCAAATAGACCTGAACAAAGCACCTGAAACAGTTATGAGCAACACATCATCAGTCTCTGAAGATGTTACCAAATAACACGATTACAGGAGTTAAGTCAATTTGGCGGGGGAAAATACATATCTAACAGCCCACTCATCTGGGGTCCATTCCACATTCACAAGTCCATTGTCTGCCAGTATCTCCATCCAGTCACAGCAGAGCACTTCATGATCACACCTTTCTGAAAAAGCTCACTTCTTTCTCACATCATATTCCTGCTCTTTCATTTTTCAGTTTTGAAAGGACACACATCTAAAAGTTGAATTTGCTTTTGGGGGTGGGAGGAAAGGCAAACAAACACAAAACCCAAAAAAACCAACCAACCAATAAACCAACACATTCAACTACACAGAAAAATTGTATTAAACTGGATGGTGGTGAAGATGGCTGGAGACAGATAAATAATACTTCCATACTAACATACATAAGTAGTCCTGAGGATATTCACCATATGATCATATGTCCATTGAAGTGGCTTTACAGGGCATGCAGCGCTTTCAGCATGGGAAGCCTGATATGATTCTGCTTGTATAGACAATTGCTATTATGTGCAGAATTTCCTAATGTTTGCTAGACACAGTCATATTTTGCTTGCAGTGGGGTGTCTAGAATATCTGGAGATTAACAGAATAAGCTGGTATTTATCCTCATGGATTTTTTATTAAATTCTGGGTTGCATCTCTTCCCCTTGCACAGACTGGGATGGACTTTTTTAACTGTCAAAAAAACTTCTAGAAAGTGGGTAATAAAGCCATAATCCCTGGAACCTAATATATCTTAGCCAAACACACAGATGCGTGGTGGTGCATGTACAAAGATCTGATGTTGCCAGGGGGCACTGGCTCCACTACTAAGTGACGGACATAAAGGAGACTCAATGGATGGGAGAAACACCACCAGGCTGTGTGCACACATGAGCAGCACAACATCATCAGCCAAAGACTCTCCTCCAAATCCTCCTCCCAGCCAAATCTCCTCCAAAACCCCTGTGAGGGTATGGGGATCCTCACAGAAGAGCTGAGCTTCACATGTTTAGTATACAGTTGAGAGACATCAGCTGTATAGCAGCAAGGTCCCACTCCAGCCTGTCTGCCACAAAAAAAACCCACATGAAATTCTCACTTTCTGCCCAAAGTTTCTGGTTTAGCAAGAGCAGGTGCCCAGTGAAATCTGAATGGCCAGTGGCTCTCCCCAGCCTTCAGGGACAACTAGCTGCTTGACTGAGTTTATCTTTAAAGGGCATAAGAGACGGGCAGTCAAGTGGGCTGGGAAGACAACTCACTGAGCCAAACAGAGAGCTGCTAACCTGAAAACAGTGAGTTTTAATGCTGAGCTGGAGACAGATTTCCTCATCAACCTTGGACAGGTTACTTCACCTCTTTATAATCTTCCTCACTGATAAAAACAACTGGGTCCCAGCCTGAACTGTAGGTATCTGGGAACTCTCTGAAAAGATGAGAAAGGATAGAAATAATAATTTTCCCACTCACATACACAATGTCCAAAAAGCCATTAAAATGCTTATTCCTGGTTTCTCCATAGGAAAAAAAAAATAAAAATGTATTCTCACCACCACAATCCCTCACATGGGAATCTGTGTTTACTAGGCTCATACTTCCCAGGCAATGTACTCAGATACACTAGAGAAAGAAGCTGGAGAACAGTAGTGCATGTCTATGGAACTATTGCTGCATTCTTTTTGGTTATTCACAAGCTGTCATAATATTTTGACCCAACATATCTCAACATCCAGGTATGCAAAATTTGGTTTTGAAAAAACAATTCAAATTACAGACAACTGTTCTAACAAAAAACCCACTCTGGAGTTATTCAACTATTCTACTTTGTATGCCCACATCATTTATGAGAGTTCTACAGTTAGTTTGTTTCATTGGGATCCAGTATGCTTTTTAAGCACGCTTCAGCAAAGTCATGTCATGCTGAAGACTCAGTTAGGATTTTAAGGAGAACTTTTGACAGACTGTAACAATACTAAGTCTGCAGAGGGCACAGTTTTCATAAAGGACGTTGTAGGTGTGTTTAATTGTTTTTTTAAACAGGAAGAGAAACAGAAAATTTTTCTCCTGTAATAACACTAGGAGGTTTTACTTGTTAATGAGAAACATTATCTTACCAGAGAGCTGAGTCTTCTCATTTTCATTTATATAGGAGATTGATTAACACTTAGCTAATTGGCACATGCAAATAGGGATTAGCTGAATTTGTTTTTCTTTACAACTCAACAACTATAATTTAGATACTTATTTAGATTAAAATCTGTTATTATTTTCAAAGGTAATCATCTGTCTGTTGTCGAAAATAAAATAGCCAAATATATTACAAATTGTATCTTACATATGTTTCAGAAAATAGTTAATTAACTTTACTAGACAAGTAAGCATAAAATAAGCAAAGCTTCATTTCACAGTATTGGAGTCAGGTCTCCTAATAAGAGAACAGATGCATTTTTCTCTAGTGAAATAAGGTCAAATAACTAGAGGTTAACTAGAGACACAATCACATTTGAAGTCATGAAGATTTCCAGCAGAAAACATCTGCAATATAACTAGAAGTAGGTAAGATAGCAGACTGTCTTTTCAATCCCCGCACTAGATGAAAGACGTGCAATATAATTTTTCCAGTCAAGATTTATAATAGGTAACATCTCTAGAATGTTTTGATTTCCCACACACCCATCCTTTCCCTTCATTCCTGGTAGGCATATTTCAGAGAGCAGCTTAAGAACTACTATGTGGCTGCATAGGCCAGGGTGGTTGTTTTTAAGGCATTTTTAGGTTTTGAAGTACTTTTGGGGTTTTTGGTTTGAGTAAGAACAGGTGGTTAGATGCAGGTGTTCAGCAAGCCAGCAGGCAAGAGCAGAGACCTCACAGCAGCAACTGTGTGTGGCTCAGCTCTCTTTATGACTTAGCAAACAATGCAGCCTGACATGGAAATCGTTCCAAAAAAGCTTTCTCTTTGCTCTCTTCCTGCACTGTTACTGGAGGAGGGGAGGCTGGAGAAGCTTATATGGATGTAAATAATTAGTTTTAATACTTACTATCTCACATAACCAAGGTAGCTAAAGTATGTACATGCTACTGAAAAGATTTAAACTTTTGTTAGCAGCTTCTAAGACCTATCCTAAATTATAGAATTATTTAGGTTGGAAGGGATCTTTATAATCGTTGAGCCCAAACATTAACCTTGCACTGCCAAGTCCACCACTAAACCATGTCCCTAAGCACCATGTCTACATCTCTTTTAAAGACCTCCAGGGATGGTGACTCAACCACTTCCCTGGGCAGCCTGTTCCAATGCTTAATAACCCTTTCAGTGTAAAAGTTTTTCCCAATATCTAATTCAAACCTTCCCTGGCACAACTTGAGGCCATTTCCTCTCATCCTTTGCCTGTTACCTAGGAGAAGAGACCTACACACACCTCACTACAACCTCCTTCCAGGTAGTTGCAGAGAGGTATAAGGTCTCCCTTCAGCCTCCTTTTCTCTAGGCTAAACAATTCCAGCTCCCTCAGCTCCTGTTATGAGGACATAAACCTTGCCAGCCTCGTTTCCTTTCTCTGGATGTGCTCCAGCACCTCAGTGTCTTTCTTGGAGTGAGGGGTCCAAAACTGAACACGGTATTTCAGATGCAGCCTCACCAGTGCCGAGTACTGGGGGATGATCACCTCCTGAGTCCTACTCACCACACTATTCCTGGTAGAGGCCAGGATGCCTGTTGGCCTTCTTGGCCACCTGGGTACACTGCTGGCTCGTGTTCAGCCAACAGTTGACCAACACTGCCAGGTCCTTTTCTGCCCGGCAGCAGTCCAGCCACTCTTCCCCACACTTATAAGCAGCTGATGCTTATAAGCTTATAAGTGGCTGGTGTGACCCACTTGCAGGACCCAGCACTTGGCCTTGTTGAACCTCGTACCACTGGGCTCAGCCCATCGATTCAGCCTGTCCAGATCCCTCTGTAGAGCCTTCCCAACCCCAAGCAGATCAACGTTCCCACCCAACTTGGTGTCATCTGCAAATCTACTGAAGGTGCACTCAATCTCCTTGTCCAGATTATTGATAAAAATATTAATCAGAACTGGGCCCAATACTGAGCCCTGGGGAGCACCACTTGTGACCAGCCACTACCTGGATTTAATTCTATTTGCCACCACTCTTTGGGCCCGGCCATCCAGCCAGTTTTTTTACCCAGTGATGAGTATCTAACCTACATATTAAACTATTTTAGTGGAGATTTTCATTAGGTCATCATGAAGCACCAAGCAATAGACCAAAGATACCTCCATCCAAGAAATTATAAAACAACATTTAGAATTTAGAACAAGCACAGTAAATCTACAATGACCAGTGGGGCAGCAGATGTAAATGTAAAGTACAAGCTAGATTACATTATTTGATTGCTTTGTGATATGTAGTTATTATTTTTCCAATTTTTCACAGGGCAGTTCCTACAGCAAATTCAGCATGCCACCTCCCCAATACCTAATAAACTGGTTGAGTCAGTTGAGTTTATCCACCAGACAGTGAGCAGTGACCATATTGAAACAACCATGGGACTTGACTCGGTTTATTTATTTCACATTTAATTTAATCCTCAATCCCCTCCTCAAATCCTAGTAAGCGGCAGTAGAATATCCTCTAATATTAATCTCCCCAGATTATCTTTTTGGCTAGCAGGATTCAAGCTCCAGAACCCCTCCACAGGCACATTGGCCCTTACAAACATGGCTACCAAAATTGTAAAATTCTCCACTTACCAGTGTAAACACACTCTGCACATCATCTAACACACCCTTCACCATATAAAGCAGAAACACCTCACTCTTTCTGAAGACAGTAAACTTCCCACCCTCTCTGCTTCGAGATGGAAACTTCTCAGAAAACTAAGAGGGAGAAAGCACTATCTGGATGCTCTCTGTGCATTTGTCCACCTTCTCTGCTTTGTATCTTATGTTTATGTGGATATTTTAGTTATATTTCTCTTTAATACACAGTCATTTAATGCGAGGGAAGGCATTGGATTACTGTTTCCTGTTTCATTTGACACAGGCCATGCAGAGCTAGATGGTCAGTGTCTTTCCTTACTTCCTTCTTAAGACCCAAAGAGTATGTCATCAGCTTGGCTCCCTGTCCAGTTGGGCTCCGATTACCAGGAACGTGTGCAAGCAGATGTCTACACCTCAGTCTGAGACGTACTGAGGAGGAATTACCCTAGCCACCTCTTTTCTCTGTAGGATGCATTAGCCCATTCAGTTTCTCTTGCATACACTTTGCTTTTAATGCTCAAACTATTGGTGTGCCATTAGAATATCAAGGTACCTTTGTAACATCCTGCTAAGATCAGGCTTAAACAAGACAGTGGGAAAGATAACCAACTTGAAGTTACTATTATGTCTGAGCACACCATTCACATCTTAAAATCTAACCTGGAAACAGCAAAGCAAGAACACCTAATTGTACTTCCTGAAACAGTTTCTGTATTCCCTCCAGAGCTGTATTTCTTTCCCAGAGTTCAGCATGTTCATTCCCTACAACGCTCTTCCAGCAGTTTACAGGGACTGCAAGCACAGCACAAGATGAAAGCATTATCTCCAAACAATAAAATATTGAAACTGGGGTACATGGTCTAAAGCAGGGACTACTGCTAGCAGCCACAGCGGCTACACGAGATGCTAGGTCACTCCCAGGCAAAGGACAGCAGAGCAACGCTTGATTTCTACTATTTTAAAATCCGTCTCTGTCAAGCTCAGAGTAAACCACACTTAAAACCCTCACAACACCTCTACTCCAAATAAATGCTGCCCAGGAGCAGCGCGCTGCTCCCAGATCCATCTCTGTATGCTGTTAAGTGGCTCATTTTGGAAGCCAGTTCCCTTTGAATAACGGGGATTACCTCTTACCAACCTCTGAAAAGCAACACTGGCAGACTGAATGGTGGAGCAGAAGCAACTGTGCAAGTTGCAAGAACCAGTTACCTTGGCTTGTGTACTTCAATGCAAAGAAAAGCTGTCTACACAGCTACATACATGGTGCCCTACTGTATAAAACGGAGTTCATCACATGCTGAGTAGAAATAGAAGAAAAGAAAACATTCAGATGAGTGATATAAAGTTCCCACTCAACCTCTACGCACAATCAAAAACTGCCTAAGTGAAACTTAAGATTTCTAAGTTACAAGTATACAGAACAGATCACAGTCAAGTAAGCTCCACACCAAATAACTTAAAGAGGTTGCCAGGAATGCAGAAAAAGGTATGCATATTCTCCATTAAAGTCTAAAATAATTTAAAAGCTTTAACTAAGATGTCAGCGTGTGTCAAGAAATATTAACTTATATTTCTTATATAATACTGTGGCATTTTGCTTGCCAGACAGTTGGTATGCCAAGTTTCTATAATATTACTTCATGCTTTTCTAAGTGTTCTTACATGACTACAATAAATCAGCATGATTGAGACAGCAGTAAATTTTTCCCTATTTAATTTTCACTTTCCATTTTATTCTATGCTATGAACACAGATACATTTGGTTACAATACCAATACTATAATGACTTACATTAAGAATGCTTGTTTTCATATATCTAGACTAAGCTAGTCTTTAAGGAATTGAACACTTGAGCACTCATTTAATCAAATATCTCATAATTCTATACCACTAACTTCATTATACGTAATCTTATATAAACCATTGTATCCCTATATACCTCAAAAAATAAACATTGAATCAACCACCTTTTTGAGGACCCAACCCTACAAGGACCTCAGTTTCACAATCACCCATTAGCACATCTAAGAGTTTTCAGAGGAGCCAACCCCAAGACCATATAATGTTTTTGATAATTACTACAAGAATATTATGATAAATTAGTGTCCTTTCCTCCAGCACAAATACAAAACTGAGCCATATGGACCTTAAAACCTTGGCAAACAGAAGACAAAATTATATTAAGATTTAGGAAAGATTTTCCGTAATACAAAGTATTTATTTGTGAACTAGCTTTGATCTAGGCTAATAGAATATAACAAGGATATCTGTTTGTTTTCCAAAAACCACATAGAGGTGCCTGCAATTCTGTAACCGATATTAGACAGTAAGCATGCCATACAGAATTATCCTATCCATTTACAAACACCCACTTAATTTTTAATTGCACTTCATATGTGCCCTGCAATGCCTGATTCATAATCTTTCCCTGCCTTGAAGAAAAGAGGACTGTGAACTGGCAGGGTAACAATGAAGACTAAAAGAAAGCTCTATCCTGGAAGGCAGAACTGGATAACCATAAATATCTGTGGTAGAGACACCAAACTCCCGGTGGTTACCAGGATGATAGCTTGATAAGTCACGCTCTTTAAACCTGGTCATAATTTATGTCTGTTTTTCTGGGAACCTGAATCCTGTGGCTGTGTTTTAGCTCTCATTAACTGCTATAAATTAAATGAATAAATGGATAGTTAAATAACTTGCTAGAAAACCTTTGGGGCCACTAACCAGATATCAGGGTTTGCAACCTTTCCTTAGCCACTGGGAATACAATATTAAATAATGTTTTTATTATCTCTTGGTTGTTAGATATTTATTCAGCTTTAAAACAGTGATATTCTAAAGGCTGACAGCAAGCCAAAAAAACACAGCCAGAGCCAGCTGCATTCAGTCCACGTTTTAAAAATATACAGACCTTAATTCAATTGATTTTTCAAATATTTTTAATCTTCCTTCCAAAGTGTAGCAGATAATTAGATATTGCATATTTGGTTTTTAATAGGGAATATAGTGCATGTGAATCAATAGCCTGATACCGAAATAAATATATCATTTGCTGAATTTTGCTTTCAAGATACCAACAAAAAAGACAAGATCGGAAAATAAGAAAGCGGACATCCCTGTTGGCAGCATTTTAGTTACTGGTAAAAGCAAGGACAAGAAATCAAGGCTATCAATTTCATAAACAGCTGCAGGTAGGTCTGTGCAAGCTGTTTCAAGCCTATGGATGCTTTCTACCTCCGTCACTGGAAGCTTGAGGGACATGAGCTGCCTCCACCCAGCAAGCCAATAACGGTGCTGGTTGAGCGCGCTCTCCATCGCACATCACTATGTTCGTGGGACTCAAGCCTTGCCTGCAGCCACTAGAGAGGACTCAAATTTACTGGACAGTGCATGGGTCCTGGACACATTTAGAAAGCCTATGACACAATGTCTGACCTAACTTGTTTGGCTCTCATCTTTGAATGTAGCTCTCTCATTCTACAAATAATTCCAATGGCTTCAATGAGATCGCTCAAAAAAAAAAAAAAAAAAAAAAAAGCAGAGCTAACAAATGAGAGGTTGCAGCAATTTCAAGGATTTTCTGGGGAAGGATTCAAGCTTGTCTACTGGAACAACTACATAAGTAGCCAGTAACCAGAAATGGCATGAAAGGTTGGAAAAGCCTAACGAAAATAGAACCCCAGTAAAAAAACATATTTGTGTTTCTACTGTTCTATGACTTTTCAATTCAAACAAGAAAAATTTTGTTGTAGCAGTATGCTACAAATATCATTATTGCCTACTCTACATTTTTTTGATGCATGCTCTAGACATAGCAGTCTAACTCATTAGCTGCGTGTGTAGTCATAAATATGATACACCATGACTCACCCTACACCAGTTAACCCTAGTAATTCAAGTTCCATCCCATAAACATTCATGACATTACCTGCAAAGAGCGATAATCCTCACCTACACAACTAGCACATCCTTACCAATATGACCTCTAGCTTTAAAGAGTACAATATTGGATGAAAAGTAAAAATCATCCTGAATGAAAATATCACTAGATACAAACAACTTCTAAAGAAACCACTCACCTGAAATATCAATTATTTTTATCTATACACATCATGCACTGTGAGCCAGTGACTGAACAGGTAGGTAGACCACTCTGTATTGGAAGAGTTTCTTAACATCCTGAGCGTGCTTTACAACCATATTTTTCAAATTTGTTCTGGCTGAAGATACCTGTGCGAAATTTCAACTCAGAAGAATTTTCCAAAGCTCAGAGATCACCTCATAAAATAGGGAGGAACAGCGGAAGGAAAAACAAACAGAAAAAAAGAGACATTCACACAACTATGACAAATCTAGACTTGAACTTAAACAAATAAAAAGCCCAACAAAACTACCCACCCCACCCAATCAGACAAAAAAAAAAAAACGAGCCCCACATGGCCACACAAAGGTTTAATACTACCCCTTAACCTGTCCCATTACCAGACACCACAGAAGACCAGAGAAGAGGTTGAAAATCTGGCTTTTCCTAAGATGCTGGAATACAGCTTTTTCCCTGTGAGACTCATACAGGAGTCCTGAATTGGAAAGTCAGTCTCAGTTCTCTTCTCTCAAATTATACTTTATCAACCTTTTGTACATTTTAATGTACAAGAAAATCCGAAATTTTTACTACCAGCACTGCTGTAAGGAAAGCCCAGGAGGGAATCTATCTGTACAGAGAAGCGAGGTGCCTGTGCTTAGAAGTCCTAGAGATGCAAACACAGAATTAAACTTTAATTGTTTCTTTGTGACACATTTTAAGCCAGAATCACAGGTCAAGTCTGCCACTATTGGCAAACAATAGTATCAAAACACAGGGCAACTCCACTGAGTCCAAGGAATTTGTACAAACTACATGTGAATTTGCCCTGTAACCTTCAAAAAACAGCTGCCCAGATGTAATTTTGCTTTGTCTCTTAAAGGTCTCTTTAGTAGAAGTGCCTTATGGCCTTCTGTCACAAAGGAATAAGGAGAATCCAAGTAATTTGCTAGAAGATGGCCACAAGAAAGGGGAGATGAGAACATAAAATGAACTTTTCTAAGAAAAAAGGGCAAATTTTACATCAGTGATTTTGACAAGAAGTCTCAGCTATATCAATTTCCAGAGAGAGTAGTAAGAAGGGGAACAGAGTTGTTTTGTGACAACGTAACAAATCAGCAAACCTATTCTCTGGGGTTTTTGAATATCAAGGTAGTTCCAAGGATGTCTTTGGGGCACTATCAACCACCCGCATGCTTTGTGAGCGACTCTGGACTCACGGCACTAAGGGAGGAGACTGAACTTAGAGACCTCTTGCCATGATGCCTTGTCATGTTTCTACACAGCTCACTAACAGATGTGCTGCCTGTGTTTCTGCTCTTACTCTGAATGCCAGTGACACCCTTTTTTCAATTCCAGCCAGTTCCCCTCATTGTTATTATTAAACACACAGAATGTTGCTTGCCCAGTGAAGGTACGTATCTATGCATGAAATGATGTCTAGTATGCAGCAACAAGCATATTACCTTCAGAAACCATCTAACATTGTTTCTCAGGTTCTGCACTTCAGCCTCCCAGCTGCTGTCAAACCCAAATGTTAATGAAGCATCAGGTAGACCTATCTGAAATCCTCAGCTCAACTGAAAATACAAATTATTTTTTTTCAATTTCTCTTGGTCGTGTTCTTACAATGAAAAGCCTGAAAAGCATGATCTGGCGCAGGGCTAGAAACTTCCTCAATTGAAAAACAGGAAGGTAAGAGTTTCTTGTAGCTCCTGGACTCCAAAGCCAGAATCACTGAACAACACTTACATACTTCTGCAGAGTTACATCTGATCAGGATTTATTTAATTTTAAAATTTAATTCTGCTTCATTTTTTGAGCATTCTAACGAAAACATTCCCCCAGAAAGAGTGAAGACCACTCTACAGCCTAACAGAATACGTATGTGAGACTAAAGACAGCTGCAGAGCCAAGGAAACGTTGCTTCTGAGAGCTGCTAAAAAGCTGGCTAAGGGAACCATTTGCAGTTCACAAGAGCAGCAGCTTGTTGAACCTGCAACTTATAAGCTATGACATGTTTTCCTGTGCCAGTAGATTTCCATACAAGACAGATGTGTGTATGTAAATAGTTAATAGATCATGTCCTTTCTATAAATGCAGCTCATCTGACAATAATAAACAAAAACCTGCAAATGCAGCACATGAGAAAACACCTGAAGATAGTCCAATTTACATTAAAGACAGATGTTCTGACCCTAAACACATCACATTCCTAAGGATAACTTTTTTTTGTTTTATTCTATTAAACATACCTGTACATTTTACACTATGTAAAAAAAAAAAACAAACAAAAAAAACCCCAACCAAACAAAAAAACCCACACAAGAATACAGCTTTGGTAATATCTTCTATTTCTTGTGCATGGAACAGAAGGTACGTTTAAGGGACTTGACAAGATTTTAGCTAAAATTGGATGCTTCAAAGTTGTCAGTTTGAATGTAGAGATGACAATGCTACCACAGAGATAAATTTTACATGCCTATTTTAGTGTGGAATTTTATTCTACTTTTTGTATTACCACCTTCTTTCATCCAAATGAAGACTTTGATTTGCAGAAACCCTCAAACTCTTGTCCCTGAAAAGAAAGGAACCATTTCATTCCAGACATATTTGGGGAGTTGGAGGACAGGAAATAGGTCACTGGTTTTGCAAGACATTTACATTTTAACAAAATAACATGTTTGGATAGGGATTTTTTTTTTTGGTCCAGTCAGTTCTACTAAACATTGTCATTTCCTATCGCCCCTGCCACTACGCTGCACAGAGGGGAGGCAAGTGTGTTCCCACGAAACGCGACTCGTGGGAAGCACTGCAAGTGGGAGCCTGGCATATGTGGAATGCTACCCCTTCCCTTCCCTGGCAGGCACCCTCCCTCATGAAAGCGGCAGAGCCCAAGCATGAGCTGGGTGAGCAGCTGCTCTCGGTGGCACGATTCCCAGGCGGGAACTTCTGCCTCTGCCCCTCCGACTATTTCCCTCGCTCACAGCAACGCACCCAGCCTGGCTCCTGGGCAAACCTGCTGCTCGAGCCCTCTCATCTCTCTCTCTCTCTTTCTGGGAAGCTGGATTTCCTACAGAACTTCCCCTCCCATTTTTTTTTTTTTTTTTTTTTTAAGTCTTTTCCTGACTGCAACTTCTCTCATATTTTATTTTTTTTCCCTCCTTCCCACTTGCAGCACTCTGCCAGCAGTAGCTGCAAGCGAAAGGTGCCTTCTCACAGCAAAACTAGTTGATATTCACAGCCACTACCCTCCCCATTAAAAAAAAAAAGTTTGGATAACTGTTTTCAGGCTACACAGCAGAAGATGTGTCACACCCCTCTGCGCATAGGAGCTACTCTTTGGGCATTAGCAAAATCGAAGGTCAGAGACATGTTGTCTGAACATTTTGTTTTCAGAGGAAGAAAGAAGAGATGGGTTGTGTATTTTTTTTACATTCTTGAATGTATAGCATAGTCCACACCCCTGGAAGACAGCCCCAGGGAAACTGATGGTCCCAAAGAGAGAGTCAGTCAATCCTATAAACACTACTCCTATTTTGCCCCCATCTACAGTAAGCTGACTGCATAGGAATCCAGCTGTGTTGTGGAGGGTATCCTTCATGCTTTATAATTGTACTTCCTGAATGTGTTACCAGATCAAGCTCCCTCCAAACTTGTTTTTTTCCTGAAGAAAGAAAGAAAGAAAGATGAAGAATGATATAAAAAGTTTCAACTTTCACTCCTTAAAACCGGTTAGCAGAAATTAATGTTATCTCAGTACTTTGTGCGATTAAGTCTCAAACATCTTTTTAGATAAAAAGAGTTTATCATCTCACACTTCAATAACAGCTGAGAGAGCCTAAAGCTAAAAAAGTCATCATCACGACAAGAAAATGATCCAGAACCATCTTAGACAAATATCTTAATAAGTAAAGTAAAACTTTTCCCCTTTCACTTTAGAAATGGAGATACTAAATTAGTCAGACCCTCATTAAAGATTTACTTCGGAGGAAGGAGGGGAAGATAACAGCTGAGGCAAATAGTTGCAGAAATTTTTCAAAGAAACTTCCAGGCAGCAGATTAGAGCCTAAGAAACATTGGTCTTCTACCATTTATAACACAGAAGTGCTAGTTCTGGGACCTAGCATGGATTTCACATTTGACAGCAAAGACCACACACAATTTCACAGGCACTGGCAGGAGTTCACATGAGCCCACGCGTTTCTGGTAGGGGACAAGAACTCAATATCTTGACCTAAGCTAGGAGCAAGCCTTAAACCTTCTGTAAACACGCAGAACAAATTTAGACATGCTAAGTACTCCTTTAAAAGTTCTGAAGATGGGAGGATCTGTTAAATTAAAATAAAATAGGGGGGGGAAATCTGCTTTGCAAGTGATGGTTGGGTGAAGTGCAAGAACATCAGAAAATTGTGGTAGCAATATAGAGTCTGCTTGGCCAGGAGCCTGTCAGTGAAGAGGAAGTAAGAATATTTCACCTATTGCATTGTTCCTGGTAAACTTGTTTCCCAGAGCAGAACTTTAACAGGCCGGCTGCTAATTCCAGCTGCAGAATCCCCCCTCCAAAAGTATCACTTCAGCCCACTTTCAACTTTGTTTAATAAACCAGCCTCATAGACTGCATAGAAAGTATTCTTAGTGTCACTCATGTTAAAATCTGTTTTTGTCTTTTTTTTTTAAATCCCTGCTGAAGCCCTATGGCATATTTTGCTTAGGCCAAGGAGGAATCCATATGAAACATATACAGTTACATAAATTGTGGCCAAAGACTTCCTGACATTGAGATCTACGAGGCTGTAGAATATTCTCCCAAAGGAAGTGGAAGAGACTCCAACATGTGAGACCCTTAAAATGTTTACTAGCAGAAGAATGGCAGACGTTAACTCTGTAGTACTAGAAGACTATCACTTACAGTAGCTACTCCCAGAATTTGAAGTTTGTCATGGTTACCCTCAATAGAAAGGCCAATTAAACACTGTAAAATCCAACAAAAGACCATATAAATCTATTTGCATGGTTTCCTCAACCTTTAATAGGTTTTTGCAACACAGGAACCAGATGTACTTTTATTGAACTGGGACCTTAAATATGGTGTAATCCATATGGCCAAAATAACTAGGTAATAATAGTGAATTTACTAGGGGGCCATAATAATTATAGGATATTTCTCTTTATGACATATAAGCAAAAGTTAACCACAAATGTAATTTACAAACTATTACTTTCATGTATGAAATGAGCTACATAGTAAGCGGCAGTGGGACTGCGCTGACTGAAAAAGAAAACTACATTTCAGGAAGAAATGACATTGAGCATTACCAAAGCTGGATTCTGTTTATCTCCCAACTGAATAGCAAGGAAGAGACCCCCCTCCAAGCACAGATCCCCTTCCCGACCAGAGGAAGGGAAAGAAATCCTCACCTCCCAACATCATCTCTCCCCAAGGCTGGACCTTCAGGAACCACTGTGTTATGTTGGAGATATGCAGCCCAAATGCTTCCAGGTTTCAGCTGAAGGACTTGAAACTCCTGACCACATCCAGTAAAGCCACACGTGGAGCTGCAGTCCTGGGCTGTTAATAGAGTCCTGAAAACTTACCCTCATGCTCACACCATCAGTGCAGACTGGAGCCTCCCAGCCAGCTGGTGCTTGGGTTTTCATTCCTTCACGTATTTAATAAAAACTATTCCCAGCCACATTCGCTTTGCTCCTTCCCCACACTCTCTCCTTTACAGTTGCCCCAAATAGGTGTTTTCCAGAAAAAGGAGAAAAAGTCTCAGCCCTGACTGCCAGCTGCTGCTCTCTAGGTTGTTATTACTCATTGTGCAGAGGACTGTTTGGGTAAGTAACACATACGATTTTCTCGATCTCTCCAGTTATCATGACTCGTCAAGAAAAGTGTTCTAATACAAAGTTTCTCATCCAAAAGAGACAGGATGACATTTAAGTCTAATTGCATCATTCTTTTCTTTTGATATAGATCAGAGCATAATATAAGAGCAGTTTTTGGTTCCAGACTACGGGTAGTGAGTACTGGGACATACACAGAGTTTCAACATTTCAAAATTTAACCTCTTTCTTCATGGGATATCTATATATTGAGCATGGGTTTGTCACACACTTCCCTTTATGTGATCCAATTCACAAAGGTTTTCAGTTTGCTTTTCACATTGTCACTAAATGTTTTTAGGGTTGGGGCTGTGTTGTTTTGTTGTTTTGGGGGTTTTTGATTTTTACTCTTCATGGAATTCAGCAGCAGGACACATGCATTTATAATATCAGATTAATCCCTTCAAGTTATGTTCAGCAAAACAACTTTCTATGAATTCAGACTGAAATAATAAAAATAGCAAGTTAAGTTTCTCATTTGCATTTGAAACGAGATCCTACAGTATCTCAGGCTGTTTTCTTCAAGAGTTTCTGATCTCTCATCCCCTTCTCTTGGTTTGAATCTGGTTTTCCTCTCTACAGAGATGTTTCTTTAAAGGACTTCTACATTTTGGCAAAAGAATGCTTGCAAATTACCTTTTCTCCCCCAACCTGTGGTTGTATGAACATGTATCTATTATCTCTGGGTGCACTTTGCATAGAAGTGCAAGTGAAGCATTTGGAAGAGAAGAGGAGGAGGACACAGCTCCTTAACCAGCTCACTCACCTCTCAGCTGACCTGAACAGCAGATAACAGCTCAGGTAGCTAAATAAGTTAAACAGCCACAGTAAGACGAGGACAGTAAGACCTATCCATAACACTGCCTATTTTACCTCCAACTTCTTGTGAGGTCTTTTATCTAGGCAAAAAATGTGATTCAATTTCATTTTTCTGATGCTTCCAGACTCACTGTTAGAATGAAACGTTTCCCTCTGCAGAGAGCAGCACTCACTGGAAAAAAAGATTTTGAATTGTAGAGGGGAGGAAGAGGGAATAAACATTTCTTATTACTTCACCTTAGTTTCATTTAAGCAAATGACTGACTGAAGGATTTGGGGAGTCCTTTGCAGTATCTAATAGATTCTTAGATGGTCTGCCTCTAAACAAGTCTCTTTCGGTAAATAAGGACCATTCCCTCCTAAAAACCTAAATTTAAAGCATATATTTCTCATAAAAGGTGATAAACTATGTTAACTCCTCTATTTAACCACTGAGCAGAGGAGATGGGCATAGTAACCGGTATGCAACTTTCTGCAACTGCACTTTTGGTCTGTGTGTGGCAGAGACCATGTCCAGCCCGTTAGGTAAAGCTGAGTGTCCATGCAGACCCAGTGTTGCAGAGACTCCCACCCCACACCACCATAATTTTTAAGATACGGCTATGCATCCGCCACGTGCAAGCTGTATTGGCTTCCAACCAGTCCATCACCAACAACTTTGTCACCTCAACAACTTGTCTGGCTTCAGCATAACAAAGTGCTTGCAGGTGAAAGGCTCTGTACTCCATCACCCATCATACACCACCTGCTCCTGCCAACATCCATATATTAATTGCGTAGCGTTTGCAAACAAGAGCTTGCTTCTTTGTCACCATTCAAAATCAATTCTGCGAAGAGCGGCTAGAGCTTATAAAGAACAGCTAATAATTAATTACACTTGAATGGTCTTCCAGCTAGCTCCCATACATCATAGGCTGTTGGATGCTTTTAATCAAAGTGCTTCATTATCATAGAGCAATGTATCACCTTTTTTTTTTTTAAATAAAGGATGACATTTTTATAGCAATAACCTTAAACTTTCCAGCCACACATCTTACTAGTTAAGAAATGCCATGAACAACCACAGATATGATAGCAAACAATTCTTTCCTTTAGTATGGGGCATCCACACACTTTGGGGAGGAAATAACGGGTATCGTATCACTTCAACAGGACAGCTAGGTATGGAAGCAACTTTAAGACAGCTTTTCTCCATCCGCCCACCCCCATGACAGATTAGTAACTCACTCTGTCAGCACAGTGTGGCACTACTGAATTCCCTGATGCAATGCTACAACCCATAGGGTATTCTGTGTTAAGCAGTCTTGTTCACCACTGAAGAAAAATAAAAAAACCAAAAAACCCACATTTTTGCAGTTGAATTGATGTGTACACTTGCAATGGTTATTTGTTCAGCATTTCTGAATATCCACAACACAGATTGCTATTCTGACCAGCAGACACTGAGAGAACCCAGACAAACAGTCACAGTTTTCCCATTTCTCCCAATTACTTTCCCGAGGGGGAAGGGCAAGAGGGAGAATACAAAACAGACACCACATCTTAGAAAACCTTGTTATGAGACAAGCACCAGACATGAGGTAAGAATCACATCTGCTCACCTATGCCGTTTAATTCTGCGTTTTCGTCTCTTAAACAACTCAGAGTCCTTCCCACACATGTTCAATATATAGTACTGACTACCCTCCAAAATATGTAATAAATGCTGTCCCTTCTAAAGCATTCCCCGCAGTGGATCTCCACCTTTCCCTGCCTTCTCAAGGTTCACCTTTCTCCACAAATGCCTGTTCACAAAGAGTTGGCCTACAATAAAAAAAAAAAAACTAATTTCCATAAGATACTTAAGGGGTTTTTTTATATTTATTTCTGCCCTGCTGTTAATATATGCATAGCTAGTATGTTTCTGTAGGGAATTATATATATTATGGAACATTCATGTGTTTTGAAACACAGTAATACTCTGCTAACACACTAGTGAAAAATTATTCACATAAAACCAAATACATCTACCCTCTCTGTTCAAAAGGCTAGGGTAAATGGCATACAAAAATCATATTCCAAAAGCACACGGCCAGTTTTATATTCATGACCCACTTCCAAATCTGTTAGGGCTTCTGGTGAGAAAAATTCTCACAGAAGTATGCTGATATAGCTTTAAAGCTCCCAAACAGTGCTGAAAGTAAAACAGGTTTCAGGTTAGACAAACATGATTTATTAAAACAAAGTAAGGGATAAAGAAATCATAGGTTGTACGGCACAACTTGTTTCTCATTTCTTTCTCAGGGACACAGAAGGCAAATACCTCCACGCAACTACACATTGGCTAAAATCTATGCTGTGAAGGCCAGCTTTTACTGAGTTTAGACACAGCTTCAACCTTTTTCTGCTGCTGCAACACAGAATGGTCAAGGCTCCCATGGAGCAAGGAGGCAGGCGGCAGTACAGAGCTGCTGCAGTTATTTTCTAGATGTGAGCCGTCATAAAGACTCCAAAGAAAACATTACAGTATGTCTTGTAAAGCTTTCTATGGAGCCATAAAAATATAAACCTTTGGCACAACTCACTGCAATGGTTTTAGGGCTCAGCAAACATATTGCCTGGAAACAGGTCTGTCTGTCCCTAACTGTGATTTGAAGTCCAGTACTATTTTTCTTCATCATAGCTCTTAAGATCTCATCTTTCTTAAGAAGGAGAGAAAGCACACCATACTGATATCAGACAGAAACTAAAAGGTATGGTTCAGAAATGGTTGAAAAGGAGCACAAAACTGCTCAGGTTTTTCTGCTTGCTCTTTAACTCCCTATGAGGCATAATTATAACAGGGAAATTTTTCAATTCACTATTCACAAAAGGAGAAATATCAAGAACTGAATCATCATCTTAAATCCCTAAAAATCACATCCAACTTACTTTTCCAAAGAGCTTCCTAGACATATGGAGAAAGCACACCACATTTCAAATTTCTGGTGATATTAATATCATCTCTTTATCAAATTCCATAATTTCATATATGTCAGACCTAGTTAGATGCCCAGAGAAACCCCTCTTCCAAACAGTTGCCTAGAAAATGACTGATTTCTTCAGTGAGCAATGTTTCACAAGCAAGAACAAACAATTCTCAGCTCCAGAGTATTTTAAACAGTGTAAGTTAAGATCCCTCTCCACTCTCATGTAATCCACCTCTGGGACCGAGCAGGCAGGTGACAAATTTTTGTAGCCCCATACACCCTTGAGGGCACTTGGCTCCCTGCTTTGCTGCTTATGGTATGTTAATAGTCATTAGCAGTGTTCAGGAATGATCAAGATGTAACATAAATAGGAGAATTATTTTAAAGAAGCTTTCTGGTCTCCGCTGTCCACTGTGAAACAAATTTTAAGTTGTCTGTTTATCACACAGGTTATTTTTACATATGCAGTAACAGAAATACGGGGAAAGGATAGCGGAACCTAATGTTGAGAGAGTGGAAATAAACTTAATGTACTGAAAACAAACACATGGTCTTAATTTTCATCCTATCAAAAAACCCCTATATTATCACGCAAGTCAATTTGAAAACCCTTAAAAGAGGTATTCTCAATTAGTTCAGTCATATTTCTAGTCTTACAAGTAAACTTCTTTTGAGTTCTTACAGCATTCAGTACTCAGACATTCATATCTATAATATTTTTTTTTAAATTAAGCTTCCTACAGCATTGAAACAAAATGCAAGCAGTTCAGAAATATGCTTTCCAATAATACGTATTCAGATAGGGATGAACAATTAAGGTCCGACTGTCCAAGCTGCAGTGTCCAAGTATCTCCCCAAGTACAGGAGGAACACAAAGTCTCGGCTCATTTGAATACACTAATTGCACCATTTCCTGAGCTTAGGTTCGTAAAGCTGCTTTTATACAAAGGTCCCATCACATTTCGTGAAAGCTGGTCAGTAAGCATTGCTGGATCACATTTGTTCAGGCAGTGACTGCTGCTAGCACAACACACAGTGATGTGGAAACGGAGAGACAGCAGCAAGATGTGGTGCTAAACAACGTCCTTGTCCTCCAACAACATGTGGCCAGCCTCCAGGAGCACATCCCATGGTCACAGCCACCTCCAGGAACCTCGACCCTCAGAAAATCCTGCCATGAGTTCCCTATTTAACACAGCTAGAAACCCAGGGATGTGGGGAATAGCCTTTCCTTAGACATACACTCCTCTTGCCCAGTATTTAAACTTTGAATTGCCTCATGAATTGCCATCTCTCAGCACAGTGACTCCAGCCAATGGAGCCAAGCTCATCAAGGAGGTGAGGTGCTTCCCTTCTTCCTCCTGCCGAAATCAGAAAAAAACCCTTAACCTCTCACGTCGACTCCTAGACAGGCTGTACCCACTGTGCACTGACACGTCAAGGACAGAAATGTCTGCCTCCCCCTCCACGAGTACAATTACATGATAAAGCAGCTGACAAAGGATGGCTCCTACAAAGGAGGGTTCCCGTGACAGGCTAAAGCCTCAAGCTTTGGTTGCTCTAAGCCACCTCCAGACATACTTCACATCACTCAGCTCATAGGATTGACACCTGTCCCCTGATCCACACATCGTGCCTGCACAAGAGTCTTCGGACTTGGGATTTAGCTCCTTGTCACGGTTACTTCACTGACAGCCCTGAAATACCTGGATGTCTGGCAGCACTTAGCAGCCCTTGAAACATCATAAGCACCTTTGGTTCCTACACATTAGAAATATTTAAAAAAAAAAATAAATTCAAGAGCACTTAGACAGCGTCCTAGGGCATTCTTGCACCTCTGAAATGGTCAGCTTGGACAATTGCAAAAGGATGCACTACAGCCAAGATTCACTAACTGATGCGCTCTAAGATGTTTCTGCCCCAGGCAGAAGTGTGTCTATGGGGTATAAACCAGCTCCTGAAAATGGTCTTTCCTTCAAATCTGATATCTGCCAATTGTGAGACATCATTATTCCAAACAACAAGCTTAAAGAGGTGGAAGGGGGGGAAATAATTCTGAATCAGGAGTATGAAGTTACTGCCACAAATGAAAGGTCATTTCACCAATTATCTCCTGCACATATTTTGCATTAAATGCTGCATTATTCATAGCTTCACCGGGCTTTCTTCTGATTGCTATATGGAGAACTGAATATTTACATAGAGCATAAGGTTAAATTGCAAGTCATTGAAAAATTATGATGATAGATTTCAGTTTAATAAGCAGTGACATAAGAAAAAAAAATGTATGTATATATATAAAATAAAATAAATATACTGTGCTTAATTGACTGAAAAAGCCTGCTTTCCTATTCTAAGTGTTCTCCCTCCTATGTAAGAAAAGCAGTGTTAAGGAAGGTTTCAGGTCAGAATAAGCATTGTCCTCTTCAGTGATTAGGCATTTCACATTAAGACAGTTTAAAAGAGTTTAATTTCCTTTCCAACTTAATGTTCTGATTGATAAACTTTTTCTAATTACACTGTGCTAATCTTAAACTACTCCCATTTACAAATTTTAATATTGAACAGGAGTCTCTGAAGCCATATTAAACTACCTCCATTTACAAATTTTAATATCGAACAGAAGTCTTTTATAGCAATTTAGCTTTTGGTAGTGGGTTTGGGGTTTTTTCATTTTTTTGTGGTTCGATTTTTTTTTTTTTTTTTTACCCTTCCCCACTTTTTTCAAACCAGCCCACTGATTCACAGCCGAGGAGCTGGAGGGTACAGTCACCTGCTCACCTACGACTGATGGTGGCTGGGTGGAGGCCAGGCGCGAAGCCCAGGCGTGAAGCCCACGGGTTGCTAGTGACAGAGACAGATGCCTCTCAGAAAGGAGCACGTAGCTGTACAGATGGCACCAGCAAGAGATCTTTGGCTTCTTTAACTAGGGGATGTTATCCCATGAAGAAGTGTCTCTGAACAGAGATAAGAAGAGCAGGGTAGGAAGTATCAGCTTGCCTATCAAGTGGGAAAGATTTTTAAGCCAGATTGAGTAGCAGTGGATAACAAAATTCTTGTGTTCTAAAAGCAACGATCTGGCCCAGAGGGCTGAAATCTGGGGAAGTGATAAGAAACTGTAATAGACTCTATCAGAAGCAGCAGCAGTGAGGCACTTTGGGAAAGTTACTTAGATGTCTATATAGTAACCCTATGAACATAGAAAAGAAGAAAGGAAGAATTAGAAGCTCTAATATTTGAAGCAGTACCAGAAAAGATATTCTTGGGCAAACTCTGTGCAGCTGAGCATAACTTAGTTTGTAGGAAGATAGCAGAAATTTATTACATTAAGTTTCAAGAGCATATATAAAAAGTGAAATGAGGAAACAAAAGGTAAAAAATAACCCCAAGAGTAGTGTCATTATAGGATTCTTACCATGGCTAGATCAAAAACACTACAAAAAAAGGAGCCACTGTTCCCTGATGCGTAGGGCATAGAACTTCAGGCTAGGTGTGTTGGTAAACCAGCACAGCACCACATTGACAAATTGGAATTCAATGGGATAACCTTTCAGCTGGACAATTTACCCCCACCCACCAAAAAAAAAAAAAAATGCAGAGGAACTACTAGAGGGGATCTATTTTAGTCCTCACTAACAGAAGAGTATTAATTTAGAATTTGACATATGGGGGTAATAAATAACACTTTGGATTAAAGCAATCAAAAAAGCATGTGTATATACATACATAATTATTTTAAGCAAAACAGCTTTTCTTCTGATACAGAGGAACAGAATGCAGAGCAAGACCATCGAGGCTGTGCCAAAAGTTATTTAAGGCACTTGAAAACAGAAAGAAACATAAATCATATGTCAAAAACAAGTATACATGACTGAGGAATACAAAAGAACCAACATTAATCAAAGTGCATTAAAGACAGGACAAAATACATCACAAACAACTTCGTTGGCGTACGATAAGACGAAACAAAGGAAAGCAAAATATTCTTCCTAAAAAAGAAGATGATGAAGCATTTACTCCCTTGTACCATGGGCTTCACCAAAAGGGGAAGAAGCGCCTTCAGCCTCATGGGGTAACCAATAGGAGAGCAGACTGAGGGCTGGATAGGCGAGTTTCATGCAAGCCTGTCAGCCATGGACAATATTGCCCTGGAAGACATCAGAAGCTGCAGGAAGTGATCTCCAAAGCAGGCAGGATCCTGCACCCTTACAAGCCAACAGGGCACAGAGAGAGACCAGAGGGTTGCAGACAGGCAAACACAGCACCAACTTGTGTTGATGAAAGAGCACCCACCGCTTGTGTGGAGACAGTCAATCGCCCAGCCTAATACCACTGCGAGAACTACCTTCTCTCTGTCAAAACCTGGGACTCCTGGCACCTGATGTGATCAAAACTGACAGGTTTCCACTGGTAGACCAACCTCTGGTCTGTTAGGCTCGTCACTTTAATAAAATGTGATTGACTCAATTGGCAGGGTCCAACCGTTGATAAGCTTTGCAGAAATTACATTCCTAAGTTAATTGTGACAATAGAATAAAAGTCTCGTTTCCAGTCTTTTCTCCCTCTCTCTCCTCCTTTTCCTCCTTTACAATGCCTTTAAAGGATAGACAGACAGGTACTTCTCTGCAGTTCGTCAGTGTCTACTTGATCTCCATGGGAAGTTCTCCACTGATATGGGATAATTAGGAAATTTCATGCTGCTTGGACGTGTAAAACCGCACATCTCTTTCTGTAGTGGTTCGGAAGTGGTAGGTTTGCTCCAATAAAACCTAAATTAGGACAGCATTCCCCGATCATTATCTTTGACTTCTCTGGGAAACCAAATCACAGAGAGGAAACATTTAACTGCAGTCTCTAATCCAGCTGTGTTTGCACAACTGAAAAGGACCCAATGTGTCTCCTGGCTGCACTCAGAACCAGAGCCCAAACCCTATTTGCCTCATAAACACACAGTATATGCACATCTGGAAAACAAGGGAGAAAATTTTGAACAGCATTGGGAGGTAAACTACAACCAGTAACAGATCTTTAAGAAAATTATAGTCATATGGGACACGTGAGAAAGCACAGTTTGAGACTGCAGAAGCTGCTTTTAGTCTTGAATCTCATTGATACGCAGTTATGTGTTGTTACGTTACTGCATTGCACATCCAGGGAACATTATGGGAGGATTTCTGAAAATGCTCCTTAAATTTTAAACAAACAGTAAACTCTTTGGCAAATGAAAATGGTAGTGGATTTCCTTGCATTTCTTGTTTGAAAACATTAGCTTAAAACAGCTTTCATAGGAGAAATATACATTCATGAGAGTAGGTAGAAAACATTGGGCAGAGATTATGCTTTAAGCATGCTTAACAATATTCACTGCATGAGTAATGTAAGGAGTGCATCAGAACTGAATTTTTAACCAACCACTCACAATTTAATAAATTTTACATTTGAAACTACTGTTATTGAAATAGTAACTATAGTCTCTTTATATTTATTGTATTTTTCCAATTTCTTAGAAAAAATTATTTCATTAAAGCTGTAGCTCACAAACACCAGCTCTGAAAGCTTACCACTTAGCTTGATATCATCTGTTCACTAGTAGTTATGCAGGGAGAGGATCTCTCATCAGTATCACCTCAAAAGCAGTAGAAGGCAGACCAAAGGATTTTGGCACAATGCAAGAGACATCAGCCTCCGATTTCTACACATTCCTACTACACTACAGGGCACGTGGTCTACACATTCAAGAGCACATTCAAGTTTGTCTTTTGCATCAGAAGACAGACAAATGGGATGTTAGGAAGGAACACCATAAAAACCAATAAGCACCTAAGGGTCAGGTCAGTCAGACATGCATCAAAAATGACTTCAGTATACTTGATTTCACTCTGGTGAACTAATTTTATTGTTTTTCCCACGTTTCCTCCATCTTTGTACTTCTATCAATCTATCTCAAGATCTTCTAGAAATCAAGCTGAGATGTTGCAGCTACAAGCCACAATTAGACATGAGAGTAGTGACACATGGGAATTGCTTGTCATTATTTGATCTCAAATTATTTTCAATAATGCTGTGCTGTTGCAATAATTTGCATTCTTATTAAGATTAATTAAGATCACCGTGTTGTATCATGACGTACCTCATTAATACAAAGCAGCTTTGTACCTTTATCAGTAATATATGTTTTCACAAAAAGCCCAATGTCCTTGCACTATAAAGCTTATAATGTTAAATTACCTATTCTATATTTTCTTTATGACTATGACAAGTCCTTTCTATGGCTTCTTTGTGTAAAGTATTACACGTACACAGAGGCAACATTTTGCTTAACGTATAGTGGAAGCACAAGTATTGCATTAATACTACCCTTGTACTGTTTCTGGCTTTCATACCCAGAGATAACGCAGTGCATTAACACACTCCAGTGGATTTAGGTTAACAGCTGAGTAATAAAAATATAAGCATTTATAAAACTCGATATGATATTGCACCCATTTGGACCAGGACCAGGCATAGATGCTCCGTGTAAAAATAAGTGATGGGCAATAGGAGACATTCCCTCTGCCCCCATACACTATTTTATTTTGACTTGGGAACATGATAGAATTTGAAATACACACTCTCCAAGCAGCATGATAGAGAATTTTCCTCTCTAAAAAGCAGGAAGCTATTTTTCAAATGCTAGCTTTTAATTTTGGAAAAGACTTCATTCAAGCTAGAAGACCAGCTACCAATATTTTTTAAGTGATCTGAAGCATGACAAGCGTGGCCAGCAATAGAAAACCCATACAATCTATCCTCTATTGTCTGAGGGTTAATATAGTTATACCAAGCCTATTACTTCTGAGCCTCCTAATGAAAAATGCTCTATTTAACAAAGTGAACATCAACATCCTGAAGAGGTTCCTCTGCTATCTGTCTTCTACCTTTAATTTTAATTAAGAAAACAAATGGACAGTAAATTCGAAGCAAAGAATCAACATTAATCTCTAAATCAAAAGGATTTATATTGAGATTACAATTAATCACATGCATGAAATATCTTATTTAATAGGGTGATGCCCTCAGTTACTTTGTTTAATCACTAAAACAATTCAATTTCCAAAATTAGAATTTGGAACCATTCCAAACATATCCCATTAAGATTATCAATCCAGCAAGAACAGTGACACTGAACCTCTGAAAAATAAACTCTTCAAAACTTTTTTATTCCTGCACTAAAGAATATACAATGTGCCCAGACAGAACGACCCTTGATTAAAAATAGGGAGGGATAATGCAACATCTATTCAAGGAAGCAACTCCAGGACATTTGCACTGAAACTCATTGGTGACATTACTCAATCCCTATTTAAATAAAGGCCATTAGGCCAGATTTTAGCCTCAAGTAAGCAGATAAACTCCACCATATTCCTGGATTTTCGACCAGTTACACTGCCTGTGATTTTGGCTAATTAATGTAGAAAGGATTTTGCCATCACCCTTAATAAAAAGAGGAGAGGATACCATCTTAGATTCACATTCAGAGCTACCAGCTGTCATGTGTCTCTATTGCACAGAGATGAGGTTTTGGCCCAGATGCACAGACAGGCTGTCATCAAAATGTAGGCTACTGAGTACATCAGTGACAGCTTCTACAGTTGGGTAATCTTTTATTCAGGTTAACTTTAAACCTCACTAACTTTCAGCCACTTGATTATGGCAGTTCTGTTTTAACAATTTTCCATACCCTTCTGTTGTCAAAAATGGACAATCAAATATCTTTAAGCAGCAGTTCCCGTTGTCCTCAAAAACACATATATGTGGGTGGTGGGATTTAAGAAAGTAAACCAAGGCAGTCAGTTTGGATTTAACCTAGCTATAATGTTTTAGCCAGCACATCAAAACACAGCTAGAATAATACAATGAAACATGAATTTACACACACATCTTACCTCAAGCCAAATGCTATAAGTCTTCAGTTATTGCCTCAGCAAGATTAACGCAAGACTATTCATTACATGATCAATAAGCCTGTCCTCTTACAGGCTCTTTTTCTCTTGCCCCACTTAGCTTCCACTCTGTGGCAGGGTAGATTTATTTAAAGGTATGGTATGTATTAGCTGAAGACTTCCCAATAGTCTCTGTTCTCCTCTTGTACTCTAGCATAACACTTCCCCCCTTTAAAAAGGGGGGGCAGAAATCAAGAATAAACTGGGTTGTGTGTTCTGGACACCCCAAGTGGTATTTTTAGGATAATGCCTGTGTCATATTCTAACAGAGAAGAGCAGTCAAATACTGCTTTCATACTTAAATGACACTTCTCATATAAAAAGTCATTTTTCAAGTAGATTTTCTCACTCCACGTGCTCAGAGTCACGCTGCCAGCAGAGGAGAACAAGGTCTTCTGGCTCCCTGCCTCCATCCACATGCCAAATTTTCTCCAGTGGCACTTCAACCACCTTCCTTTCCTCCTTCACATGGCTTCAGTCAC
>JAHREE010000363.1:11771753-11793834 GCA_033628505.1 Tringa tobata | reverse complement strand
CATTTCTTCTCCGCTCCTACACATCAACCGAGCTGGAAGCTCTCACCTTCCTCTAGTTGGACTTTGCCAACTGAAATAGAACAAAACATTTTAGCTCAGCACTCCTGTTTTAGCTCAGCACTTCTAGCTCACAGCTCTTCCTACAGGACTTTGTCTGAAAAAATCCGTTTCCTCAGAAAACAGTTCAACTCTTTCTCACCCTCTGGCTGGAGATAACAGAACCCCTCCAAAGGCATCAGCACAACTTTGCACGGTTTGAGCTGTGTCTCTGCAGAGTGTTCAAAGTCCTGACATGAAACAAAGCCTAAAAGAGGGAACTAAAAAAAAAAAAAAAAAAAGAAGAAAAAAACACCTTATCCCCGCAACTTGTTGCTATGGATTCCAAATCTTGGCTCACGTATCAATTAGAAAGTATGAAAAAAACCACACAGAAAGAAGTACTGGAAAATATTCTTTCCCCTGACTTCTCAAAATCAAGGTCCCTAGTGCTTACTGAAGTTTTATATGTTATATTTTTATATTATTGCATTTTCTCCTCAGGCGCATGTCACAAGCAGATGGACCTCCCTGGTCCCCATGCATCCCCAGAACTCAGAGCAGAGGCGACCATGCCCTTACCCTCAGGCCCACCGTAGGTCATGATCCCTTCACAATTACACTGCCACTTTGTCTCCTTCAAGACATTTACAGTGATCAACACCTTGACCAAGCAGCCTGTTTTCAGGAAAAACCTTGCTTTCTGTTGTACGCCAGCATCACCAAGAAAGCACACATGGACTGCTCTTACGTGGGTGCCTTCTCCTTCTACAGCAGCTGGGGAAGATGGACTCCCTGCAGCAGCTACTGAGAGCATTAGCAAGCTGTTTGCCATGTCAAGACCTGTCTATGCTTTTGGGACAGCCATTAGCGCTTCTCTCCTACACACCCACACCAGGGATTCAGAAAGAAAACCACCAAGTTCATGCTGAAGAGTTGCTTTCCTGACCCCACCTCCCTGCATTAAGGTATGATCTCCACACACAGTAATAGTGTTAGATGAGTATTACAGTTACAGGCATATAAACTTCTCCGTACTGCCCAGGTCACATAAGGTCACGTTCACTCCAGCATTCAAACCGGTGTTTTTCAGATCAACAGACATCCTCCACAAAGCAGCTTCACCTTAGTGAGAAAGGTGTTGCAGGATCGTTAGGAACACTGTGTGAGTGTTTCCTGCCCAGGGTGCATACAGAAGACGTACCTAACTCATGTTAGGACAGGAATGGAGGGGTTGCTTTGCTCTCAAACCCACCCATCGAGGAAATACAGAGGTAACAGTGCTGTCAGAGATGTATCACCAACCTTGAGAAAAAGGTTAGGCAAGGAGCTGTGTGAATAGCTCTTCAGGGATAGCATGAAATTAGAAAAGAAATTGACTTGATCAATGTGAAGTGTTATTTCTGTTGAGAAGAAAAAGGGTCAGTCTGTACATTAAATACGAGAAAAAATGCATTCGGACACAACATTTGACTTAACAACCAAGATAGCGATCACCAGCGCTATTGTAGGAGACAATTTGCTTTTCCTTCTACTCACCTTAGGTTTTACGATACACCTCCGGATTTAAAACAAAAAGAAGAATAAAAATCTAAAGACCAAAAACCACTAATGATCTTGCAATATTCAGTCTGGCACTGTTCCTTGAGGACATTAGCTGATGTGCATTCAGCAGCTGAGATACTCCACAGAGCACCAAAGCTAGAGCCTAGGATAGTGGGCAATATGCAAGGCAGCAAGAAAACCAGAGAGTAGGCTACCTATACATCCAAACAAAAGAATGAATGCAAGAAAGTGAGAATTCAAAATTAAAACATACTAAATATCATACGCTCAGGAGCACAAAATTAATCTGATAACTTCCACCTGCAGAGATCAAACTACGCCACAAAAATGTAGTTACAAATAGAAATCCAATCTAACAGCCCTTCACTTTTGGTCTGGGATCTGAAGCTGTACTTTTTTGTTCAAAAACTGTAATGCTACAAAACACATATTTCTACAGACAGTAGTACATATAGTACTCACTTTTGTACCTGGCAAGTCTACCTAACCTAGTTAGGATTTGCCAGCTCAAAAACAAACACTGAAGATTTGAAGTGTGGCAGGTGACTCAAGCAACCACCATCTCCCCCACAAAAGAATATTCCCTCTACAGAATCACAGAATGACGTGGGGTTGGAAGGGACCTCTGGAAATCATCTACTCCCACCCCCCTGCCAAAGCAGGTCCACCCAGAGCAGGTTGCACGGGAACGTGTCCAGGCAGGTTTTGAATGTCTCCAGAGACAGAGATTGCACCACCTCTCTGGGCAGCCTGTTCCAGTGCTCTGCCACCCTCACAGTAAAGAAGTTCCTCCTCATGTTTAGATGGAATTTCTTATTGTCTTATGTTTAGGTGGCAGATATTTTTCTTTCAAATGAAACCAGAACAGATATGCAAGCCATTTTCTTACTGGACTGAACTACAGCCCACAGTGCAACAGAGGACTCTCCATGTTAATGATGCTGCACTAAGCACCCCATGCGCGGTGGGAGGAAGTGCAGAGCCATCTTCCCTCATCAGGGAACAGAAAATTAGCTCAAAGAAGCAGAAACTTTCTATAAACAACCAGTGGGCTGAGAAAAGGGGAACAACCTTCCAGGACTACCATTTTTCTTTTGCACACTGAAAACGTTAGGGATTTGTCAACATGGAGTGTATTACTAGCTTGTGGGAGCACTGAGAGCGGAAGAAATCTGTAAGTGAAGCAAAGAGCTCAGAATTTCAAGGTGAAAGGGTTAATCTGTCCTCCTTTTGTAGCTAAATCTTTCTCTTGTGTTGAGGAGGGGAAAAAAAACCCCAACCAACAAAAATCCACCACAGTAAAGGAAACAACCTGGATATGTATCCAATGTGCAAGTTAAAGGGGTGAAAACTAGAAGACTAGAAGTAAAAATTATTTTCTTTTAAGCCCATTCCCTGATTTTTAATGCTTTAGTTATTGTAAACAGATAGGAAAATACAAGTCCTCTAATTCTCTCTGGCCTTCCACAGGGTACGTGAGGCCAAGGGAAGGAGACAGTGGGATATAACGTGCTTTCTGACACAAAGCCCAGGTTTAGAGCACTCTGCATACAAGTGAATTAGACGCAGCTGCACCCAAACACTGCCTAGGTAACTGCACCACCACCATGCAATTGCAACATGACATAGTTACTAATTAAACTTCCAAATGCGCAGAATGCATCTGCCTTCCTGGACACGAGGAATCACAGCTTATTTCTTTGTGCAGAAGGAACTTGTGCGTTACAAGCAAACTGCAGGATGCTTTTGCTTAGAAACTTTCTACGTGTAGAATCACACACCCAAGAAACACGTTCCAGGATAACCAGACTCTCTTACCTCTGCCCAGGGCTGTTGGAGGACAGGGACAGTGGTCTTTTCAAAGGAGCTGCAGAGTTGTCTCTTGGGTCGTGGCGCCACCAAAAGGAGCCATCTACAGACCAGTTTCTCCCTGTGGAGCCTTTGATTACTTGGAGCCCGCAGTCAGATATTTTCCATGACCAGGTTTAAAAAACATTATACTCACACTTAGCAGTGTCATCTGGTCGGTCACAGCTTGGGAGCATCCAGCGTTCTTTAGGCTTGAATCAAAGCCCTCTGTTATGAACATAAAAGCATTAGGGCAAACATGCTGTTTGCACACCCTGTGCAAAATTGCTTGTGGTTGGTTTTCCCCAATGCAAAAACCTCTAACCATCTTTTAATTAGGATGCTTATCAGAATATTTTTATGATCTACTTGTTTTATCGTCGCCGCCCAGAATACCCAGTGGCACCACTGAGGCGTACAGGTCCTTGTTTAGCAGCCAGCTGTAAATGGGTGGCACACTGGGCTGAAGCAAGTGCTGTCTCTTCAGTTATTCTCTCCTCACTCGTGCTGCGGCGCTCAGCGAGCTCATGAGCGGGCGTCCTGGGCTCTGGCCATAAAACCTGACAGATTCATAAGAAAATCCCAGTTTGGGCAAATAATATGGAAGACAGACTGACACTGGGGACTAACACTGACAGACTCACACATGGGGAAGAATCTGGCCTTCTGTTCCTTGGAAAGCTCTTGTCCTCACTATTAACCCTTCACTGACATCAGTCAATTGTATGTTATTCACCTGCTCCCGGCAGACTCTCTTCCCTTTATGTCTGGGGATAGCAGTTGAAGACGGTTGGAAAGAGACTTCAATGATTATTATAGCAGCTGCAAAGTCATATGCCCCATGGTAGCACCCAGTTAGACATCTACCAGTTTCTGTTGCAGACTCAGAAACACCAACACCGGTTTTAATGTAGAAATAGGTCCACAGGCAGCCAGGGAAACCCATGGCACCCCAGCTCAGAGAGTGGCAGCTGCAAGGGGCTGGCAACACCCTGGAAGATGCAGGAGACCTGTGGAAGGAGACACAGCTGGAGACATGCTTGGAAGGAGATGCTCCATGCGAAAGGAAGGCACAGCTGAGAGACCCTCACTGGATGAGGGACAACCCTGAGGGACCACGGCCAGTCCACACTGGGGTGAAGACATCCTTGAGGGACCCCATGTCAGGACAGGGGCACTTCTGAGGGACTGAGGGTAACACGTAGCCAAAGCAAGGGAAGGGGAGATGAGGAAGGTGCTTGACTAAAGTTGGGCCTGAGGAAGGGAAAGGAACAGGGTTTCCCTAAGTGGGTTTTTTGTGGTTGGGGTTTTTTTTTCCCATTTTCTTTCTTCTCAAGCCTCAAATCAGCAATTAAAACTTTCTGATAATTGGCAGTAAATTCAGTCATGTAAAAATTCCTCAAGACAGTTTTGCCTGTGACATAATCCCACATTAAATTTGCCCTTACCTTTGAAGGCTTCCAGTATATTTTTTCCTATTGTATACAAACCTTTTACATAGGTGCAAATCTAACACAAAGCGCTAAACAACATCAGGCACCAACAAGGCAGGTGTAAAAAGTATTTCAACTTCACATCCCCTTACATTTCCCTTGTAATCAGTGGCTAAGGTGCAAGAGGTAAATTCAGTTCCTCAGAACCCCTCTAGCTGAGGCATAAAGGGTGTATTCCTTTGGCAGTCCTTGCAAAAACCGTAGCCAGTGAGGATGCATACACCACTATCACCCTTTGCAACAGGCCAGTACAGAGAGCTCATGGTTCTGTCACCGTCAGTCTGTCCCAGATGCAATAACACGTACCCCAGATGAAATCGAAAACTGAATTACAAACTGAAAATATTAAGATCCTTTTTAGTGCCACAAGAACCATTTCTAATGGCGGTGTCTGAAGTGTTTGCATCTCACAGGCTGAAGTTCCTAATTTCAGAAAAAAATGGCTATTCATCTGAGCATTTCAGATGCACGCCAGCTAGCAAGTAATTGAAGACAGAGTGTTTTTCTGTAATAAACCTCCATAATGAAAACACCAAAGTAAAATCCTAAAGTTCAACTCAATACATCACGCTAATCTTCAGAATGGGATTTTCTCGCCACTAATCTTGTTACAGCTAGGGCACTGTGCAAATATATCTAAACCCATAATTACTGAAGAGATATTGAAAGGATCAATTTATTTCAATAAAAAATGCAAACTTTGAGAAGAATTCATTAATACTCAAAATCCGGCCATGCAATAAATAATACTAATGAACTGAGAAAAGGGAATAGATGAACAAGTACTGACATGATGTCTTATGCTTATTGCTGTTAAAGAGGAACTGACAATTACTCCATTTGAAATGTAATTCTAGGAAGAGAAATGCTAGGAAGTGAGAGAAAGACTTGTTAAAAATATGTATCTACATATATACACACACTTAAAAAGTGTATTATGGTGAAAACTAATTTAATTTAGTCCTAAAGAGGCTATAATACCATTTTCAACACCCTTAAGCTGTGTTTACATTAGCAAACAGTGCTGTGCAACGGGAGCATGAAACAGCTGTTGCTGAGATGCTGCCAGCACACATACTATCCATATGTTGGGGGGGTTACTGCCAGTTAGCTCCAGGCTGGTCCTGTGGACTGACTGCCCCGCAGTGATAAGGGTATTTTAGATGCAGGGCTGGAGGATCCCTCTGTGTTTGGTTTTGTCTGAAGGGAACTCAAGAGTGCATGCTCCAAGGATGTGAATCAAACAGTAATGTAAATCAAAACACATTTTGTGTGTGTGGCAGCAAACATGAAATTCTTTTCAAAACCAGCCTCCTGACTTGCACTAAAATGCTTCCTACAGGGGAAGTGCTCAGAACACTGTAGATGGTTCACTCTAGGACAAAAGCAACCAGACACAGCAGAAATCTAAGTGCAACACTCACCCACATTACTTAGCTAATCCAATGACAATGAGGGGTATCTAAAATAGCATTTTCAGTACTAATGTATTGTGATAGCTGTCAAGACAGAATGCAGAAACATGTTTTTCCATATGCTTGTGAGGTTCTGCAATTTGCTAAAAGGAAAAATCTAACACTTGGTTTGGTATTTTTGAATTATAATATGGCTACTTAAATAGCGCACTTGAAGTTAAGGAGGCTGCTTCCATGGACATTTGTAATAGTTTTCCATAGGCTTCCAATGCAGGTTGAGACAAATTTCACCAATACCTGTATGTTCACTGCTCCTTAATTTCACTGGCATTTCACTAAAGGGAATCCCTGGTGTCTCAGTTGTGATACAAAGAGCAGATTCAGGTCACGATGGGATCTGCACTTGCCACAGGACGTGCTTCTTTGCAGGAGATTAAAGCTTTGTACGTTACAAGAGAAGACCTGGTCACACCTTATTATCTTTGAGGAGTAACTTGAGAGAGAGGAAGAAGCTGAAAATGCCAACATGCAAAAGACAGCTTCACAAATAGGCCAGTTATCTATTGTGATTTTAACCACAGGAGCTGCTTCCCACACACATCCCCGTTTGTTTGTATAGTTGGAAGGATGAAGAGTACCTAGGTCCCCTCAAACAAGTCACCTTCCATCTGAAGACTAAAAATGCCTGTCCAGAGAGCTGAGACTCTGCAATCTGACTAGATATGAGAGGCAACAAAAACATGTGGCAAAACCGTAGAAGACACATGAAAAGAAAAGGAAAAATACAAAGACTGAAAACTCTTCCCTGACAGTTAAGTGGATAGAGGCATCTCTTCAATGCTTTCTACCTGCTACCTGCCAGTTTTACCCAGTTCCCTAATTCTTACAGTGGTGGAGATGGGGAGTTACTATGCCCTGCTGCCACCTCTCCTGGTGGAGGAGCCCTAGTCTATCCACGCATTCCTGCCACAAATAGACTTCACAAAAGCTGCTCCTGCCCCTTATTAGGGACAGTAACTACTCTTTTTCTTCTTTTAAGGTTCTCGGACACAAGCCACCAGGCTTGTGGTAGACTTCATCAGCTCAGGAAGGAGAAAGCTCCGAGATAAAAGATGAGCCTCTCTTTTGTTTTGTTAAATCATGGTCAAGTTATTAAAAAAATCACCATTTCCTTTCGCTCATTAGTCTCATGTGGGAAAACACTGGCAAGGCACCAAAACCTCATCCTGATGAAAAGCTTTGGCTTTTACTGGTTTCAAAATGAGTGATTTATGGCAGCACGTATACCATGATGTTATTCCCCTTGCAAGTATGCTCTCAGAGTGCAGAGAAGGGGGGTGTGTACACGAATTACATGCCCCTTGCTCCTTCCAGCAGATGCCTGCCTCTTCCAGAGTGGGGCCAACCAGACTAAAGAGCAGAATGGAGGAACTGCCTGGCTGCATGCCATTCCCCCTCTCCTTTCTAACTGCATAAACCTGCCTGGCAAGCTCCACAGCTACCTATATGAGAAACAACTACAGCTGCTTTAACAGGTAATGACTGTTTTAGTGGCTTTCTGGATGCTTTTTACTGCAATTTTACAACCAAAGCCAGTACAACTTGAACCATTGCTTTTCTGTATCAATAAGACTATCACAAAAGCCTCTGCCACAAAAGCCTTTTCTTTGTTCTAACCCATGTCTCTAAAGAGCCCCTGCAAAGGCAATTACTACTGGCCACAAGCTAAGTAAATTTCATTCTTTTCTTCTCTGTATAAGTTTATGAAAGCAAGATAGGGAGTGTCTTACTTCTCATTCTGATCTATGCAAAATGTGATGGGCTAGGCATGTCTAGCTTCTTTGCTCAAATATAATTTCCTGTGTATTTAATCTGGCTTTTTCCTTAGCATTTTCAATAAAGACTGTGGGATCTGAAAAAAAAAAAATACAAAAAAAATCCCAGAAGGAACATTATTTGAACTCAGCATGACGCACAAAGCTACGGACTACCTCTGAATGAGAGCGATCCTCCTGTCGTAGGACCCAAGAGGTGATTAAGATTTGCAGTTACAAGCAATACTGAGAAACAGCAACTGTGCTGCCTTCAGAATCCCAGCCACTCGAGCAAGGCATTCTGGAATAAAAAAACACAGGGAAGCAGATGCCAAAAGAAATGCCTTTGTTAACAAGTCAGCTGAAATTTTATTTTCAGGAAGCTGCCGTATCACCGTAACATTTCCCCCCTCTACAACCCTAGAACAACAGGTTTCCTGAATATCACAGCTTGACATCAGTGATGAGCTGAAATCTTTAAAACATCCTTTGGATCCTTATCAAGGGCTGATGGATTGCCTTTGAGCCTTCCTTCTGATCACTGGCAATGTCAGGCCATTTCATTTCTTCCCCTGTCTCCAAAGCAAGCCTCCAATGCACGGCTTAATCAAGTGTATGACTAGAGGCAAGCCATGAATCTGCCACCAGATGTCACCAAAAGGCTGAGACTAAACCCAGCCTCTGGATTTTCTGCAGACCAGACAGGGATGATTACAGCACTGTTATTACCCCTACAGTTACATGAGGTCATTCCTCTCTACTACTAACAGTTGAAAATGAGTTTAAAAAAAAAAAAAAAAAAGAGGATTCTTTGCAATCGACCGGTATCACTGTGCATTCCAGGTTTACTTCCATGGCATGCAGGCTAATTTAAACTCTCCAGAGAAAGGCTTAATTTAACTGAAACTCAGAATCTCAGATTAAGGATTTTAACACGGGTGGAAATGTTGCCTGTACACATAAAATTCTGCTCTTTAACGTCTTTGCCTCCTCGATTAAAGAGGCACTCCAACAACCACTGCTGTGGTCACAGCTATCAGTTCCAACTGCTTGTCCTCCAACCTTCTTGCACGTGAGCACACGTAAGTTTTCTTACTTACCCATTTTTCATTAGCCTTTACTGATGGGCAGACTAAATGAGTCTATCTCTTTCCTGTCTCTGGCTACGTTGCTGCTAGTGCTGCTGTTTGAACTGCCAGCTGCACTGTAAGTATGTCAGCATTGTACAGAGGGTAGGAGAGCCCCATCTTTTGCGTTGGTGAATACATCAGACTCTAAACCAGAGCCTGAGGGTTTATAATGAAATACATCCAGAAAAATAGTTGTTGACACCAAATCCTGTTCATTCCAAGCTGTGGGAGAAATATCACATTTAATTTAGGATTTATACTTTGTTTCCTGAAAAAAGAAACTCAATCTGCAGTAAGTCTTCCCAAACAAAATCCTTCAAACGCTGAAGTACACTGCATGAGCTAAGGGCCAAATCCTATGATTTTTGCTCTCTTTATTGAAGGCCTGTATTTACCTTTTTACAGAACTTGATACCTTGCAGAATTTACGCTTCTCAAACAGCAGAAAAAGAACAAGTTATCAAGACAGATAAGGGATTGCAAGAAACAGCAAGCAATACAAAAAGAAGCGGAAGTGTCTCATGACAAGGGAACATGGAAAATATCCTGATATAATGAAGACAATTAGAACAGGAAAAAAATAAAAGCAGAACAATAAAGAAATACTAAAGTTCATCACCTAGAATGCCTTATTTAGCTGCTTATGTCATTCATGGTCTTGGAAGTGCTTCAACACTGAGTTTCAAATATGGGCATGCAGTAAACAACTAGCAAGAATGGGACATCGCTTATCTATCTTTAGACTCTAATAAATATCTGTGACTCTAAAACCAATATGTCAAAAGTATGTGACATTTATCCAAAATAACTGGGAATTAGAGAAAAATCAGTATTTCAAGCAAACATGCTTCTCCTCCCATTCTTCACACGTAACAGTTAAACCTGTTGAGTTCTCTTGGTTTAGTTTGAAGAGATCAAGAAATCAGTCATAAGCTAAAAAAATAATATTGCAGCAGGTGGTGCTTGAAGACTGGTACAAGAAAACACTGCAGTTCCAAGTAGTGTCATGCTGGAAAAGTAGCTGCATTTGCACATTTTATGTAATATTAGATCTTCACATTAAATAAAACACTCACGGAGGGTAAAGATACAGTACTCTGCAATGATACAGTCTTGTTGCAATCATCTTTCACATTTTCTGACAATAGGATTTCTTCTGCCACCAGCTACTGCATGCCATCACTCTGTAGGATGAACTTACTGTACCCATTCCATCTTTAGATCTGTTGCTTGTTTTAAACAATTATATAACTCATCATAGAATCACAGAATAGCTTGGGTTGGAAGGGACCGTAAAAGTTCATCTAGTTCCAACCACCCAGCCATGGGGTGCAGGGACACTTCCTGCTAGACCAGGTTGCTCAAAGCCCCATCCAAGCTGGCCTTGAACACTTCTCACCATCCTCACAGCAAAGAATTTCTTCCTAATATCTAATCTAAATCTATCCTCTTTCAGTTGAAAACCATTACCCCTTGTCCTATTGCTCCACTCCCTCATGAAGAATCCCTCCCCATCTTTCCTGTAGGCTCCCTTTAAGTACTGGAAGAGGCTATAAGGTCTTGTCAGAGCCTTCTGTTCTCCAGACTGAACTCCAACTCTCTCAGCCTGTCTTCAGAGAAGAGGTGCTCCAGCCCTCTGATCATCTTTGTGGGCCTCCTCTGGACCCACTCCAACAGGTCCATGTACTTCTTATGCTGGGGGCCCCAGAGCTGGACACAGTACTCCAGGTGGGGGTCTCATGAGAGCAGAGCAGAGGGGCAGAATCACCTCCCTCAACCTGCTGCCCACGCTTCTTTTGGTGCAGCTGGCTTTCTGGGGGATACGGTTGGCTTTCTGGTAATAAATCAGTGTTCAGCTACAGGCCACAAAAAGCTTTTGACTTATGCAAATTAATACAACTGCCAAACCAAGTTAGTAAAGATTTTACAAATAAAATAAAATTCATACTATTTGAAAAGCATGTAAAGTCCACACCTACAAGGTGTACTGCACTAAGACAGTTTCCTACAGCCTGTTCTGAAAAAAACCCAGCACACACCTGCTCAAACAAGGGAGCAGAAGATGGGTCAGCACAGCTAATTCTCCTGCAGGCATCTGCCTGCTCCTGCCTCCTATAGAAGGCTTTACTTCTGATCTGCAATGCCAGTATGACCCTCAGCTTGAAGAAGTGTCCTTAGCGGCACTTAGTTTCCAATGTACCGTTAGCTTCCCATTTCAAAATAACAAGTACTGATCAGGAGATGTACATGCTTCTGAAGGCACCCAGACCCCCTACAGAACTAAGAGCCTGCACTTTCATAGAGTGCTTAGCAGGGAAACTGCCATTTCTAACCTGTCTAATGTCTGTTAAGACACGTGAAGAGGACTGTTGGTACCCTGCAGCCAGCGTGAGACACACTATTGCTTGTAAGCATTTCAGGTAAGAAAACTGTCACAATTGCAAACAAATTGCTTTCCTCAGTCCAATGGTTTAACAGCTGAGCTACTTCTGCAGCCACCACCGGAGTATATTAAAGCAAATCTGTGAACTAAAATGAGAGCTAATCTGAGATGTGAAGTAGTACCTGAAATAAGTTTTGGGGGTTTTAAGTTCAGGGAACTGGATGTAGGAAAGAGAGTCAAACTGACACCTTGCTTAACAGCACATTCATTATGAAACATTAAGAAAAAGAGACTGCAAAGGCAACGTTCATCTACCTTTGCAATTTATGAGGGGAAAAAAATACAACCTATCAAGTATTTTGATGAAGTCAAGTCATCAACCTTAAGATCTCCTCCTCAGATTAAGTAAGCAGGACATACGTGAAGAATATTTAACAGCTTTTACAAAGTCCTAAATACATTTAAAAAGCATCCAAAAGAAAAAACATTTCTTTCATTACTATTACAAGCTTGATAAAATAACACGCGATTGAGCACTGCTGGATATTTAGACCACAGCCACAAGTCAGAACTCATGTAATCCTCTGTGTAAGGTCTCCTTGCAATTACTTTTCTTCTTCCACATAAGGCAAGTAAGCACAGCCAAAGCAGCACAGCATAACCTGCAGTAAGGCAGCTGGCTTGCACGATCACAGAGGTTCTGCTCATATATTGCTTTAAGACATTCAAGCTTCCTACTTCAGAGACAAAAACATTCAATACGTGTGATGTGGCTGATTAGAACACAGGGCTACGATTTCCAACGTTTAACATCTATACAGTTCAGCAGGTTCCAGATGCTTTGTTGCAAGTCACCATTTTGCTTACTATCAAATTACCTTCCAGAGACAGCATTTCAGCTTAAGTAGTAGTGATACACGTAAGAAATTGTTAGTCAAAGCTCAAGACAAATATTTTCAGTAAACAGTGCTATGAAGGAAAATTGATGAAAATAGTTTTAAAGAAGTTTCATTTAATTTTTCTGAATCTCCTAAATGTCATTGTTTCCTAAGCCAAACCAACTAGAAGTTACTTCAGCTCTGCACAGCCGCATCTAGAGGAAGTGATGAAATCACTTCCATAAATATAATAAGTAGATATTTTGTATATAATAAAGTAAGGCGTTTTGGCTGTACTCCATTTAGACAAGTCCTAACTTCTTCCTTAAAGTCAGGGTTAAACTAAAAGTACCTTCTCAAATTTACCCTGCAGTTAGTGCTTTTCTACTCTTAAAAAAAATCTGAATGTAACAATGATTTGAAAATTGAATTCTGAGCTCCCAGTTAGGATACATATTATAAACAATAATCACAACACAGGTAAAATACCTGTGACATCCTGTGGTATAGCAGTACAAATACGACCTCACGACTCTCACATGGCACAAAACAAGCACGCTTCTACATACGTGAAATGTGAAAGAGCAGAGGCCTCCCCACCTCTCTGCCTGCCCTACAACTGACTGCAAACAGGCAGCAGCTTTCAAAAGCCAGTTCTGCCTCCTTGCAAGACAGAGAGCTGGAAGAACCATTATAAAACTGGAATCCTTTTTTCCAAGTGGAAATAAAAGGCATTTAGAAGGGATAAGTATGCTTTTGAAAGAGGGAATGCCTGCCTCGGAGAAAAAGGAAAAGGTGTATCACGGGATAAAATGTCATAGCAGTTAATAACTGCAAAACCACAGTTACTCAGCATTAGCTGACTATCAGAGCCTACCAAATATTCAGGTGCTGAGACTGTAAAGAGCAAATACTTCAACTTTCCTGCATTTTGCAGCAGCACCCTCTCATCAGCAGCCATCAACTGCTGATACCAGCTGCACCTTGGTAACTACAATTTTAAGGAACCCATAAGCAAACACCAAAATTAGCTGCTGCAAAAATCAGTTATCATTCAGCAGCTAAAGAGCACAGACTAATGCATACAAATTCTTTACAGCCTGATCAACAATGCAAGAGCAGCAACTGCACCATCATACAGAATCTACTCCACCCTGCAACAGAACAGGGATTTACACAGAGGTCACAAGGCTGTGACAATTTAACATTTTCTTGCATACTTTGTGTAGGAGAACTGAAGGAGTAAGAACAAGTTAATTAGCTGCCCACGTTAGTAAAAAGATTCACGGACTCACAGATTTGACAGAATTGGAAGGGACCTCTAGAGATCACCTAGTCCAACTCCCCTGCTGAAGCAGGATTGCCCAGAGCACATTACTCAGGACTGCATCAATGCGGGTCTTGAAAATCTCCAGAGAAGGGGACTCTACGACCTCCCTGGGCAGCCTGTTCCGCTGCTCTGTCACCCTCACCATAAAGAAGTTCTTCCCCATATTTGAGTGGAACTTCCTATGTTCCAGCTGATGCCCGTTGCCCCTCGTCCTATCGCTGGAAACCACTGAAAAGATTCTGGCTCCATTATCCTTCAACCCACCCTTTAGGAACTTGTAAACATAGATGATATACCACAATGCTCCTTGCATTCAGTATTGTGAGGTTATCAAGCATAAACATATAAACGTAAAAGCTGATCACTTGCTTAATCTCACAGAACTTTAGGTTGTCACTAAACAAAGCAAAGTCTCGTGTCTGTTCCTCAAGCTGCTACTAGCACTTGTATGGCCAGCCTTCTTACAGAGCTCATCAGCCTGAAGGGTTTCTGGCAATGAGTTAGTTTTCACTGGGATCAGTCCCCACTCCCTCCAGTTCAGAGTTAGCAACAAGCATCACTGCCGACACAAGAAGGAAGCAAGGACAGGTACCCCAATGGAGGAAGGGGAGTGCCTGCACCACAACAGCTTAAAGCAGCAATGAAAACTACACCACCAGTCATGTTTATATGTAATGTACTACAGTAATAGCTACACTGCCACTTACAAAGCACAGTTCTGCAAGCCACAAAATATGTAGTTCAATTACACACTGTCCTATTGAATGTTGAAAAGGTACCCGTTAAACCTTTAGGGAGGCTTTTGTCCTCACGTGAGGAGGAATGCAATTCTCAGCGCACATAAGGAAACTGCTTCTCCTAAACTTTAAGTTCAGGTTGATTTTTATTTAGTACAGGTCAGTAGCTGAAGAAGCCACAACTTAACTGCTTATTGGAAAAGATCATTCCAACACAGCGTTTGACTTCTTCATTAGAAAAGAAATAATTTTAGACATTTTTAAAGTGAACTCAAGATTCAGACTGTTCATAAAAATCAGTTCTGTGCATACCCAAATCTTCTTGTTTCCCCTCACCCACCCATAATTCCACGATTTATCATCTTTGACAAGCACATCAAAACCAGAAGAACAGCTCCCGTGCCATGGGGAATGCTTCCATTTTGACAACTTGTATTGCTGAAGCTATAAAATTAAAACAAAACTCACAAACAATCCAAGCAAGCCCCGGAAAAAGAAGTTTTCACCTGTTTTCACCTCTAATAACTTATAAGTTAAAAAAAGAAAAGAAAAAAATGAAGTTCTACAATGGCAATAATTTCAGTTAAGTAGTAATTGGATTATTTATTTAATAACATTTGTCATTTTAACTGCCCAGCGTTAACAAACTGACTTGTAGTCAATGTAATAAAGCAGCTCAGCATAGACAAAATTCTTATTTTGAGAAAACATACAAAAATCACAACTTTTATATTAAAAACTCTGCTGTAAGTATATACAAAATAATTATCAAAGCATTTGGCTCATACAGCGCCACTGCAAGTCATTAAATCAACTACTTTATCCAAGGGTCAGTGCTAGAAATGGATGCCTGGGCAACCATCTCAAATTTGTCTGCTTTGAGACACAGGACAACAGAAAGCTTGTATTCATTACAAAGTTGGAACCATAATGTACAGGTAAAAAGAAAGGAAGCTATTAACCCAAAGAGAAAAAGACTTACATGATGTTAGTTCCCTGCATTGTCCCATTAAACTACTTCTATTGTTCAGTAGCAAAATATAATTTAGAATATAAATGGCAGCAGTCTCCATTCACATTACTTTGTCTCTTCTCTCCAAAAACTCCTAAAGTGGCAGACGGTTTTCTTGTGAGTTAGATGCGCATTTAGACACCCACCAATCCCAATTTCAAAAAACCAGAAGCAATGACTTCCTGTTACAATTCAGAGAAGAGTTTGAACTGATGACCTGAAGAGAAGTAACCTGAAGTTTGTGAACCTCAAGTCATCTAGCTTATTATATACTGCTGCCAACCTGTATTTAAATGTAACCACGTTTTGTAACCAGTAACAACCAAACTCCATTCCTAACTCCAGTAAAAAATCTGAAGTAATACTATGAAATAGTTCTTAGCTCTCGGAAAAGTGCCTAAAAGCACCACCTTTATTAATATTTCATATTTCAATACTTCAATATTAATACTTCAGTACTGAGATACTCTGTACTGTATACTTCAGAACTGAGATACTCTGTATCTCAGTTCATCATCCAGCAAATCTGACTCCAAAAAGAGACAACATCACATGGCTGCAGCCATTTCAGTATTCAAGGATGCACTACAAGGGGTGTATGTTCTCCCCTCACTCAGTTGTGAAAGAACTGTTCAGAATTTCTGAGGTTCAAACACAGTCAGTTCTTTCCCATCATACAACTCTTGCAGTTGGTTTGACTCATACCTTAGGGAGGGTTTTTCAACTTGCATCCCAGGCTCCAGAGCATTCTGTCCAACAATTTTAAGATTCACAACTTTTATTTTCCATGTATTCTCCCTAACAGGACAGCTAATGAGTCCAAAAATTTGTTCAAAGATGCCCAAACAAGTGTTGTCTCTATGTACCGTGCCAGCTACTCCTACCAGTACTAACCCATGTCGAGACATGGCACATTTCAGTCCACTAGAATGCAAATTAGGATTGAATAGAAGATATTCTTCTTTAACCAACGAGAGCAGACGAAGGCTCACCATTTCTGCACCAACATATTCTTCCATGTTTTTTTCTAATGTGTTGTAACAGAACTTCATTTTAGCATCCTCCCAAAAATGCTGTGGTCCCCAACTCTTTTCAGATTTTACTCTCAAGGGATGTTGTGAATTCAGGAGTTCAAAGAACCATTGACAGAATTCTTCTCCTAGATCACGAATGGCATCTTGCGACGACTTTTGACTCTCTCCATGACTCTGCAATCAAGCACAAGAACATTTTTTTCTTACAACTATTTAGCCTTAACATGCAAGATTACCATCTAGAAGAACATACAATCATGTAAATACTTATTTTAAACATTCTAAGTCTTCTTCAAGTGAGAAAGAATGCCTGAAGAAAAACATCAAAGTAAAATCTCATTTATTTTTAAGATCATGATTATTTTACCTAGAGAATCAGAGTAGGTTCTTTGAATTACAGTTAGAATAGTCCTTCAGATTTATCTTGGTCTACAATTTATAAACAAAGAGGAAAATCCTGGTTCTACTGAAAAAGGGCAGGGAAGAATTTTTGAACAACTTCCACGAGACCACGATTCTCATACACAACATTTTGCTGAGTAAAAAGTACCTGGGTTAGTAACTTTTCACTGCCATTTACATTTCTAAAAGAAGGTTACAGAAAAACAAGAAGGATAAAGACTCAACCTGAGAAGCTATTCCAATATTAAGGCGTATCAATTTACTAAAAAACGCTTGTAAATAAGCAATTATATTGACATGTTCTTCCTGTTTCGTTTCATGTTGCCTTAAATCCCTTTGGTACCTTTTAATTTGGTGAATTGTGGCAGTCTCTGCATCTTCATATAGCTGATAAGAACAAGTGGAACTTATTAGGAAGCCACCTTTTGAATATGCACATCCTAATACCTGAAGCTGACAGAATTCTTCTGATTTATGAGGATATATCAGTGGAATACGCTAACAAAATGCACAACTAATCCAGGAAGAACTGCAACTCAAAGAATTAATGTGTTCCAGAATTAATTCCAGATCACGTGCCTGAATTGAGCCCTCTTTGGCAGTAAGACTGCCAAAAATCATCCAAAAGATGCTTGGTCACTTTCGTGAGTTATGTTTGTAGTCTTCACCATATTTCTAATAGGAAAATAGCCCAATCAGAAAAAAACGTAAGTTATGTTACATTTGCTCCTCCAAAATATACAAAAGTCTTGAGGAATCTCAGTTACTTTTCTAATTGTAAAACTGATCACTTAAATCAGACTGAGACAATATGACACCGGTATAGGAGGGCTGCAGGGATTTTCACATAGCAGCATGGGATTACTCTGGGAATAAAGGCAACTCCTTTAAGGCTGTCATAAAATCCTTCTATCAGGCTGTCATAAAATTCTTTGCTCAATACTGAATCTGCTAAGAACGTATTTTTAAGTGGTGAGACAAAGTCAACACTGCTAACAGACAGCCAAACCTTCAAAGAATAATTTGAGAAGGCTCAGTCAAAGATTCCTGTCTTGTCTAGAAGCCTTAGAATGGGTTGGTGAAAGAAAGTATGAAACTACTCAAAACACATCTTCCACTAGTTCCTCATAGGTTATGAAGAAGGCACTTGTGCCTTTTTTTTAACTTGTTTTACAGAAAATGAAACAAACACACTCCTAAGATACATCTAAGATGTAAAGGCATAAAAAATACTGTAAAAAAATACTTATGTTTAATGATGGGTTGCTGAGACTGACAACAGAGTGGTGGGTACAAAGCATTGAAGCCAAATTCACCTTAAGTAGAAAAAGCAAGTATCAGTGAGGAACCAAGGGTGATGTTATTAAAAGTGTATCAGAAGATGGTGACAGACCAATAACAACCATGTGTTGTTATCACTAAATAGGTGCTGCAACAAAGTAAGCAGTAAAAGCAGTGAGATATTTTTAAGCACTATTATGGGTCAAGCTAAGAAAAAAATAAAATCTATTCCTTGCAGTTGAATTCTTGGTATGTCTACAACTGTGTAAAAGGATAGCAAAATTTAAGCACAAACATTGAGGAAACAAGTTGCTTAGTAATTAGATATTTAAGACAGGTTTTTCAGTTGATTATAAAAACACATTTGGTTTAGAGGACACTTCTTTCTAAAGGAAGCATCACTGTAAAAGCAACAATTTGATGCTGAAGTAACAGTCCTGTGAGCCTATTTAATTTTACCCTCTCCTTTCTCTTAGAATAGGTAAGTTTTTTTACTTATGAATAATCATCCAAACTTTACATTGGAAAGATACATGACCTCCAACTGCAAGATGATGCATTCTTTGAAGAAGAACTAAATGTACAGTTATTTTGTAGGGCTTCTCAGTATTTGCAACTTCAAAGCAAGACTTCTAAAAGTAAAGCAAATGTCAATTTTGCTAACATTAAAGTCTAGTAAGTATTCAATTAAGTATGCTTTAAGTAATTATCAAGTAATTAAGTGCTAAAAGTTTGGAGACTCCTATATAGATATGCTGTGTTTGTTTCACAATAAACTGTAATTAATTTCTAATTCTGTTATGTAGGTCCACGTTAACTATTTCTTCCAAACAGTGAGGGCCACAAGAAATAGGAGAAAACAAAGGGAAAGAAAGATGCATGCGATAAAAAAACCAGATCATTTTCTCATCCTTTGTGAATGTGTTTTAAGTACTTTGGAGAATTGAATTTACTTATCTTCAGTCATAAAACTTTGCTATGGGGTAACACTTGGGAAGTGATCTTGCAAGGGTAAAATTTTTTTTCCCAAAGAATGGACACAAAACACTGTTTTGAAACACTCTCAACTGAATCATAATTCTCATCAATTAATCCCTGACAGAAAGCTCAACCCAATAGACTATCAACAGCGACAGAGCTCCAACAGTCCAGCTGGTGGGGCTGTTGCCCATTAGGTCTCAGAAGTACAACACTTGAATGAGCAAGGTGGCTACTTAGAGCTACATGGTAAAAATCCTAGACAAATAAAACACTGAAAGTTCATTACACCACGAGGATTTGCTAAATGTCAAAGCTTCAAAATAGCCTGTATTTGCCAAAACACATTTAGTTACATTAGGCGTTACTACTAATGATATCAAGGGGAAAAAATGACGCTGACCTGGCACTGCTACAAACTTCACATTTCAACGATACAAAAATTTGCTAAAATCCATTGTGTGCTCTAACTGCAAAAGGCAAGAAGGAAACCGGTTTACAGACAGTACTACTTTGACTGCACTGTAGTCTGCACTGACTACAAGTAGATCAAGGCCACATAAAAAGGCAGTTTTCTCTCCATGCCTCCCTCACCCACAACATTTTAGACCACACTCTGACAGACGTTTTTGCCGGATGATCTACTATCAACAGTATCTCTACCAATGGTATCGCTGGTGCCTGGTGTGGCTGGAGGATGACCAGAAATCCTGGATCTATACCAAAAGTTTAAGAAGATCCACCACATTAAAAAATTACAATGCTATGCAGGGTTTCTGTACCATTACCACTGATTTTAGTTGTCCACAAATCCACAGAATTTTTTGTGAATACCTTCTGTTTTAGCTTACAGTACAACTTAAAAATTAAAAGCATGGTAAAGATCCCACACAGAGCTCAAATGCACTAATATACTTTGCAAGACAGAGCAGAAGACTGTGCCCTGCAAGTGATATGATGGCACACCTTTAAATTATGTAATTAAAACAAACAAACAAACAAACAAAACCCAAACCAAAACACGCAACTAAAAACAAACAAGAGTTAAAGAGTACCTTCCTAATCAGTACCTTCCTAAATACAGCTGAAGAGACACATTGTGGATGCACATTCAAACATTTACACTGGTTATCCTGCAAAAGCAACGCTAAGCATTCTCAGGTCTTTCAGAAAGCAGCACTCACCTCTGCATGTGGTTTTCTTCCCTCTGACTCCAAGGTACGTGTTCCAAGCTGCTCACTCCAGTACTGCTTTACACGATCAATAAGTAGTTGTTTCTCAGAGGAAGGAGGCACTGGAATTCCTTGTGCTGCCAAATACTTAAAAATTATTTCTCGATAGACTTTTCTGCGTTTCAAAAGTTCTTCAACACTTTGGCTGTAAACCAAAATGGCATGAATGGCCTCTGCAAGTAAAGAAATTTATATTAGCAGTTGCTTCTTTCATAATTAAACTCCAAACATATGCCATTTCTTAAAGTCCTGACCAGCACCTCCAAACACAGTACAAGTCTAAATGAAATGCAAACTGAAATCTGACCTAATCATATTAGACACAGAAGATAACCAAAGATTTAGGAACATGTTTTAAAAATGGTGCTGTTTTTACTGAAGATCTTGCTACCTAGCAATACTTCCAGTATCGATGGCTGCTTATAACTTCTTATGTGTTATTTGAGCTTGATGAAAGGGATGCAACTTTTTCTTCCAAATGAAATCAGTAATATTCTTCAAGCATTTTCAAGCTGTTTAGAAACTTCAAGCGCTTCAAGAAGTATAAACACTCTTGCACACAATGCATTTCACATATACTTCCCAAGATGCAGCTAGTCAACTTCAAAATAAGTCCATTGAACATGAAATAATTTAGGGTTTCCTGCTTCAAGACACCATACAACACCTTCACTTAGCAAAAGCTGAGCTTGGTTTCATTCTCCATTTGAAAAGCTCTGGATTATTTCAAAATAAGCCATCTACCTGTCTTCTTGGAAACAAGATTACACAGAAAAAGAACCAAACACATCTCTTATGGTTCTTCTGAATATGGAACACGAATCTTAGTTTCTGCATCAAATGGATAGTTCATGTGACCTCTGAATGAGTCAGAGAACACATCGTTATTTTGAAGAACATGCAAGTTTTCAAACATTTCCTGTGAAGGGAAAATTGACAGAAATGCAGACAGAAAGATAATTGAAGTAATTTCCGATTCCTCATATGCTGAACAAGAATTCTACTACCAGAAATTTGCTGTCTTTCAGACAATATACAGTACTTTGTGAAAATGAGGTTTCACCTAGGTTTCTGAAGACTGATGGAAATGGAATTAATTCTGTTTTATTTCCACGCTAATTTTCTGTAAGAAAACACCATGCATCGTAGCACAATGACAGTACATTGAAACATAACATTCAAAAAAATTTAGCTACAAGGCTCTGTGGCAAAATCAGGGAACAGGAAAACTGAAATACACTTTTAAAGTAGTTGTGGTAGCCAGTTCTCACCTGAACTGAGGCTGGGTACTTAATGTGTTACCTGTAAAAACTGTAAGTTTAAACAAGAAGACATAATAGCTGAAGTGAAAAAAACAAACAACCTAGAAGCATAGGATCATCTAGGTTGGAAGGGACAAAAATGTAAAAAGTAAATTAAAAGGCAAAAGAAAAACTACAAGCATAAGGCCTTTTTAAAGAATGTGTTTGGCAAACCTTACACGTCTTAGTTATAACAAATGAACACATTCAA
>JAHREE010000363.1:11739720-11762503 GCA_033628505.1 Tringa tobata | reverse complement strand
TGATACATATTAGGAGATGCTAATGTTCACCTACATTAGAATTCCATTTTCCAATTCTGCAAAGCATATATACTGAACACATGGTATAAATGGTGGTGTCCAAGAAAAACATCTTTCAACAAAAACGAGTTTAATGAAGGTACAAAAAATTATGGTCACAGTTTATGCATGTACATAGATGCATTTATCTACACACTTAAACCAAAGAAAATACAAGTCTCAATCATGTTTTTAAAGCATCTTCAAACACATGAAGCTCCAGGAAAAGGCAAAAAAGCACCAAAGATTAAAGGTACATTTAAAAGACTTTACACAAACATTTTTGTCATATCTACTGAGTTTTCAGATTTTTAAAACTGTAATACTTTAAAATTAACCCTTTTTTTTTTTCCCAAATATATTTAAGCAAATTCAACTAGATTAACTATGGTAAGCAACGAAAGGGGAATCTAGGAACATTCATGATGATAAATGGGGTCCTTAAAAATTAGTTGGTAACTTGAAAGCAAAAAATGTGAAAGTGCATTTGGCTGATAAGGTCCCCATCAAATTTATGTTTAAAAACTTTTAATGTATTTATATATGTAAATATATATAGTATGTATATATGTATATATAATGAATGACACATTTAAAATCAGGTTTTTTTGCAACTGCAAAAAAAATTCTTTGGTGCCTCAAATGTCATACAAAGCTCTGAAAGTGGGCAGTCGTCAGTAATGTAGTGCACACATACCTGTGATCATAATTTTATAACCTTTTACGTTGATCCAACTCAAAGTTAAGGCAAAAGTTTTCCAGAAGTCAAAAGAGCATGATTTTGAATTTGTGTTCTTTTTACCTCCCAGGAGGGGAAAAGGAAGCAGAATTAATGCAAATATCTGTTTAATTTCGCAGAGGATTATTAGCAGAGGCATTACTGATCTAAGTTTAAGTTCCAGAACTACTTGACAGCCTATTTTACAATGAAACTCTTAGGTTTGCAAGTATGAGGCATGGCTAACAATGAACAGATCTTTTTTGTACCTCTTGGTTTTTTTACTCATTAGTTTTTACGTATCTGTTGATTTAAGCAAGTTGATCACCTTATTATGCCATACACGCACTGTAATGAACTCTTCAGTAAGCAAACTAGCTGGGCAGGAACGGTTGGTCTTTGCTGTCCTACGTTTCGGTGATGACTCCATCTGTACACAGCAGTTTTTCACCACTATACCTTTCGTGCCTACAATCACATGAAATTTTTCAGCTAGAATGAACAGGATCCCAAATAAAATATTTTTAGGTGGCAAGACAGTATAAGATAAATTAGAGGATAAATTAACACAGTAATTAGACAATGTGCATTTGCCACACTTCTGTTTGGGGTGGGAAGACCAAAAACTACAAGAGCATCTTTTTGGTTTCCGAATGTCCTGTTACATATAAAGTTGAATGACTCAAATTTCCTGTCTTCACATTTTGATTGTTTCTATGAACAGTGAATTTTGGATAAAGTGCTTAACATTTAAGTCTAAATCCTTCACTAACTTCTGGGAAAGGCTATCTTTTCAAGAGATGCTACTAAATAGGTTTGTAATGTGTTTTAAGGTTGAGTTGACAGATATTTTCTCCCTTCCTCTAGACAGTAAGTAGTTACAGTACTGAGTTGTGACCTACCACCATTAAGCAGTATCACCTATGTGAAACAGGCTCTTCCTGATTTTTTTTTTTCCCAACTTGACACGTGTTCTGCTTTTGTCTGCTTTTAAAAAAAAAAAAAAACACAACCACTTTTTTTTTTAAAAACAGGAAGCCATCTCAAGTTTTTTCAGTCATACCAACAGCTGAAGGACCTCTGTATTGCCAGAAAATTCGTTTAACTCTACCCTGTAATTCAAGTTAAACCCCCTTCACATTCTGTATGTGCTTCAATCTGCTTCAGTTAATATCCACACAATCTATGCATGTACTGCTTGTATTAATCTTCCCACACCCACAGCAGATGTTTTACAGGACACTCTTAACGTACACGTTTATCATAGCCTTGAAAAGGGCTTCTCTTGCATGCCTCTGATTTCCACTGTGCATAACTTTCACACTTGGGATCACATCAACTCACTTTTCCTTGCATGCTCTGTACTTCAAATGTTTGGCTATTCGAATGTTCCATCTGTCTTAGATTTCTTTCTACATTCCTCTTTTTGGATTCTGAGTGTAAGCTGATTAAATGAGCTCCATGCTTTTAAGCAGATAATGGAATCACATACTCAAACTTTGCAAAAAAGAACACGTGTTCCTCTACACATTTCTTATCCATATTATAATAACGTAACACCTTCTTGACTGACTCCTTCCCAGCTGTGGGGACGGATACCCTTTAACCACACGTTTTCCAACTAAAGCAGCTTTGACAATTGGCTGGTTTTATTTCCATAAGGCAATTAACACCTCTGCTTTCTCTACCTGCTCAACTGTATGCCTTATTTTCCTTAAACCTTCATGCTTGAAAGACTGTGCCGCTAAGCTTCAATCACACATTTGGAATGAATGTGGCTTTTTCGGATAACTGGTACTTTGGGGATTTTGTAGCAACCTTTCTGGACTCAAGACCTGCAGAGCTCCTATTATTCCTCTGTGAGTTTTGTCTAGAAAATGTGCTTTGTCTTTATCAAGGTCATGTTTTACTTTAGTAATTTGAGACTGCTTTATGATTAAGGCCAACTGGGAAACGAACTGATGCTTCTTCATGTAGTGTTTTCTTACACCACTCCTCGTTTGATACTTTTTCCCACAACATTGAATCAGGCACCTGTAAAAGAGAATGCACTGGGATCAAAATGAAGACTAACCAACATAAATTGTTCTTTAATCTAGAACATGTTTTTCAACATGTTTAATTTCAAACATGCAAGGAAAAACACATAGAATAACCCCCTTCTGTTTTATGAGGTCTTTTCTATTAGATTTGCCTACCAATTCTGACAACCTCTTTCATACTCTAAACAAGATGTCCAGTGTGAACTTCCAATTTAGCACAATATTGTGATTTAACTGTCTTAAGATCTGGCACATTACAATTGCTTAGAAGTTGTGTCTGCCTTATCTATTCCATCAGGTTGCCTGTTTTCAAAGACCATTTCCTGGTTGGCGTTTACCTCCAAACCAACCAACCCAGAAGGACTGTTAAGACTTACTTTCATCATCTGAATCGAATCCAAAGAGCGTCTGACACTTCTTTTGTGCAAGGTGAGCCTCAAGTGCTTCTGAATTACAGTAGATGGTCAAGCATTTGCCACATCTAAATCTTTCTGTTGATTTGCTACAAAATTTATCTTGTTCAGAATGAGCATCTACTTCATCAGTCAAAAGTTTTCTACGTTTTGGCATGCTAATGTATCGTTCATCAAGATAACTTGGAGGCAATGGTCTAACATACGGTTTTGTTAAGATGACACCATATGAAGTATTCTCTGTTGTCTGATTTGGTTTAGAAGGTAATTGCGAGGCAGCAGCATTATTTTGTGGTATATCATGACAATTCTGTATAACCGGTAACACCGACCCATTTTCTGTCCTTGTTTCATCTGCCACTCTGTCCAAAGGTGTTTCTGATGACTTTGACGATGTCTGATCTAGGTCACTGTGCCCATTGACTAGTTGGTCACTAACAACATTACAGTTTTCAGAATTTGGCTGTACCACAGGTGTCTTTTGGTCTATCAAACTTAAAACTGTAGCGTTACCCTCAGATGAACTTTCATTTCCATTGTGAATTACATTATTTGCTTTCTTCTCAACACTTTGAATATAAGTCTTTGGTTCTGTAGAATCCTTCCTTGACTTCCAAGTCGGAATCGGTAAATCTACAGTTTCTTTTTCATTAATAGATTCATCATCATCTTGGTAACTACAAAGTTCTGAAGGATCATCTGAAGAATCTTTTTCACTTGCATCTTCTGAACATTCTGGTGTTTTATTTAAATAATGCTGAGCCTCATGTTCATAAAGCAAAGGGAGCTCCTCAAATAGCTCACAGCACTCTGCAAAATTGCATCGAGCTTTAAAAACACTATGACTTTTTGTATGTTCTGCAAGCTCAGTTGACAGCTTAAATCTCTGATTACAATTAAAGTGTAAACAAAAGTAAACATTTGGATACACATGTCTCTTCAGGTGGTCTATAAAATGTTGGGAATCAGCAAATTTTCTCTGGCAGAACCGACATTTTCCTTTATTCCATTTCATTATATGCTGCTGCACCTTCAAATCAGTTGGATGTGCTTTTCTTGCGTGTTTATTGAGGAATCTTATCTTTTTAAACACTCTAGCACAACCATTAGCAGGGCACTTAAAGCTTCCTTCCTCATCCATTGCATCAATGTCTTTTTGAGGGCAAAAGGCTCCATTCACTTTATGCAGAATAGGCGAGTCTTTACTGGAGCTCTCATCATCTTCAGGCAAACTTTCTGTACTTAGAGCGTCAGGAACATTATTGAAACAGCTGTCACTACTATTCTCAGTAGCATCATCCTGGTCACTTAGATGGTTTTCGACTGCATCAAATACCTGTTCTGCATTCTCCTCCTCCTCCTCTTGGACCACTTGGTCAGCACTTGGAACTATTGCAGACTCTGGTTCATTATCTTTGGAACCATCAGAATTCCCATTTTCAAGAGACAGAGAAACATCAGAACATTCTAATTCATTAACAGCAGGAGCCTGCTGACCAGCCTCAAGAACTGCAGCAAGATGTTGCCTTTCTATCTTCCTGACATGATTCTTTAAGTGCTTCAGCATAAGTCCTTTTTGCCTGAACTTTCTGGTGCAAAGTACACAGGAAAAACTGCCCTTTTTTTGGTGAGCTTGTGCATGTTTCACAATGTGACCACCAAGAAATTCCTTGTTGCATATCACACAGCGGTGCCTTGGTACAGTTTGATCTAACATTTTAGATGCCTCGAGAGCTTCATGGTTCTTTTTGGCATTACCTTTGGACTGGGCTTCAGAGAGGTCTTCAGGGTCAAACTCCCCATTGCTTACATCTGTTGAACAGACACGTTCCTCACTCAGAGCCCTGTGCTCTGCTGTCTTCTCTGTATTTGCAGTAGAGTTTTCCAGTGTACTTTCACTTAAGCCAGCAAAGGCTTTATCCCCCAGTAATGCTAAACAATTCTGCTTGATCATCAAGAAATTCCAAAACTCAGGATCAAAAAACAAACCTTTTTTCAAAATTGGAAGCAATTCAAAACGTACACGGTTTTGAACAGAACTAGTGCACTCATTGTATTCTTCATCTGCACATTTATATAAATGTTCAACAGTGTAGTAAGATTCCAAGGTGCGCTCAAGAAAAAAGATTGAAAGAGCACAAATTCTGAGGATCTCCAAATCATTTGGCAGAAAATGAGCAATTGCTTTATAAATAAGACTTTTCATGTTGGGATCTTCACGGAGGTCCAGCTGTAGGGCACATCCACATATCTCAACACATATCTGAAGACCATCTTCACCAACCTGCAGAAAGAAAATTACAGTGTACATAATTATAGAGTATGCATAATGGAATTTTCTGTATGAGCTTATAGAAGTCTACAGCTTGAAAGTAAAATAAAAGAACAATAGACCCACAGAAAAAAAAACTAAACAACAACTGGTATAAACAATGCCCGAACATCAATATCCGATGTATTTATATTAATCTACTTGCAAAATAATAGGAGTTCAGAAGGCATCCTGCTAGTGAACTTCATCTAAAGACATCTACACTTTAAAATAATGCTCAAACAAGACTATAAAATACAGATACAAAAAATACTCAAAAATAACATCTGGTTCACATTGAAAGGTATACAACTACTGTCAACAAAGCTTCAGATACTTTTGCCACGTACAGTTCTACAGTTAAGTACAATTCATTATCTGGGGATATAAAACAAGACTGCAGCAAATCCTATCTGATCTAGCAGTAGCCTATGTAATGAAGATGCAGACAGAAGATGTTTCATACTATAATTGGATAGTTACTCTATTTTGTCACTGTTCTAACAGATTTAACTTGCATTACATAAAAAAAACAAGCTATAAAATATTGCGCTCAGTTTTGAACAATGATCACCAGAGAAACCATAACAAGCCATGGCTAAGTATTCTAAAAGGACTGAATTTTAGAATTGACAAGGTATCCTTCCAACAAACAGAATCCCTATTCCACACTTTGGGCCGGGAACAAGTAGTTCTGAGAGATGATCAGAAACATACAGCCCAACATGTTGCAGATTAGCGCAAAAAGAATTTCAGGAAGTTTAGAAATAATACCTATCTATATTTAAATGTGTGTTAACAAATAGATACAATGCTCCATATGTAGTGGTTAATAAAGAAAAAAGAACGTTCAGACGCAAATACAAATAGAAGTTATTCATGTCACCACCAGTATTTTAGAGTACATACTGAGATTAAAATCTTCAACAGCAGCAAATCACTGCATTTAGAACGGTACAACAGCCCCCATGACAAACTAATTTATAATTTATTTGGGGCATAGAATATGAAGGAGGTCTGTTCAGTCAGGTTAAAGTTAACAAACAACATTTGTTTGGAAACAACTCGCACTCCAGTGTACAAAGTGCTGCACGTTACCATCTTTTGCAGATGTTTGTATGGAATGGTATAAAACTAACAAGCGAAGCATGAAACACTGCAATTTTCTGAAGCAAAATTATTTCTTCTCCTATCTTAGTCTAGCTTTTCCTTTATGTTACATTAAGCACCTCTTCAGATTTGATTAGAACCGATGAAAGGATTCAGAACCTAACAAGGATTAAAGGCGAATACAATAGCATTACACAAGTCACATTTCCTTAAAGGAGTCAGGCTGGAAAAAAAAAAATTGCTCCATATATTTTAGTAATTATTTTCCCATTTATTTGTAGAGGATGACATTGCTCAAACTTACTGCAGACAGAAAGAAAAATTCAGGATTCAGTCAAAAAAAAAATCTTAAACATCCACAACAGATCAAGGGCAATCATAACATTGAAGCACATTCTGGAAGCTGACAAATTTTTTACATTAGTATTGTGGCCTTCCCTACCCCTTCTTAACTTTCCACAAAAAGTAGCCATTACACAATATAAACATCACTTCTCTTTAACTAGTGACAAAAAGAATGCAGGGTGGGGTAAAACAAATGAATAAAACTTACTTCATCCTTAATGACTTTCATGAAAGGGAAAATTACTCTGACATTTGTAGCAATTCTTAAAAGCTGGTAGCACTGGTCAACAAATACTTGTTTTGATGGGTTAGATTTAAGCTGCAGTTTACTCCAAATGAAGATCAGGTCCCTATAAGAACAGAACAAATATTTCAGTTAGATTGAGTTTTAGAACTCTATCACTAAGCATGATGCATTACTAAGAACAACTATTTGCATATACTGTAACTAAAATCATATTTGAGGGTGTAATACCAATCTAATTAACACCACAAACGTACACTACATGCACAATGGAAACTGCAACTTAATTACTTTGTTAAAGCACTCAGGGTATCTCCTATCACTGAGCCAATTAAATATTCAACAAAATATTAATGTATTCAGCTTAGTATCAGAGAACTGCATAATAAAATCAGATGCTACAGTATCTAGCCCTTAACACCACAGGCAATAAACATCAGGCTGAACAGCAAGCTCTACACTCTTGGGATTTTGACTTTTAGTGCAAAAATGAGGAGTCCTTCAGGAAAAGAAGGGTTTGAATGTGGAAAATGTGAGCATTGTAGAAAGCTAGCTTCTGATACAGCCCACTGACAGGAAATATTGATGTTCTCCAGCTACGCATATTACAACACAATTTTCTGCTTTTACTGCTGTCATCACTGGTCTTTCTAGCCAACATGCAGTTACATCAAAGTATCAGGCTCTACAGCTATTCATACATTTCTATGATCTTCAGCCAAATAACATTTGACTGATTCAAGGAGACAACAGAATAGATTGCTAGACCCTGCAGCAGAGCTCTTACACAGGTAATGTGTTTAGTCTATAAAATATATCTAATTGAAATTTACAGTCCATAAGTTCTATTCACTTTTAATTCAGAGACTTGGAAAGGCAACTGGACTTAACTTTTAGTTACAAGAAAATTTGCCAGCACAAAGATTTTACACAGGAGTCAACGGAGTTAGAACTAGGCAGATGTCCCACTATAACACTACAATAAAACAGGGGACCTTTACTTTTCTGAAGGAAGACACTTCTTTATTCCACCAGCCTCCTCCCTCAGAAAACACAAATCCAGTTACTGACAAAATATTTGGCTGATCTTCCAGAGTCTCTAGTCTGTGCCAGATACAAATCAGACAAACCTTTTGAGATTACGCTTGTCTAGTGAGGTCAGCGCCTGCATGAAGGGAAGTGACAGAACTGCCTATGACAAAACACCAACTTCACTTTTAAAGTTAGGACAGCTCTACAATTCTGCTTAACATTTTAAGAGCTAGACAAGAGAGCTTGATTGTTTTCTTTCAGAAACCCAAGAAAACTGAGGTTGAAAGAAAGATCAAACTTACATGGGGGAAACTGTGAAAAGAGTCCTATAAGCAGCTCTACCCACAAAAAAATTAGTCTTACAGGTTTTCTAAAGATACAAGCCGTTCACCTTTGCCTTTACCAGGCTGGAATTCTAAATTCTTTAAGTCTTTGCAAGCTTCATGTACAAGTTTGAAACTAACGCACCAAACCATTCATTAAAAAAAAGAAAAAGATCAGTAAAAATCTCAACCTGAGGTATGAAATAAAGAACTGAACCTTTTTGCTCTTAAAAGTTACAGCAGTTAAATAACACAACTTACTCTCTGCTGTGTCTCATACTATTTCAGAGCAAGCCATTTCAACACTAATCCCAGAGAACTTGAAAAAAATCTCAAATTACTCTTTTGAGAGATTAGCACTTAAACTGGCTTGCTGTGTGTTCAGACAAGTGTGATGGCTGGCACAAGGAAAGAACTGAAAAAGGAATGGAGAAAACTGGAAGTAGAAGGAACAGCTCCATGGATGAAAAGCAAGCTGCCAAACCATTTTAACCACCATTTGACTAGACCCTGATGTAAAATAGTATTTTATTCTTAGCCTATGTCAACACAAAAGATTCTCCTCCTCAAGTACATTTCTGACTTTGATAATCATTAAGGATTAAAGCATTCTTGAAAAGCTGATTGGCCTCTATTTCAACCACTTAAATGCTTTAATGCTTTTAATGCTGGTTAGCAGCACTTGAGATATTTCTGTGTCACTAACCACAACACAAATGACAAACTTGAGATAATACAGGCAGGGGTAATTTTCTATTTGCTTGATTATTATGGCATAGCAGTATAGTACCTAATGACACTTACTTCTTGGATACTACAACTTAGTTCACACTAAGGTCTATGCTTAAACAATTATAGACATGTGTTGGGGCAGTTTAAATTGTTACTGTGAGATCACAGAACGTGGTTCCTCTTTACCAGAGGCAACCAGGTATTCCAGCTTGTTAACGGCCCACAAAATACCAAAACCATTGCGTGTCTTCATCAGCAACTTAAGAGAATGGCTAAGCCCGCTCTACTTTAGCTAGATACGAAACCTTTGCTATTGCTGTCTTACCTTTCCTTGGGTATAGATAGCACACTTTATCAAAATGTTATCCAATTCACAAAAGTTACCTAAAGGCCAAAGACTGGTCAATCATGGGAAAAAAATATCCTTGACTTACTGAATTTACTGCAGAGGAACCACTTGAAAAAAAAAACACAAGAGCATTTAAAAATTGCCTGGCTACGCCTGTTCCATCAAAATTTTGGCTCTCTTCCTGAAGAGACATCACTTTTTGACACTAGAAAGTCATTAATAACATCATTATGGACTGATCTCTTACCAATACCTTGTACAGAAATATTTCTAGTAAGACAAGCACATTTTGCTTTGAGATTAATTTGTAAGTGGGCTTTTGTTTCAGAAAAATAATTCAGATCACCTAAATCTAGGGTTTATTCTTAATATCAATGAAAACAATAGAGTTTTGTGACAGAGCTGCTTAAAGTCCATTTTCCTCTGAGATAATAGCTTCAGCTTGAAGATTTTATATAGGTTGCTTCACATGAAGCGGTAGCAAGTGTCTTCTATTTACGGCGTTCTAATCTATTTTGATATCTTTGCTAGTAGTGTTTGATGCTAGATCTGGAAGGTTCTCAATTTAAAACAAGGCAAGATGATTTATGTTTTGCTGAAGATGTTTAAATCTTCTCTATGGAAAAAATACACAATATGGGTTAATTTAACCAGGCTCCTACTTCTTCAGTAATTTGAATTACAGTATAGTCATGCCTTCACAAACTTTGTTCCAGTTTATGTTATCTATTAAGCATTATGCAGATTTCTTGTTGGCTACACGAGTGTTAAGGCTCAGGATCTGTAAAGAACAAAACAGCTATTCTAGCTGCACAGACATAACTGCCTTGAACTCGTTCAAATATCCTCAAGTTCTACATTCTGAACAGAAGATTAAAAATACTAAGAGATGCCAAAATGGTTTCTTTGATAAACAGGTATCAAACAGTACTTTAATCTCTTCTGGCACTTCATTTTTGACATCCACTTTACCAGAACATAAGGACAGACATCTTGTTTTGAATAGCAATTTTCAAAACGGGTTATGCAAAATTTAATGATAAACTGGATAACAGCAAGGTTAACATGTTATTGTAGCAAAAGGTACAAAAAGTGGGTTTAATTTCAATATTTGAAAATAATTTCTTAAAAGACTGAATCCTTGAAACAGAAAGCACTAGCCACATAACTGACATGTGTAGGTTACACATGCAAATTTCCTGATAAGTAAGAAGTCAGGAGGTGCAGCATTTGGGCAGGAATTGGCCACACTAGATTCCATTCCAAAGCTGGTCACTGGGCTCACAAAAATGATGTACCTTCTTCATCAGTCCTATGGGGACAGTCATGACCTCCTTTTTCTGGACAGACTGAATGAAAAATGCCACTAGGTACTGCCAATACATTGCATTATAAATATACATCATAATCATAATTTCAGGGGTCTTGATTCAATGCAACCAATTACCCAATAGTTAAGGAAAAAATTACGAACAAACTAAGCATTATCATGTTTGTCCTTCATTACTTCCCCCAAACAACAACAACAAAAAAGGCATCTTACATTTCAATTCCCAGAAATCTGGGAGCAGGGAAATCCTATATATATTCTGAACTCCGTATTAAAATTAGTTACGCAGATTAATAAGAAAACAAAATCAATCAAATCCTTGCTGACCAAGCCTTTTCGCTTCAACTACATAATCAAACAAAGAAATAAAGCACACTTTATCAAGGAATGCAAACGTTACTTTAGGTACAGAAATTATACAGGCTAAACAGAAGAATTATCTTCCTTAGCCATCTTTCAGTCCTCAGAATGATGAAATTTCACAACTTTTTCGAAAATGTTTCTTAGCCATAAAATGTCCAATTATCCAGCTGATTCAGTGTGTATGAAAACACTCTTACTTAAATGTTTTCTAGAGAACCACCATTTATGCTATGGCTCTGTTATTGAAGTAAAAGTTTGTATAACTCATAGCACGTTTTCACAATCATATATTCTCTTTTTAGACACATTGGTGACATAGTACAGCACGGTTATTATAAGCAGTGTCATTTAACTAGCAGGACAGCAAATGACCTGCATTGCCAGAAAGTCTACAGGCTGCATATTGTTACACATTGCTAATAATAAGTGCCATATTTATAGGTATTTACAGCCTTAAGGATGTAAAGGCTCACCCTTCTGTTACTTTGAAACAGTTAATAAGTGTTATGTACAATGTAGGCTACCACCTACATGATTGCATGTGAAAAGGCAACAGGCATAACAGATGTACTAAGAATGTTTAAAAATCATGTTAGAATGTTTTTATCTGGTATTTTAAACTTGAGCTACACCTCAAAGTTAGATGAGTTTCATTTTGGCAATAAGCATTTATTATCTGCTAAACTGCTTCACCAGAAATAAAGTATTTACCATATACAATACATGTCCCCATTTTGAAGCTGTGGGACTAGGAACGATTCACATAGCTGTAAGGCTAAGGTAGTCTTCCCTTCTTTTTCAGTGTTGCAGATGATCTCAATTCCACTCTTGCAATCAGTCCTCAACAAGTGCTATACAATTAAAATAAAATCATTTTAGATAAGTTTGCTAACACAAAATAAAAACCTATCAGACCTTGCTATATTAAAGAAGCAACTGAAAACTTCAGGGGTTGCTATTGACAAAGGATTTCTTCAGAACAGCTTTTGTGCAGGTCTGTAAGTAAATATTTTGGAGATACTTAGAGCTCACTGATATTTCTTAGAGTAATGACAATCAGAATAATTGCTTGAGAAATTAAAAGACTACACAAAAGCACTTTTTTCCATGACAGAAGCTTGTTCTTAAAACAAGGTTAAGAAAAGCATTGTTATCTAGTAAGTACTCTCAGTGGTAAAAAGTAGGGTCACATGCAGCTAGAGTGTGATTTTACATACTGGGGCATTATTAGAAAAGCTTTAAGGCTAACAAAGCTATGTAACGTACAAAACACTGGACTGACATCAATTAGGCTCAAGTGCTTTTGCTAAAATAATAGTCAATAGTAAAACAGTCAATACACTGAAGTTACAAAATATTAATGACTCAACCTATTTAGGGAATATATCTACAAGTAAACTTAACCAAAAAAACTTGCATTTAGGTCAACTAGATTTGTAGGCTCTTAACACTTAGTGCTGGCTTAAGCTTTGCATAGTTAAGTTAAGCAACACTGGTGCGGTTCCCTGATTTTATGACATTTGGTTCTACAAAAACAGAGTTCCATATGCTGCTCTTGACAACTTGTATACAGTAAGTATAATGTACCACTTCATTAAAAAAAAAAAGTATACTGACAAACAATACCTCCTGGAATAGCTGATCTTCTAATGGTGACATATAAAGACAGGTGAAAAGAGCTTGATGGAAATACAGATCTTTACTGATATCTGGATGATTTATGCAAGATTTGATAAGAGCCATTGCCTCAGGGATGCGTTCACAGGCAATAAGGTATCTGGCACGTAGTTCAAAGAACAGTGGATTTTCAGAGCTTAAATATTTGTTAACTGTATAGAAAAGAAAGATTTAAAGGCAATTAGAATATGAAGTCCAAACAACAAATATATTTAAATGTAATGTTGTTTTTAACTAGTGCAAGGTCAACAAAAAATATTTTAAAAAGGCTCTGCTAAAGAATCTATCAAATATGAATTTAAATACCATCAATAATCTGTCCTTCTGCTTGGAAACAGAAATTGTTATTTTTCTTATACCAGTAATCTAATTCAGTATTTTGTTTCTAACAGATAAACACAAGTGCTGCAAAGGATTAGAAAAATATACACTATATAAAAGCAGATATGAACATTTTCAAGAAAGAAAAATCCCTCCTTTCTCAGCACTGGAATCTGGGTGGTACAGGACTGACAACACTTCCAAAATTCTAACTGTTAATATTTAAAACAACTCAGGATACTCATTACCCATTAAAATGGAAGAGCTCGGAGTGGCGAAAAAGTTCACTACATTTCACATGCTGTTGCTTTAAGTAACTTTGAACACCTTGATTTTACTTGGTTAAGCGGAAAATAACTTTTTCTTCCTCTAAAAGTGCTACTGGGCACAATTCTTACATCTAAATCCCTAAATACCTTTACAATCTAACACTGGATTTCTGGAAATCTCTTTTTCAGATCCAAAAGCTTATCTTAAAGCTAACATTCAAATGAAATAATTTCACATCTGAGATACTCAAAATACTTAACGCTTAAGTATTTAATAAACTATGATGTACATAGAAGACATGCCTTAGAATCTGTATTATAAAAGATATACAATTCTAGCATCTCTTAGGATTAAAAGTTAAAATATCACTCAAGGCTACAAAAAACAATAATGCTGCTTTTATTTTGAGAATTGTTTGCATCTTGTCAAGTAAGTGCACACTCTGAGGTGTCAATAGTCTGTTAACATTTACGTAATGTATTCAACAATATGGCCTGATTTTCCTCTTATATTCTTAACAGCTACCTTAAGAGTAAAACTCCACAATTTCTAGGGTGTACTGTACAGTGTTTCATATTTTCAAAAAGAAAACAGATTGTCAATTTAAAGACAGTGAAGGTAAGAAGTGCTCAAGGGAAGTTTATACCTTAGAAGGAACCTGTATTGTATATTACAAGCAATTTAAAGTGACACTTAAAAGGATTAAAAAAAAAAAAAAGTGGTTACTGAAAACCACAATCTGAACAGTCAAGAGAAAACTTTTTCTCAAAACAAAGATTACTTGTATAACAAGCTTTCACTTAAACTTTTTTTTTGGGGACACCTGGTTTGAAAGACATTCTTTAAGCTCAGAAACAGGATTTCTCTAGCATCTTTATTTTTATGCAAGCTAATGGATCATATATTAATGAACACTTAGGGAATATTATTCAAGGTGATAAAAGCTTTAAGGTCCACTATAAGAGAAGATCTCATTCTCACCATCCATTAGCACTTCTGGGTACAAACTTAGTAAAGACGAGGACTGAAAAGAAAAGCCAGTGTCTAACAGTGGTCATTAACCGCAGGAAAAAGTGATCATACACAACAATCCTTAAAAGTAAAGGTCTCTCTTTTTTTGGAATTAACATACTCTACAATAATAAACCCCATCATCAGTTTCAGATACAAGCATTACCCAACAGATTACTGAATATTCACATTGAAAAATTAGGCCAGAAACAGTTAGCTTTTGTTATGTGCTAACATTAAGAAAAAGTTGCATGTCTAAGAACTGCCTGTAACATTTTCCCTTAAACGAGTGAAGATTGCAGCTCGCAATACAGGTTAACGTATTACATCATTCCCACTTTCTATGTGGAGAACTCTTAGGTCAGTATGGCCCTCTGCTCCATAACTAAGAATCCCACTTCTGACAGCACAAGCTCCCAGGGAAGGGGAGGGGGTCTCTTACATTCTCCAACACTGTTTTTAAACAGCCTGTGAGTTCCAGCTACACCACTGGCAGGATTGTGCTCCCTCCCTGTAGTAGAACCTCCTCCTTCCCCGCTCTCCTAACCCCTCAAGCAAAGGACAACTGCTAACTATAGCAGCATTTAGCCAAGTCTGATACATTAAAAAAGGCTTGGGAAAAACAACATCTATTCTTGTCCAGGCAGCGTGCGTGGTGCTTTGCTTTAGAGCCATAGATGCCAACCATCAGCTTAGAAACTAATTGACTGCTTACATGTGAGTGTACCTCTACAATATTCTCCTTATTCTCCTCTAAATGTTCACAGTAGTCCACCTTATTCTCCCTAATCTATTACAATTTTACTGCTCCTACGTTTCAACCCTGCTATTTTTCTTTAAACCCAAAGGCTGCCTTCCTTTTCAGTCATCTCAAAATAGACTGCAACATCTCCAATTATACTACAATTCATGTAAAGACAGACACAGCAAGGTTTGTCTTGGCCTAAGCTTCTCCATGTAATTAATGAAGCCAAAATAGGATTATGTAGTTCATGCAGTACGTATTTATCAAACTGACTTTTGCAAGTAATGGTTGGTGAATCAGCAATAATAGCAGTTTTCTTCATTTAAAATAGTGATCCCTGAGGGAACTATATGGCCAACTTTCAAAATACACACCAAATACTGCCAGCCTATAAAGCAGCGCAGAATGTTTGCTTTGCTAAGACCCCACAAGAATCAGATTTTAAAGGAGGTGAGACAAGAAAGAAAAAGCTTCCAAAAGATACTATCTAAAATAAAATGTTTGTCATCGCAGATGTGATATGTCAGGGGGGTGTGTGGGGTTATCAGAAGATAAAAGGAGGAAGAATACCTCCACAGAGGGAAAGGAGATGTGGCCCGCAATAAAAGGAAACAAAATGTTCACCTAGTGACATCAGGCAGCCTTCATTCCTACTCTTTGAGGTTAAAAGTTAAGTAAAAATCTTTAAACTGCTGCCCATCATATAAAGGCTTCATGATGATCAAGGGAATAATTAAGGCAAAGGAATAAACTAATTCTTTGCTGGAGAGATGGAGATTGAGACCTAACTTCAGATCATGACCATCAAAATTTCTAGAGTTCGGCATGTGATACAGAGCAAATCAAGGACAACCTTTGTTTTCAGTTTGTTTCCTTACGTATTTGACCAGAAGTTTATCAGGTATTTAATAAAAATACTGGGTAAACGATGTTGCTCAAGACCTTGCTTCACAAAAGAGAGACAAAACAACTAAGATTATGTAACTAACGTAACTTAATTATTTTAATTTGCTATCAGAATACTTTCTCTGGTTAAGGAGGCAGCTCACCAAGCTGTTCTGACTTTACAGTCCTCTTCCTCTACAGAGCAAACATAATGTCATAAACACAGTGATGAATTTGGATCATGCATTACACCATAGTAACTAGAGAAGAAATAGTATTTTCTATCACTATCAAATAGAAACAACTTTTAAGAGCTCCGCTGTGAACACTGCTAGCAAATACGTCACATAAGATACTAGTGAAGACTTTGCTATACATTAGATATTTTCCCCTTATGAACTTTCATTAACATTCTGGTAATGTTTGCTTCCACACACTGTTAAAAATGCTGTTTTACTTTGCAGCCTGAGCAGAAATCTTTCTCCTACTCCCAAGTCTAGGAATTACATATACGTAAACAGAAAGCAGCTATGAAGAACAGTTGCAGGCCCCATTCTAAACAGAGACAAGTAACACCATAAGGTCAAGTATTTACAATTTAAAAGAAAAATTAAATGAGTCAGAGTACCATGATACAGAAATACCTATCAGGACCTCCCCGATCATGTTACTTCAGTGGCCTACAGGAAGTCAAGTCACTCTCTGTGCTCTTTCAGGGGTTGAACACCTGGATTTGGTAAACTCATTTTATAAGCAACTGCTCAGTAGCCTCTTCTATCTAAATAATCTGATCTCTGCACTACAGAAGTAGACTTACACTACTAACGAAGACATTGAGTGGTCTTTTTTCAAACAAAAAAAGGGACCAGAACGTTTCACTGCAGAAAAATAGTTAAATTATGTGCAATGCCAGCTAACACCTGACTCTAATATCAAAAAAAGCATATAAATTAACATATCTTTCAGTGCTCTAAAAAAATTAAAAAAAAATATCAACGTGGTAAATGAAGTACCCAAGTCCTGTGATACAGGCTTTGCTTTAAGAATTGCTTGTAATACTGGATCCTCCCATGGTCCACCATCTCGAATGATGCGAGTCACTAGTTCCAGGTTCATATTTCTGTATCTATTTAGAAGGTTCTGACATTCCTACATATAAAAAGAAAAACAATTAGAAAGAAGGAAAAAAAAAATCTTGTCTATAAACAAAGTTAGGCCACCCGAAAATATGAAAACTCACACATGTTTAAATATCTCCTCAGTCAACAACTCAAGCTACAAATTCTTTTATTGACCGGGCCTACACAAAGGCCTAAAGCGACAACTTGTATTCTCTAAAAACAGTAATACAGAACTGTGGAAGCCAGAATGCTCATATCTTCTACAGGAACGCAGCAAGGGTCTATCATTTGCATATAACAATGCAAAAACGTCCTTCCTTGAATTAAGAGATATTACTGGCATATTCTCTAGGAGAAGTCTTCACCTCATGCTATTCTGCACAGATATAGGCATGTCGACGCTAGATTTGTGATCCAGTCATGGTGTCTGAGTTCTAAGAGGGAAAAATCTGAATTAAGGTATGTGAGTCACCAGCCCTCAAGCAACCATTTTTCACCAAATCTCTACATAACAGATATTATGCTTGCCTAAAATAATCTGGAGTGGTTTGGCCACCCATGATTTACACATATGCCAGGTTTTGCACGCGCCCCCTCTCCCCCCATTACTTGCTGGTAAAAGTATCAACATTAATATTAATATTCATCAACAGTAGAATTTTAATTACAAGAAAAAGGTATCTAATTTTGAAACAAAGAAAAAGTGCAGCTGAGGAATGGCTTCTACACATACAATCAACCTCACATGTTTTTTTGCTGTAAATTCTTTTAGTTTCAACCCAATTTTTTTCTTTTATGTTCAGATGAATATGCTTTATGGTAAAAACCTTTTTAGTAACTGAAACAATCCTTTTCACTGCCAGTTTGATTATACAACTGACTCAGAAAATCTTTATCTAGAAAGTTAAAGATATGCTTTAATACATTAATTGTTTAAAAGTCAAGACAAATGAGAACTGTAATACAAAAGCACAGAAAAAAATATTATATAGCACATTTTTCCTAAATTCTTTCATGCTCATGGACTGTTTTGGGAAAGTACTTATTGTCAGATTGCCAAAATGTCCCATTACTCTTATACAAGAGAACATAATCATTCCTGAGGGTGCTAACGCATTCCTTGACCCCCTTCTTCCACCAGTTCTAGTCAAGTACTTAATTACTGCCAATTTGATAATTAAGGTAAGTAGTGCTGACACATTAATTTGTAGCAGCAGTAACAAACAGGTATCAACATAAAAATAACGAGATAGCTATTTCTCCAACTGCAGTTCCATGATCAGTATTAACTGAAGCAACAACCCTGGTTTTCATCCTTTCTTTCCCTACATCAAAGCTTCCTCTCACGCTGGCACAAGTGCTTGTGTACCCATGCAGTGAACTCAACTCTCAACAATCAGTTCAGGTCAAAAAGACTTATCTGGCAAAAAAGGGCAAGTTTTTAAATCCAGGATCATTTATCTTATGCAGTTGTATACAGCTGTACAAAACCTTGCCCCAGTCTAGCCAACAGTACAACAGTTTTAAACAGTACAAATTTATGCTGACCTTAAGAGTTCACTGAGACAAAGCTTCAATTTCAAATTTACTCTTTAAAAATACAGAGGGAAACTTGAGGTTTCATGTCATGAACTGGTACACAACACTGGATGCCATTAAGTTCTTGCTAGATATAAACAAGCAAAGCTTCTCTCTTTCATATAGGAAAAGCACAGAGTATGTCTTTAAGAAGATTGGTATCATAAACAAAGTTAAGTACATTTTACTTAGTCTAAGTAGATTCAAATAGCAATACTGATGATGAATGTACAAATAAATGCTTTTCCCTTCAAACACGCATTATTTTTTTTCCCTTTGGGTAGAAATGTAGCTACCTCCTTTCACTATAATGTTCACTGTTTCCTCCAGGTTATATATTCACAAAAACTGTCTTTATATGTACTAAAATAAAGGTTTATATGAAAGTAGGCAACACTACCTGGATTGAACCTAAAATATCTTTCAAAGGATCTTCATAGAACTCATCTTTTCCAAAGAACAGCAGCAATTCAAAAAAACTCCTAAAAAACAGAAGTAGTGATAAGTCAACCAAACTAAAAATGCTCATTTAAAAAATGAAACTACTGCAAGTCTTTCCACAGCACCAAAACCAAATTAGGACTGTTGTAAGTTCTAGACCCATGCCCATACCAGAGTCACTGTAAAAAGTCTGGCTAGCACCCCCACTCTCTAAAGACACATTTCAAAAACTTTATGTTAGTCTGACATTTTATGCTGGATTTTTGCAGTTAGACTTCCCCACATCCCCCCCAAACACAGTTTTCATCAGGCATCAAGTTGCAAATACAATACAGCTATAGATAAGCTAACAAGACCAAATCAGCAACAAGACCGATTATACATAAGCACAACTTAAAATCCCTTTTGCCACAACTTTTTCATAAATTCAGGATGTTTAGACCCGCAGTACCTGCCTGATCTTCTCCCTCAAGAACTCTCATGTCCTCCATGCTGCTGCTCCCCATTGACCATTATAAAAGGGAATCTTCCTCAAAAGCCAAAGCATTTGTCAGATATACAGTAATTTTGAAGAAGAAAGGGGACAACTGTAAAATTACTAGAGCATAAGGAGTTACATTCAAGAAATAGTAACTTCACATGAATGTAGATTCCCAACAATTCCTATTTTTCAAGCATGATAAGCTCCTTCTACTACTAAAACATTTTATTCCATTTCAGTCTGTCTTGCTGTACACCCACTGAAGTCTCTCCATGAAGATGCAGGTTGAAAGGCAGTATTAATTTTATATTTCCAAATAAAAGCCTTTTGCTATTAATTTCATAAATCCAAAAAAGACTTTGAAGATTATTTTTCAGAGAGAGCTTTTGCACAAATATGCAAATGGAACTGCATTTACCTTCTTCATGGCATTCAAATGAATTCATTAAACTTCAATTTTACCACCACCAAGTTTTTAAGCAAATCAGGTCTGTGTGCAGCAACATGAATTCACATGTGTTATCTCAAAAGAGGTGGTAGATAAGGGAAGAGGCAGGACTAATCCTTTCAGCAGCAGCCTAGATTCAAACTGACCTGTGGCCTCCATGTTTCCATCATCTTAAAAGACTTGTCTATCATTATATTTATTTTTAATACAGTGACTGAGACAAAAAATCCTGATAGCAGAATCAGAGAGGCTGGTAAAAAGAAGCTTTCCAGAGCTCAAGTCAATTTATATCTTCGCTTACAGAAGCATGCTTTCACTGAATTTCACTGAATTTTTGGAGTTGGAAGGGACCATAGAGACCATCTAGTCCAACTCCCCTGCTGAAGCAGGATTGCCCAGAACTAGAGCATGTTACTCAGGACTGCATCCAGGTGGGTCTTGAAAATCTCCAAAGAAGGGGACTCCATGACCTCCCTGTGAAGAAGTTTTTCCTCATATTTGAGTGGAACCTCCTATGTTCCAACTTGTGCCCGTTGCCCCTCCTCCTCTCACTCAGTCAATTCAATCAAAAACTAGGTAGCTGGATTTCATGGATCTGCAGCCAGCTCCAGTGCACCTGCTAGTGCTTTGCCTTAAGATTCTGAGAAATGTAATTGCTATTTGGGAAGGGTAACTATCAAGTACAGCACTAACAAAATCTGCAATTTCTGGTTGAGAAAAGTCATGAGCAGCAGGCAATAACTGAGCGATTCTCAGAGGGAAAGATAGTACTAAAAAAGTACTGAAAGAACCGTGCATCTAGGGGGTCTAAGGAACAGGACTGAAGCAAAGGCTTTGTTCTCATGACAGAAAAAAACATAAATAATTTTCTTTAAATTATTCTAGGTATTTTTCCCAAATGAACAGGGAGAATAAGGAGGCAGAAAGCGAGAAGGTGGAAAATTACTCCTGAAAGAGGTTCCAACACTTCCAACCTACAGGTTTTTGACTCAAGATCTTGCTGATGGCAATTTCTCTCCTGACTACAGCATTTAGGCTTTTGTTGCAACAGCTCTTAAAACAAAAGGCAGATTTTCACAAACAGCTGGACAAGAAACTTTTTTTCAGAACAATTAAATTCACTGCCATTATCCCCAAACATAAAATCAGTCTTCAATACATTTGCAGTTAACACTCAAAGTATTCCTACAAACCGTTTCATTTTTAATAACAGTAGTTCAAACGAAGTTAAAGAACAGACTTAAGGCAAATTTTCTTCTCAATAACATTTTCAGAAATATTGTGCATTGGAAGTTGTTAATATTCACAAAAACAAAATGAAGTTTTGTCTGGGAATAATACAAAGTATCATAAAATCGGGTTTCTTTTAGATTATGCTGCAGTCATTTTTTTCCTAACCAGTGATAAGCTATGCCAAAAATAGACCTAGAAAATTTAATATACACATTCACTATGTTCAATGACATATTTTTTTCTCCAGATTAGGTCTTCGAATCTCAACTCAAATATGGAACGGAAAAACAACTAGTACCCATATAAAGTACTTTGTTTTGAAAAAACATTATCTCATTTTATGTAGATAAACAAAATTTTGCACCATACTTGACTCTCAGGAAAGGTCAGGCATGAGTCATGTCATGATCTGGAAAGCAGCCAAACTGGAACTTCAGTAGTAAGACAAAACTAGTCATAGCAAGTGATGCATAAACCCATTTTTATTTGCTTTGACTGGTTTAAGGAGATTAGGATCTAGGAAAAAAAAATTAATACTAGAAATTAATAGTGGACAAGTGTAAACTACAGTTTTCTTCCCAAACAATTCACCTGCTCCACACTCTTATCAGACTAATAAAGGAAACTATCAAAATATTTATGCTTCCTCACCACCAGTCTCCATTCAGTTCAAGTTACAATAGTCAATTCCAGCTTAGCTCTGTTACCTTAAAACAATCTGCAGCATTGCCCATCCACATTTACAGTCATCCATTTATAATATGATATTTCTAGATTTATCACATCACTACTTTGATATTAATGGCATCAGAAGATCACAGAAGAACACTAGTATGCTGGCACCATTATTAAAATTCCCCAATCTAAATGGTAGTACAGATGCTGCTTCGTTTGGGATGACTAAAAAGGCTAGTTAAGTATAGGAAAAGCCAACAGTCACTACTGTTAACAGTTTATTGTCTGGTTACCAAGGAAATCTTACTCAAGCATGACAATACTGTCAGGCAGATTTTTGCTCTCCAAGAACTAAGACTTAATATACACCAAATTTTCAAAAAAGAGATTTGAGCAAGGTTTCCCAGGTAACTGAAACTACTGTGTCCCAGGATCCCTTTATGACATCACATACAAAACTATGCCAGGCAGACAGAGTCAGAAATAAAAAATAAGGTGGCATTCTGGAATGGAAGAAAATCTCCATGAGTAAACCCAGCTCCAAAA
>JAHREE010000363.1:11659577-11739320 GCA_033628505.1 Tringa tobata | reverse complement strand
CTTGAAGCCATTCCCTCTCGTTCTGTCATTAATTACCTGTGAGAAGAGACCAGCACCAACCTCTCTACAGTGTCCTTTCAAGTAGTTGTAGAGAGTGATGAGGTCTCCCCTCAGCCTCCTCTTCCTCATAGTAAACAGTCCCAGCTCCTTCAGCCTCTCTTCATATGATTTATTTTCCAGGCCCTTCACGACTAGATGAGGCAGGAGCAAGACATTTCCACACAAAAGTCTGAACTAAGTCATTGAGTTGTATTTGAAGTCAACGTTCAACAAGAAAGCAGTTTAACCAGATGGACAAATTATTCCGATGTACTCAAACCAAACTTGCAATAAAGCCAGCTTTTAGGTTTTTGTCTCATCTGCTGAGAGAAGATCAAGTACACTGCATCTCAGCTAAGTATATCTAACTCAAAAGATTTTTTTTTTTTCTTCCATTCAACATTGAGGTTTTGAAACCTGAAAAGTAGGTTTTTAGAGCAAGAAAAAAAATAATGGGACTTCTACTTATCCACTGCTCATTACCCTGGCACTATTAGCCTTCATGTGGGAAAACCACCAACGCATCAAGAAATCCAAGATTATAGCAAGATATATAACCTAACATACTGCAGTTCTTTGCTAACTTGAATATGACTTTTGGCCAGTTAACTGTGTAAGTCATCTCCGTAACCATTTTGAGGACTCAAACACACAAATTCATTTTAAAATGGACTCATTTATTAAACACTACACTAAATCTATCTTAACAAACACTTAGCTTATTACATCACTAGAGGTAGAACAGTAAAGACTTTAGATAACCTTAATTTACAATTATGTGCTGTCAAAGGCTGGTGTTCAAATGCTCTAAAATAAGATTTTCCAAAAACAAGTCTGTATGGCGATCACTTATTGCTTTAGATTATTCATTTTGACAGAAAATCCTTATGACAGAACATTGTAATATCCAACTTGAATATCCAACAAGGACATAAAAAGACTAAACTAAATTCTTATTTTTGTATCCACAGTTAGCAGTTCTTGGTTCCACGTAGTTAAATCACCTGGTAAAACTGCTTTTAAAAGCTCTGAGGATCTCCGAGACCCTACTGCAATTATAGAACTAATACCAGAGTCTATATTGTAAAGGAAGTAATAAGAAAATAAGATGTACTTACAAAGCTAGGCTACTCAATACATATTGTACGTGCTCACATTCAGCTGGGAATGATACACAGGCAGACGTGAAACAACAGAGCGCCGTCTGAAGCACCTGAAGCTGAGGCAAAGGAACCTGCCATCTTCCAGCATAGTCTTCAACAACCTAAAGACAAAACCATTGAAATACATATTACAATGGAAGACATCCTCTTTAGTCAGAAATAAGTAGTTAATACTGTACCTGCTTTATCTCCCTCAGAATTAGGGCTTATAACCAAAAAACTTCATTTTGTGTCAAAAAAAAAAAAAAAAGAAACTTTGTCCTACATTATAAAAGATATACCACAAAGGACCTTCAACTTCTGTTCTCATACGGTAAGGCAGGAACTACTTCCTTCTGACACAGTATCACAGAAGATATTACACTCTACATTTAAACAAACACAAGTTTTTATACTGCAAGAAGATACAAATTAGTCTGTAACAATATCCAGACATTCCATTCTAAAACTTTCAAAGAGTGGAATGACTAGCCTGTGGTCTTCTAGCCTTTATGTCAGCAGAGAATGGCACAAATACACAGACATCCATTCTTATCTGATGAAATAAATAAATTTGGCCTTTTTTATCTACATGACAAAACTAAGGCTAGTTATGCCCTGGTCTACAGTTACAGAACTGCATCACTATTTATAGAGAAACATGAAGGTGAAATATAGATGTTTTAATACAGAAAAGTGAGAAAAAACCTTGCCTGCTCATCCAGCCACTCTTGTTTGTATTAATAAATGCAAATTTCTGGCACTGCCTTTGCCCACATTGGGAGGCTTGATAACCCAGCACCAGCCAATATGTCTACATGAGTATATCTACACTGAAGTCCTCCGAAAAGCCTGGTCCATTTAGAGCACTCCATGTATAAAACACACAGCACCAAGTCAGCAAAAAGCACAGCAATAAACAGATATAAGGGCACCCACCAACTCTGTGACAAACTAGTCATTATGCTGCAGTCCCCCAGCAAGTAGAAGGCCAAGGGCTTTGGGTCACCTCTTCTCCTTTAATCAACGGCTAAGACGTGACTCACAGAGGGCATTCTAAGCAGAGACTGAAATACTGTATTTCTTACATACTCTGGCACATAGCTTAGCTCACTGCACCACAGTCAGGCTCCCTTTGCTCTCTTACTCTTGCCTTATTTTCTTCCATTATAACGGCACAGCTTCAATATAAGCAGAAGAGTGCTGCACTTCAGGGCCTAGGGTACTCACTCCTCTCCAGCTGAGGAAACCTAACCAAGATCTCCTACATCCTGAGAAAGTGAGAAGCTGGTGGGGAAACACAATGCCATCAGCCATGCCATAAAGAGAAAGATAAAGCAACTCCATAGCATGCAGAAGGAACAAATAACTGGCTTCAAGAAAGCTATGAAGCGACAATCCTGGTTACAGCTGGGCACCCATCTCAAGAACCAGGCTGGCCAACAAAGCATAGATTAAACCAAAAATCAGATTTTAGTCAAAAAGAAATCTGAAGAGGGTTGTAAGTCTGTGAATCCCACTTAGATTTGTCTAATTCCCTGTGACCTAAATAAGGGACTTAGAAGTCAGGTTAAGCGGACTACATTTTTAGTTCCAAAGCTGAGTGCCTAACATTGTTTAAGGCTCTGCAACATGAACAGGCCAGTTCTGCCCCACGAAATGTCCTATTTCTGACAATTTGGTTAAAGCTGCTCCAAAGTAAAGCAGTTACTGATAATGGGACTGGAATTTTTTTTCTCCTCATCATCAACAGCTGAGACTAACTCATATTTTGGAAGTAGATTTTGCCTTCCTACCAAATTTATTTTAATAATTTGTATTTGAAAATCTGTTAGCTTAATGCAACAAAATACCTAGGTCAACTGGAAGAGAAAGAGCAGACTTGTAGATAAATACTCTTCTGCTTAAAAGGAAGAACAATCACTTTGTAAAATAGTACTGCCTCACACACCTAATGCAAGTTCTCTGAAATACTTTTAACAAGGTCCTTGGCATCAGAAATCACAAAAAGCCTTAAGAGAAACAAAACAGACAGAGATAGTGTCCTTTAGTGGTTTTAGCCTCCAAATGGCCCAACAAAAAAACAAGGACGTCAGTTCCCACCATGGTGTTTCACAACACTTTGATCTGAGAGGCACAGTATAGATATGTTGATAAATGATTTCAAACAATGAGATAACAACAGTTATGATACTGATTTTTTTTTTCCTTGGTGGCATAAAGTGCTGTCAAGAACTATCAAAAGGATTTATGACAGTGAGTGATGAAATTGAGCATAGACAAGCATGCAGCAGTACTGGGGAACAAAACATTCCAAACATTTAATATGATGGCCTTCAAACTCACAATTACCACCAAAGAGCAAGCCTGTGTTATTATGGTAGATGTTTTTAAAGAAAAAACACCTCAATGCTCATCACAATGGCCAAGAAAGCAATTAAATATTAGGAGAGTAGTGAGATAAAACAAAGCACAGTGCTACCTGCTCCTATCCCCACATCTATAAAATTGCATGCTGTTTTGCTACCTACCCATTCCTATTTGGAAAGAGAATACAGAGGCTTAAAAAGAAAAAGCTTCAAAGGATGGCAAGAAATGCTATGCTAAGTAGCGAAATAAATTTCACAAAAGAATCAACGCAGTTAACTAGGACACTTTAGGATGAAATGACAAGTACAGGGGGTACACACCAAACAAGGTTTGCAAGCAGGATCAAAATAAATTACAGGAGGTAGTTCTTCACATAGCATGAAATTAAGCTGTGGACCTCCTTACAAAAGGGACACACAAGTTGAAAGAAGCTGCATGAAAACAGGTAAGAGGTACTGAACCAGATATCCACTAAAAGTTACTAACTACAGTAAATTAGGTGAACTGAAAATAGTTAAGAGAGGGAAAGTTACTGTATTTGCTCATCTCATTCTTTGTTAGGCATACATGAACTTTTGGTAAGATTCTGCTCCTAATGTCAGTATACTGCTTCTGCGAATTTATCGGTATTCAAAAGGCATACAACAAAGGCTTATTTCAAGTATAATAGTTAGACATTGTAGTCTCTGAAAGGCACAGTCCTACTGCCCACACTTCATAAAGGTTTATACAGGCCTACTACTTGCCCTTGCTGCACCTACAGCACTCATCTAAACCCAAAGCAAGCTAGTTCAGGAACTAACTGTTAGAGAAGAGCCGCCTCTACCAAAAAAAGCCATCAGTCAGTACCTGCATCAGCTCTCTGAACTGGCCCACCACCCTGCCCCAGAAATACCAGAGGTGGCACAGAAAGGAAGATAACACAACAGCAACATTGCCTTAGTTAAGCAGTTAGTCTTCAACTCAAATGTATCCACAAAAGATTTACAGCAACAGCCTATCGCATTCCCTGCAACTAGTTAGGAAGAATACTCTTTTTCTGAGTATGGATACATGAAAGCATGCATTTGTCAATCCCAGAAAAAAAAAAAAAAAAAGCTTAAAATTGGTCACTTCTCAGCAGACTTGCAACAATCACCAGTAAAAGATGGAGAGGGAGGTCAGGGGGAGTAAAGGCTAAACTAAATGTGAAATAAATTCTAAACTATGCTTCACACACATTCTATACAGAAGGGGAATTGTTTGTTTTACAATTCTATGTATACTTCAATGTCTGCATTCTCATGGAATAGCTTTTTCTCTAATAGAAACAAACACCTTTTTCTGTTCAAAATATTCAACATGCCATCCTTTGAAACAGGACTGCAAAACAGAACATATAGTAAACATAGGTAAAGGCTTATGCCAAAAAGAACCCCAAAGAAAAAAAAAAACAACAACCCCCAAAACTTTACAACTTCTGATATTTTACAATGAAAACTAAAGTCAAAGGGACACGCGTACATTTACCCTCATGTTGCCAAGTTGTGTCATCAGAGCACTTCAGAAAAATCTGAGTATGCCGCTTGAGTACTAAATGCTTTATTTAAAGTTTATGCTTATCAGCACATTTTTTAACAAGCACATTAATTTCAATATAATGAAGCCAACCAAACAAGAAGCACATAACATTGTCAAAACAAAGCGGCCTGTTCCTTGTCCAACATATAGTGCAGAAAACCAGAAGGTAGGTGACATTTTACTGTGACTTTCTGTAATGATTCCCCTTCAAGAATTCTGTTATGGTGCAATTTTTAATATACTTAAAGACTCTCCATGCATCATTTCCCCGTCTATCTTTCCCTTTTAAATCACTACCATCCATGAAGAGGTTGTGGGGCCTTTCCCGCCTTCCCTTTCTCATTCAGTACAGATACTGAAAGGGAGACTGTAGCATCTTTCTGACACACCCCCCGCATTCAACTCCACCCTCCTCCCATATCAATACACTACTTCCCCTTCGTTAATGTTCGAGTAACTGTCCTGTCCTGTGCAAAATCAAGACCAGACTTATCAGTCACCTATAAGTTTCTAAGCAGGCAACTAAAGCAACTGTCCCCCAAAATAACAAGGTAGCAACCAAAGACCTGAACCAACCTAAAAACTCTTTTTCCCTGAAATTTTGTGTTTAAACTGATTTAATATACACACATATTTAAAGCGACTAAATATATAAAGTGATTTGGCTATATTCCAGACACTCAAAAGAAGCAACACTGCAAGTAGATTTGCAAATATGTAGGACACAAAAAACAAATCTTTTATGCAGTGCTAGGCCTGAAGTTGCTACAGCTTTTCCTGTCCTGCCTCACAACAAAAAAGAACAAATCCCACCGATTTTAAAGTTTTGTCATTAGTAGGATTTTAAATGAAGTTACTTCTGTAATTTTTTGTGAGATTTAACAGTAAAGGAAGTCACCATCGGATTAAAACCACAACAGTTTTTTGAGTACTTCAGTTTATAGTTTCCAGAAAAAGAAAGCTAGTTGGCAAATACAGTGCTTGTCATTTGTTATAATAAGCAAATATAGTGGTTGTCACGGGCGAGAATGAAGAAAAAAGGATTTAAAGTGTCAGGCAAAAAAAGGGCCTGTTAAAAAAAAAAAATAATAATTTCCTGAAAACTAAAGACCATAATTAAAAGGAACACCTACTATGGTTGCCTGTTCAGCAGAAGTACCAGAGCAGCTTGGATACCAATGCTCATTTCTAGAAGAAAACTTGAGTAACACTAAATTTAACCTACCTGGAAACATCAGAAGAAATAATCACACCTTTTTTGCTGTTTTTTTTTGTGTGTGTGTGGTTTTTTTTTGGTTTTGTTTGTTTGGTTGGTTTTTTTAACCTATTTAGTGGGTGACAACCATTTTGGTCTGTTTCTGCATACAATCAAGGTAACTGTGTCCTTGCAAAAGAGGATTCCATTATCCAATTCGAGAGTAGAAAAGGCCCTAAGATAACATAAGACATTATTTAACAGATACAAGTTTAAAGTGGTTTTATATGGTGTATCTAAAAAAAAAAAAAAAGGCTGTAAGCAACGGCTTTACTGCAATTCACATATGAATATTACATAAGGAGATAAGGAGTAACCAAACATAATCACACTTCTGGCAAAAGAAAAAAGCATCACCCAGCAACAGCATGACACATCCTATGAGACAAGTTTCTGCCAAAGCTCTTCTACCCTTAAAGCTAAATGCTTGCCCCCACCCTTAATCATAGAAATCTCATCCATTTCCTCAGCCTGCTTGAGGCAAGAAAAATATCTAAGGCCGGGTTCCATATATTCTTTACATTCCGCTACCCAAAGAGCCAGTTTCCACACATATTTACAGTCTGTCACTTGCACAACAGTGAAAACCATATATTTATTCTAGAAAAGCAGTTTTATCTACCTGTAGCACTGGCAAATGTGGCTGTTTAAGATTCTATAACAAAGATGAATATTTATATTGAAACGAAGTAATATTCCTCCTCACCTTCTGATTAGTACCCCCTAGTGTGAAAGTCAACTAATTTAAGGAATTGTTTTATTATAGATGGGAGAAATTACACTCTTTTGAACACACACAAATGCATATGTCCAGATTACCAGCAATACTAGTAAAACAAAACTTAAGATGTGTTTCAAGTAAAAAGTACAATAAATTCTTTCCCTTATGTGAACAACTGCTACCCAAAAGGACTTAACTTTTTGATTTTTGCATTACCTACTGTAGTAAGTGTGCCCTTTCTAACTTGAAAAAGCTGTCACAATATACTACAGAAGCATCATTCAATGAAGATGCTTCATTTTACATACAAAAACCTGCAACTCTTTTATAAGATGCAATCTTGATGTAGTTTTCCTAGCAAAACTCAAAAGCTTATTTTCATACAAAAGCTGAACTTTTAGGCAAGACGTTAAAAACTAGAGAAGCAGCAATACCACTAAGTTTGAGAGTGTGAAACAGAAAAATTGCAAAGAAGTGGAAGGAGAAAAACATTAGTAAGATGAAGAAAAGTACACAACATGCTCATACATGTGCACAATGTTTCCTTTTTTAAAGCATTAACTCCTTAATTCCACTTTTAAAACAGGGAGAAAATTCCTCAGGGTAAAGTTAAAAGGACAGCAGGCACAAAAGCTGAGGAAGACCCAGTACAAAGAGAGCATTGAGTATGTGAATAGGAAAGCCTTTAGCCCGTTAACGACGAGCACTGAAGACCTTCAGCCTACCTATCTGCAAATGAAGAGGTTGAGATTCAGCTACTATTGTGAATTATCCCAAGAGTTGCATGAAAACAGTCAAATGCACTACATATACCACACCCTAGTCTTGCATGATAGAGGCTTATCAGGTTTCCCATCAAGTGTCAAAGGAAAGAGTGCCACCACCTAACCCAGGACATCCTTCTTTGCAGACAGGTAAACTCCCAACAGAACTGGACGCTCACACTTGGCATTCAGCTTGGGAGTAAACACGAGCTGGTGCTTGCCACAGCTATTTTCTAAGGATTTCCTTTTAAACCTGAACTTTACTTGAATCTCAAGCAGCACGATACTGAACCGTTAACTAGCAAATTGAATATGCTTGTTTTCACCAGCCAAGCATGGAAAAAAAGACTCAGTAAATACAGAACGCAACTGACAAGTCAATTTTTAAATTTAAACTGTTTCAAGCAGTTGTGGTATTCTTTGATACACAGGTAAATTTAGTTACTGCAATGTATGATATGTTCTTCACAAGTTTTCACGTAACTAGCAATGTTACACATTTGAAAACCTGAAAAATGTCAATCAAATAAGGAAAAAAACGTGACTTTCAACAGCGCTCTCAAAAATTGAGCCATTAACAAGCATAAAGCAGATTTATTCAGGAAGCTTCCAAAAAAAAAAAAAAAAAAAGGAAAACAAAAACAAAATCAACCAACAACAGAAAAAAAATAAACAAACACACACGCAGAATAACACAAATCGTTACAAGAGAAAATAGCGGCTACAAAGTTACAAACTATACCTTTGCAGAGAAATAAGCTTCAAGAGACTGAAGAGATCACTTTCCACTACTCATACTCATATGAGCAAGATTTCTGTAGCCAAACTTTAAAACAGTGTTTGGAGATCACATATGGATCCCAAAGGTCCAGAAAGTAGTAAAATAAAAGCCTGGAATAACCTAAAGGGTTTTCAGGTTTTTTTTGGCAAGATATATAAAAGCAACTTAACAACCATTGACTTGAAGTTCGAAGTAAGAGTCAAAAGCAACTACTTTCAAATTCAAGCACATCACAAAAGGTGTGAAAATGTATTAATCCCAAAATCAGAAGAACAAACATTTAAAGACATATATTTTTCTACCTTCATCCCCACAAAGCAAAACAGACAACAGTTGAGTCATACACCCTTGCAATTTTCTTTGTCTACTAAAATAAATCCAGGAAACGCTATCTTCTCTAGTGTGTTACTAAATTTTAGTTCTTGGCTTTTGAGTTAATAAACCTAAGAATTATTTTTCTAGCAGTAACTCCAGGCACTACCAAGTACTGTAAGCAAACCAGGTAATCTTTATTTCAGGAAGCCAGATCATACTGGAAGGCGAAAAGCTGATGCCACAGTAAGAGCAGATCAAGCAGTGTTTAGCCCTCACAATACCTTCTTACTTCAGATCACTCACCTTGTGTTTATTTCAGTCAGTACTGCACAATGTAAGATAACATCTAGTACAGTTATGCAGCCATGTGGACAACTACAGAAATGCTGGGAGTAACTTGTAGTAGTTTGATAGTAGTTAATATTATGAGAAAAATTCTGAAGAGTTCTCTTCAGAAGCAAGCAAGCTTGTTGATAAAACTATACCCACTTCAAGTGCAATGAAGCAAGCTATAGCCATTTTCCAACTCAATGTTAAGGTCTGTTTTCAAATCAAGTAAATTTAGAAATTCATCCTTCTAATTATAAAAGTACTCTCTCCACCCTCATACCAACAAGCAACCATCTACATTACTTTCTCTGCCCTTCATTATTTGCATTTCGCTCACACAGGAACTTCTCAATGGCTTCGGTCCCCAAGAAATCTCATGAATGAATTTCAAGTTCTGCATACAGTGTAAACTGAAATTCATGAAGCTCTTCCAAATGGGTGTTTCTGCTAGATACCACCTTTCAAATTCCTTTAAGCCTACAAAGTAGTTGCAGACACCTTGTTCTTTTGCTTGTCCAAGTTGGGAACAGTAGGCTCGCTTTTCCCAGCATGTAAGTGGTTTCAGTACACAGCAAACTTCACAAACAGCATGAAATGCCAGATCAGTATTTTTTAGAAAGTAACACAGAAACAGCTGGTGAGATGCGTAAGCTGGGCATTTATCTCATCATCCAACTGTCTCTTCTTGTTTCCAATCACAGAAATCTCGATATATTTTTTCCCCCCATGTCATCAGTCTCAAATAACAAGCAAAAAAACCCACATTATCCACTTTTTCTTGGAAGATACAGGCTGTAATGACTTTGTGTGACCATGCACACCTACAATACATACACAGACCCCAGAAACTACACATGGGTTTAGAAATTCAACATTGTGACTTCACCACGTATCATTAAATTGTGATTACACATATATTTAAGGAAAACTGGGTTATCAGATAACCCAGTCATCATTTGTAACTTTAACCTAATATACTCTCTGAAAGTGAAGTTCAGCTGGTATACTGCAGGCGCCAAGAGCACCGAACCTGGCTGGTGACAGCGATGCTTTACCTTCCTAACTTATTTCAAGGATGAAAGACGTGCACACCAATGCTTTTCAAGGTCTAAGTTTAAGCCACTTTCTTACTCTTTTAAGATCAGTCAAGGGGTCTTTGCTTCTATCTATAGAAAATGGATCTACAGACCAAAAAGGCTGTACACCTTGCTCCATTCTTCCTGTAGCTCCTACTGAGAGACATGGATGCGCACATACTTCACACAGTAGCATAACAGTAAGCAATCTAAACAATACTCTTTTCAGCTGACACCAAGCTTCAGCACTATGATCAAAACACAGCCATCTATTTTAACGGGTTGTTATTCCAAAAATGCTTCTTTTGGGTAGTTCAAACTCATGGTATTATCGTTAAGCAACTATGTCTACAACTGCTGTTCAACTTTTGACACAAAACCAGGAACACAGGAGGCAAGCTAGGACCAAACGACGATTAAGACAAGCAAAACTGTGTTATCAGTGCAGCATAGAATGAGGTGGAGAGGCTTGGTCTGCACGACAGCCAGCTGTGACCTGCGCAAGATCTGGATAGAAAAGTATAAAGCAACAAGCTCTGAAAAAAACTAGAGCCAAAGGGAAAAACTGGACTAAAAAGGACACATCTTGGGGAGCGGGGGGAGTAAATTCAATATAATAAAGTGACACAGTATTAAAGAGAGAAGTTTTGTTTTGCAACAAATGTTATGAGAAAGAGGTAACCTAAACTTCATGATACTTTCTGGAGAAGAAAGATAAATATGCTTCATCACTTATTAAATAGGCTGAGGGCCTATCAGCCCTCTGTATGTACAGGTATATATAGACCCGTATAATTACACCACTGTCAATCTAGATGAGCTAATGTGGAGCAAGCACAACTTCATTTGTTGTCAAACCACAAATGTCACATAGCTACCAGCTTTTCACACCAGTACACTACAGCAGTTAACACCTTGTGTTTATACAGCTAAATGAGTAGAAGAATCCATTACTAAAAAACATGCTTAAACAAAACATGGAAGATTTTGAGTGAGCACATGACCACTGATCACACCAGGCCAAACGTAAACAATAAAACCCAAATCCCTGGAGACAAAGTGTTAATATATTAACTCACTTTCATCAGGCTTATTTTAACCATGCCTTGTTAAAGAGAAAATTTAAGAGAAAAGAAACAGAACCCTTTATATACTCAGAACATTAGCTGTCCATGTGGAGAGTTCATAAACTCAAAGCAAAACAAAGTAGGGGAGAGGGCTTGGCAATTTTTCTACACAAAAGAAACTGCAGGAGAAGTCAAGGTCAAATGCTTTAGATCTCTATCATTAATAACTGTGATAGAAGTATTTTATAGGAAAATTCCTCCCCTGGTCTTGTCCCCTTCTGTTCCCTACTAATTCCTAGCTTCGTCTGGGAAACGGGATTGGCTTTAGCACATGGAGCTATCACCCCGCCTGCACTTCCTCCTTAACACAATGAATTCAAGACACAGCAAGTAAAGCTAGAAAAATCTATGATAAAACTCTCCATGTTTAGCAGAAGCAAACGTCTTTCCAACTTGCCAACTTAATTAAATATGGTTGCGATTTCTTACAATTGTAATTTATTCCATACTTTCAAAAACCTTCATTTCTCCTTTTCTTGGATTCACAATTTTTCCCCCACATACTAAGCTTACAGATATCACTAAAGAGAACAGAATATAAAAGGATCGATAAAACCAAAAGACAACCTGTGGACTTACTTAGCAGTATTGCTACCCATGATGACTTTAAACACATCCTACGGTAAACAATATTGCAAATAGATGTTCTATTGAATGTTACAACAGGAAGAATAAAATAAGGACACAGAAACACATTTATTAAAACGGAAAGAAACGATCATAATAGTGAGATAAGCAGCCAAAAAGTCGATGAAATAATTCCATAGAAGAAAACCCTCTAGACTATGTTTCTGAAAACAGCAAGTAGTGTAGCTGAAATACCCAGCATAACTAATGTTTCATCAACACCTGCTGATGAAAGCAACTAGGAAAAGCAACCTGTTGTTGCTTGCTACTTTGCAAGGCATGCAGAAAGAGGTTGCAAAGAGCACAAGAATTCTGGNGTCTGTCCCCGGGGACGCACTTTTTTTTTAGCCTCATCGGCCTGCCCCGGGGCTCCCAGCGCCTCGGGGTGTCGGTCCCGCACGGCCCGTCGGCACCACCGCCTTCCCCCGCGCTCCCCAGGAGGAGCTGAGGCGTTGGTAGGCATGGAAGACTCCGTGCCACAACTTGAGACAAAAAAAAAACCCAAAACCACCACAAAACAACACAAAAACAAACCCACACCAAAAAAAATCCCATGTTTCCGTAGTAGTTGGTGCTGCGGACACAGAATTCTTGCAGATTTTGCCAAAGCGTAAGTGCAAAGGCTGAGTTTGGGAGGGGATTTGTTTTGACGTTTCAGAAGCCTAAATCAACAAGTTTTATGGTAGGTTAAGGTTTTCCGCTTGGTTTCAGGAAACCGTTACGGAGGAAACTCGTGGGGATAAGTTGCATAAAGCAACAAAAAGAATGAAAAAATATTTTTTTACCTGAGTCTGAAGTGTTGTGCAGTATCAGTCAAGACTTACAGTTCTGGAAAGCAGTAGCAAATTTAAATTAAGTACAAAAAATTAACTAGGAAATTAGCTAACAGCAAGACTGTCATATCCTTTTTTTCAAAAGCTTGTCATCTCTTACTGTAGCGATGGCTTAAGAAAAAGGCAATTGTGAATACTGAATTTTCTGCTCCTTTACTCTCTTTCCAGAGCAAGCAAAAGGCATTCGGGACAGCAGAAACTCCATTCAGTCCTTAGAACTGGACAAGTTCAATAGTTATTTTGGAAATTCTGGTCTTTTAAAGGCAGAAGGTGTTTTGAAATGTTACAACAGCAAACTAGGTATTTCTAACAAAATAAGTACAGGGAATAATATATCTAGAGGTATTCTGTTCTCTCAGTCTGCTTTGTAAGCAGACAGGTAATACAAAATTCTTCAAAGTTGTTCATACCCATAAGTAAATGCTCAGGCAACCTATTATATTTCCTCAAAGTATGTGGCAAAATATATATTTTTAATAAACACCTGTTGCAATTTTTTTTTATAAGGACGTAGGTAGTTGGCGTAATGATCGAAGAACCTCAAATCTGAACAGAGCTTTTTCTTGACTTCAACTTTACTTTGAAAAAGGACTTAAATTATCTTCTCTGAGATTTACACCAGCTCAACAACAACAACAACAAAAGAAATAGGTCCTGTTTGATTTTAGTACACTCAACTACATTATTGCCTACTTGGGTAACATAATATGATTTAGAATGATGTTAGAAAGTGTCCAGCTCTCTTAGTTACCTTCCTCAGAGAAGTTGTCTTTGAAAATACAGGCTTTTATTTTGCGTTGAAATTTTGCGTTCATATCAGTCTATTTCACAGGTCTCTAGTTACAATGACAAAATTATTGGCTGGTTTGCTTTTGGCTCCAGGTTAAGATTCAATCTAATAGTTGCAGTTTGAGCTGGAGCGAAAATGAGGGGTGTTTCCAAATGAGTGCTGACAAAGCTTAGGCTTGGTTGTTTTGGTTTGGTTTTGTTACTGGCTTTTTTAAGTGACAGTAAGGGCCTTCTAGCCCAATATTTGGACAACTAAATTTTTGCTAACAGAACTAATACACATTTTCAAGAAGTAAACAGAAAATATAAACAGAAGTAAGAAAGTGTAAAATAGATTGAAAATACTAAGAAGAAAGCATGCTGTACCCTAAAAAGCAAAGGATAAAAACTCCAACAAAAAGTAGAAGACCTTTCTGTTTGACTTTGTGATGAACAGATTGAGTTTTGAAGGGTCTGTTGAGCTTTGTAGTTGTAGAAACTAGAAAAGTATTTTACTGTCACCCATAAGGAACTTCAGTCTCCTAAGTTCTTTAGAATTCAAGATAAAGAACCTTTCAACAATAGTTTCACACATGGATCTTACATGTAATTATCTTTTAGCTGTCCATAAGCACTATATCGGATATTGAATAGACTCCATCCAGAACTATTTGGTTGAAATCATTAGCACGCTTTAACAGTGTGTTTTTTTCCCCTAGCTTTCAGGTAAAGTTTATTCAAGGCAACAATGGAACGGTTTGGAGTGAAGTCCGCTCCGTCACGTAACCGCTCGAAGACTGCTTTGTATGTAACTCCTCAGGATCGTGTGAGTGAGTTTGGCAGTGAGCTGCACGAAGATGGAGGAAAACTCTTTTGTACCTCCTGCAATGTGGTTCTGAATCACGTTCGCAAGTCTGCCATCAATGACCACCTCAAGTCTAAAACGCACACAAAGCGAAAGGCAGAGTTTGAAGAACAGAACGTCAGGAAGAAGCAAAGGACTCTGACTGCCTCCCTTCAGTGCAACAGTACTGCCCAGACAGAGAAAACCAGCGTCATCCAGGACTTTGTGAAAATGTGCCTGGAAGCTAATATTCCACTTGAGAAGGCTGATCATCCGTCTGTGCGAGCCTTCCTGTCCCGCTATGTCAAGAACGGCAGTTCGATACCTAAGTCAGACCAGCTAAGGAAAGCATACCTGCCTGATGGGTATGACAATGAGAACCAACTCATCAATACTGAAGACCGTTGAGAAGAAAACTGTTTTCATCATTGTTGTGAAGTTTTACATATTGATGGTGTGGTTTATTTTTATATTCATGCATATATACAGTGTTACATATTGGTTTTACAAGCTATTTTGTATTATTGTAGAAATGACAATCTATTTCTGAACTTAGCGGTATGCCACAGACTGTTGCTAACCCTGCTGTAGACTTCAGAGCTACACTGATGTAGAACTCGTGATGAATGTAGGGAACATACCTGGCATACATTTTATCTACGTTCAGTCCAGCTGTAACTGACGCTAAGAAAAAGGCACTTGGATGGAGGACCTCACCTACCTAAATAAACGAGGAAGATGATGCGATAGGGATTGTTAATCACGTCAGTGGATTGCTTTGTCCAGTATCCTGTCCATGAGCAACCAAGAAGAAGTGCTGCACATTCGGAATGTGAGAAGCTATAGAATGGTTAATTAAAACGTAACTGCTCTGTTGGGGGAGGATTACTGCAAATTCCTATTCAGGTTCGGTTTTTATGTTCTAAAATGGGAAACCTTTTTTTTCTAAAATACTCTTATCCTATTTGATGCAACTGTGGATGTTTTCATTATCTAGCTTAATTAGCCGGTCTCTTATTTTGACCTCTGAACTCCACTATTATCACAAAGTTAGGAATTCTGCAGGTTTACCATGGCCCCTTTTTCAAATCGGTTGTTTCATTGCCTCAGTTTAGCATGTCCCCTTCAGTTTCAGTGCCAATCTTTGAAAGTTGAGTAGACAAACCATTAACTGAGTGTGGTTTGCAGTGCAGCTGCTGGGAAGTGAAACTTTTACTGGGCCTAGATCTTAGTAAAGAGGATTAATGCCTTTTTCTTACTAGCAGGACAAAGGATGCTAAATCTAAATTGGGAGTTGGGGGGCACTAAATTGCAGAGTTGACAAGGCTTTTTTTACAGTGCACAGGAGAAGAGGATCCTCTTCTGAAGAGGATCTTTCCCTGAAGATCCTCTACATCTCTGGCCTTGTCCTCAGCCTTTTAATCAAAGGAGGTAAAGCGATTAAAATAGTTTCCAAAGTAGTTGCTGCAAAAGCTATTCAATACCTGTAAGCACAAACAGGAAAGTGTGTGTACTTTAAAGCTATATGGGAATTACAGACCCAGGCCATATTTCTTACTCTGTACCAAGGCCACATCTACTGGACTGGCAAAAAGTAAAGTGGGAAATTGCAGAATTTCCAATAACGTTACCCTCTCCGAAATCTAGTCAGCGATTACTGAGCTAGTGCAAGTTATTATGCCAAATAGCCCCCTTGGTGCAAATGCTCGATAAAGATTTTTAATTAAATGAGGGAGGACTGTGCAAAGTGCTGGAATACATCCTACTTCTGCTTGCTGTTGATTTTCTTGGGATGCTTTGGGTTCAGGGAGGTGCCAAGTGTCTTCCAGCAGCACAGAAATCCTCCGCTCTGTGGATACAATGGTGTAAGCATGCTTTAACTCCTTCGGGTGGAGCCAGTTGTTCAGTTCAGCTTCTTTTCTCCAGTAGAGTTTCACAGTATCTGTTCCTCAATATTTCTTTTATTCCAAATATTTACAGCAATACTAAGTAATTGCTAAAAGGAGACAAAATAACTCACTTTTTTTTTTCTGTAGCTATTTCCCTAGCTATTTCTAGAGCAGTCTCTTTTGCTGGATTGAGAGAGACTTACATATTTAGTAACAACTGGTTTTGGTGCAATCAGCTTCTACAGAAATGCACTTGGGTTACATTATAAACTTGTCTTGTAGCCTTCTGCTATGAGATCTGTTTGAGTAAAGGGACGAAACTAAGAAGTAGAAGGCTTCCTATCCATCTGTACCAGTACACGAGTTCTGGGTACGTTGCTGCACCTTTGGTCCTTGTTGAAGCCAGAGGGACTCCATGCTGTCGTAGCAGTCCTGGAAATGATATTGGTTGCTGGTTTAGAAATTCAGATAGAAATAACAGTAGTAATTTCTTTTCTCTAATCCTAGTTATCAAAATATGCCTTCCAAAATATTGTTTGCTGTTGCACAGGCTTGGGTTTAGCTTAAGATCATGAACTGCCTTGGACTACAACTGTTCTATAAATCTTCTTAAGCCAAGTGAAAGGTACACTGCCGATAGCCTTTTCTGTCCTGATAATAATTGAAAGTGTTCTTCTACAGCTGCTGTTTCATTACAGTAAAACAACATCCTTGCTTTACTTTTATTTTTTTAACCTTGTGAATGCAATCTTAGAATTGAAGCAAATGGAAAACAACGGAGTATCGAGAAAACAGGCTTCCATTAAGCAAAAGCATCTAGAGAAGATGGTATGATTAAATGGTATGAATTTGGGGAAGTTAGCTCAGTTCTTGCTAACATGGGGTTTCACAGGCTGTGCCCCATAACCATTTTATATAGGAATTAATGCTGTATGTCTTTCCCTTGACTGGCAAGCTGACAGACATTTTTTAAAGCTTAATGGTAACATTAAATATGCTCTTGTACAACTGAAAAAAGGTAACCAAGTTACTTTCGTTTATACGGTTTTACATAAAAATAAAAGTTAGCAACATCAACAGCTTTTGTTAAAAACATGAAACGAGCCATTTTCAGTAAGGCAAAGCAATATTAGAACACTTAAGTTCTCAAAAGCTTACTCTACTTATAAAGCAATCTGTGTACAGAGCCTCAATTTACAGAATTAACACAATTCTGAACGTATTTTCAGTAATTATTCTAGTACCAATTTATTTTTTAAGGAGAATTACTGCAGAGGGTACAAACCTGGTGAGGAACCTTATCAGTGCAGCCATAGGCTACCAACTCACAACAATTTGGAAGCAAGAACTGGTCAACAGGATTTTGAATGGAACCGACTTAATTCCAATGCACAGCAGTTTGTAGGACACTGGTGTCTTCATAAAGTGAAAACTGTTAAAAAAACCCCACACAACTTTTTTCAAGCTTTTTGAAAATTCAAGATGCTGATCCATTGCAACAGACATTCATAACAGAGTAAAACAATGAAGAATAAAGCACTTCCAAGTAATCTAGAAACAATAACAAGTAAGTAAGTTTATATTCATGGGCATAACCCAGATCATCAACAAGACACACTTATTTTCTTTAAAAGTAAAAATGGTTCCACTCAGTCTTGGAACAGAGTCCTGCAAACACTTAAGTTCAGAGCATAACTTTGCCAGTGTGGCTATAGCTGGATAAAGCATAACCTTGGTTTAATTGCTATCGATCTTAGGAAAGCTTTGCAGCAGAAGTTTTCTGGTGGACCTAAGTAAAAACAAATCCCTAGAACAGAGGCTGTGGCTAAGTTGTTTAACAGTCTCCATGGGGTTTTCCTTTTTTGTCTGCAAGAACATTGCATTATTTTTCCATGTATTTCCTGTAAAGAGCACTCTCAGAAGTTAAGGGACGGTAACAACGTCTGCTTTTCATTTCGCATACATATGTAGGGACAAGCTATACAGAATACTTGTTGCTAGGTGGTTTTATTAATATATTTTAAGCTCTAAGTGTAATTAAAAAAAAAGAAGAGAAAAAGAAGAAATATTTTTTTCTCTGACCATGTACTTGTATTAATTTAGCCGACATAGAGCTAAAATTACTCTGAAGTGCTTTTCTTGGAACAACACTTTCAAAGAGTAAAATACAAACAGGAACATTCTCTGTTTCGTGACTACTTACATGTATGCATCATTTTAGTTTCAGCTTGCATGTTCTTGAAAAAACATAAGCAAGTTCTAATATTTTTAAGCATTTTGAAGCCTATAATTTGGCAGGTCCCTAGAGGAGGTGAAACATTCGCCATAATGAAAGGGAAAGCTGTTTTTCAATTGAGAGAGAAACTTGGTTCTGCAAAGTATGGGATATTCTCATGATAGAAGGACTATTTTTAGCCAGAGCCCCTTTTAGCAATTCTGTTGAACTGAACAGTGAAATGGTCCCTGCTAGGTTTTGCAGCATAATGAGCTGGTTTTCAGGAAAAAAAAAAAAAAGAAAGAAAAAGAATAAAAAAGCTGGAAGTTCGGCAAGGATAATCTCTATTTATATTTACATATAAAGAGAGGCAAGACTCACTGTTGTTGTGTTCACATTGTACTCACTGCTAACTCTTTGTGTAATTTGAGTGCTTGTTGTCTTTGTACAATCTTAAGGTTGTGTCTAACTTTCAAAATAAATTTTTTTTAACAAAGCTTCTCTTTGTAATAATGCTATTAGAGATTAGTCTCTTTTGGGCTAGTGAAGATGCTTTATTTTTGATTTTGTGGTAAAGATGTTTTGCTGATGGTAAGTGGCCACAGAAACAGCTTTATTTAAAAAAGTGCTGAACTTACAATTAGATACTGGAGTGAGACTGAAAATACCCGTGTCCTGCAGTGCCACAAGACTTCCCGTGAGAACAGTAATATCAGAGTAAGTGATTTAATTTTTTATATTAAAATATTATTTAAAAAGAAATACTTTACTTTGTAAAGTTTTCACTCGGAAATGGAAAAATGGTCCTTTTTTTTAAAAAAAAAAACAAACAAACAAATAAAGGAATTCCTTTTTCATAGAATTTATGCATGATCTCTTATTTTGCCAAGCAAGTGGATAAAGAACATGTGGTAGGTCACTTATAATGGTAATTTAAGATAGAAATGGATGGTCACAGGAAAAAACAGTGTACATGCTAGCTTAAGGTAATATCAAACTATATGTTGAAGCGGTTTGTTGGTGTATCTGTACAACCGCATTGAAGTCTGTTTCAGGACCGCTTATACAGCGGTTTCCTGTCAAGTATGTGACCTTCTTAAGGGTGACAGGAATTCCCTAATTATGCTTGCTGTTGCAATCGAACACCAAGTGAAGTAATTGTTACGCATTTAGACATTGCAGTAAGTGATTTGCAGGTATAGCATCTTGCAGCTGCCTAATGCTTCCAAGTCTTTTCAGGATGGGCTTCTGCAATCTGGAAGAAACGGGTCTTTCCAAACTATCTGCAAAAAGGTCACAGTTTGATCTCTGTCCCCCTTGGGGACTTCATGAAAATTGAGAACATAACATCAGCCCATCAAGATTATCAAGTGTAGGTTTGATTGTTTACACATCCCTTTTCCTGACATCTTATCTGGCTTGACATCTTATGATAGATCAGTGATAAATTCGTGTAACATCTTGACTCAAACTTACTAGTCATTACTTTCTCATTTTCAATCATTTTCAGGTCACAGCATATTAAGATCAACTGGGGTTTTGTTGCCTTTATAGCAAATGGAAAAGCAGAATAGAAACAGACGTACCCTTCTGCAAAGTTTTCTTGTGTGGACGATTGCACTTTGAAACAGCATCTGGGTACTTGCAAAATCAACATATCAGTAAGGATTTGTGTGGAAGCTGATGCAGAATCAGGTGAAGTACATACATAAAGTTTAGTAATTAGGCCATGCTAAATTCTTACAATGACATTTTACTTTCCTAAGTGAATCATGCTGTTTAACCCATGTGGAAGATGCAATAGGATGAAGTACACATAACTGCTTTTGGGACACATTCATACTGATAATGAAGTTTGACGTTTGCATAGGCTGGACAGCAGAGATTGAAGGACAGGCAATCTGTGGCAGTTCTGCTTAAGTCAGATCAGGATTTATTTTTTTTGCCACCACTTTTCTCTCTCTACAAGGGGTTTGGAATTTGTGGGTCTTCTGGTGATAGAAGCCACCTCTTTCGTATTCAAAAGCAGATAGCACATCTGAAGTAAAAACTTGAGGTGTGGGTTTTGAGACAGGATATAGAGAGCCACTGCAGCTGTCACTCAGGCTTGACAGAGGATAACCTCAAGACCAGAATTGCCCCTGAAGCTAATTGTTATATATTGAGTATGCTTAATACAGTTCTAGTCTATAAAATAGGAAACTAAGTATAAAATAGCTGTTCAGCAATTATTTATCATTTCTATTTCAGTCCCTTTGAGTTTAGCTATTGAGTCTCCCAACTCCGTGCTCACTTAAGGTTTCAGAAGCCAAAAACATTTGAAGATTTATTCTTGCAAAAGAACATCTAGTTTGCTAGATCTCTCCTAGGCTTGGAGGAGGACTTGGGGAGTATTACTGGTTTCAGTTGATATGCAAAGCCTGTGTTCAGCTGAGCTAAATAAGCACAAGCAATTTACATTTATTCGTGCTTTAGATGTATCTAAGCACTTAGCTCTCTCTCTGTGTCCTCTCCTGTCTAGTAGTGCACTGGAAGGGGAAGTAAAAGCAGAGGACTACTTAAGTGCAGTGGAGTGACCAGTACTCTCATGTGTGCTCCATGAACACATTAAAATACATTCATTAGGAATTTTCTACTGTCCTTCAGTGGGTACTTTTACTTTTTCCTCCTAGATGATCCTTCTGTTCAGTAAGAATTATTGTGTCCCTGAGGAAACTTAGGAAATCTTCCATTTTCTCCTAACCAATAGAGTAGCTTACAACAATGCAGTGGAAGGAAGGTATCATTCAGCACTTCTGTTCAAAGAGGGAGGAAAAATAATTAGGCGCTTTAGAGGTTCTTAGGGGGTTTTGAATATTAGTTTGCTTAAGTGTTTTTTTTTAATCTGTCCTTCAGTGTACAGACTAGCTCCCAAATTCAGTATTAGATTTCACTGCGGTAAATGAGACCTCCTTACCTTAATTCTTTTGTAATTAGCTTTAAATTGCTTCCTTATTTCCAAAGCCTGTCATTACCATAAGATGAATCCAATAACTAGAATACCCATGCTTACACTTAGGGAAGTGTTTTATATACAACAACCCCCCGAGTAGATTCGTAACCAACCCTATACTGAATGAGCTGACAGCCCTTGTGAGAGCGTCCAGGCCCAGTCTGCACTCCAGAACCTGGCGCAAGATGCGTCTGTTGACTTAAAGCTTCGCTCATCTCATTGATTGCTGGGGAAAAAGCAGGGTGATGCAGAGACTCTCGTTTTGTGGAAAAAGGAAAGAACTTGCATATAAACGAAGTAACCCACCCCTCCTTTAGCAGGGAGCTAAAGGACAGTAAGGCGTGAGAACAGGCCGCATGCTTGTGCACAGCACACACTACTGCAAGCTGCGTGATCAGTACTGACAGGCAAGGAGCTGGATGGGAGACTCTAAACTGCTGTTCCTTGCAGATGCTAAAACTTCTTCATATAGCAAAGATAATTTTCAGCAGACTTACTGGAGCCCACTGTCTAAGTGCCATATCTCTCTATGTGGTTGGAGGCCAATGCTTATCCACCTGCAAACAGGGAAGACGCAGCCCCAAAGCACAATCTGGTCTTGCCAGAAGAAAAATTGAGGTGGAGCAGAAGGAACATTACATAGCTGGTTTTTTTTTTTATACTTGTTTTCAGCAAAGAATCAGCAGATATGACAAAGTGGACTAATCAAGCAAAGAAAGTTTCTATTAATAGCAATCCTCAGGTGTTTAAGACTATCTGAATTTTACTTTTTTAATTTGAAATCTTAATTTAATTTGAAATTTTAATTTCATCTGAAATTTTAATTTCATCTGAAATTTTTTTGAACCTCTTCCTGAAAACAGTATCCAACACACATAGAACTGAGCTAATCCTTGTGTTTAAATTGCATTGAATTCTCTCAGTTCTTTAAATACTTGGCATCTGTTAGGATTCAGATGAGTTCTGATTTGCATATAGCAAAGAAGTCACTGAGTTATTGCAGATAGTGGAAATCAGTGCCATCTAGTGACATCTTCTTCTGCCATCTCCAAATGATATATCATCTTGAATGAAACGCATAGGCTCCTCCCTCTCCTAGTTAGGCAGTTTTAGATTAGGACTCTCATTTCTTTATTTGATAAATAGTTATTTTGTATTTACTAAGTATTTACTATCCTTTGAAATATGCTTTTAAAGCCAAACCAGGATATTTTAGTGTCTCAAATTGAAGACTGATTTTATCAAAAAAATTAGAATGTAAATTACCATTTGGAGATCTAAAAGATCTCATTTATAACTTAATAATATCACAAAAAATAAAAAAAAAAGCTCCCAGGAATGTCTCAAGGAGGTAATCAAGTCTTAACAAGAAAACATGAAATTTTCAGATTCTTTGCCACCTTCCAGCAGGTTCTCAAAATACTCCACCAAAAAACCCCTACTCTTAAGCAGAAAGGAGATAAAGGAAATAATGAAGTGTCAGCAGCTATAGTAGAAGTCACATTTGCCAAAAGTTTTTTAAGAAAAGGGCTCAAAAATCATTGATGAGTGCCCAAGAGACTTACTATCAAAAATACAAAGTAAAGAATCCTCACAAGCCACATAAAGTATGCAGTACAGGAAATACGTACTCCTTCCTGCCACTCTGACCCAACTCACCCAAAACAGTAACGTACAACAGTACCTGTCCTACAGTTCAGAATACTTCCACAAAGTTACCAAAAGGAATTATATACCTAGAGAACCAATCTCAAAATACCTCGGAGAGCAGACAAAACCTTGTCTTATTAAAAAGCAAAGGACTCAGCCCAAAACAGCTCTTCTAATAAGAATGCAGAGACTACGTAGCAACTACTAATATTACATTCCTAGCATAAACTTTGCATAACTCAACATCAATACAAGCAGAACTTACACTGCCAAGAAACACAATCCTTCTTGACCAGTTTTACTAGCTAAGATAGCTATGGATTCAACCACTAGATGTCTTCCTTATATAGAAATGCAATTTGCAGTATTAGCATTTTGTCTCCAGTGGAAGCATGCTGTGTGTGCAGTTACACTCAAGTAGTTTTCTTCCATAAAGATTTTCCATTTAGGCTGGATTGTAATTTTTGTAAGGCTATTTCAGTTTCTTACAAACATCAGTATGATTCTCCTGATCATCACGTACCTCACCAGATACTTCCAACCATGAGATTTTGGAAAGCTGTTCAATTATTTTCTCCAAAATTTACTTTGAAAAAATCCTGATAATTTAGATTTTTGTTAGCACATAATATGCATATATTTTGTCTAGGAAACTTGAAATACTTGGAATAGTTCAGTTGGAAGGTACCTACAACCATCATCTGGTCCAACTGCCTGACCACAAGTTAGAGCATGTTTTTGAGGGCATTGTCCAAATGCCTTTTAAACACCGGCAGGCTTGAAACATGGACCACTTCTTTAGGAAGCCTGTTCCAGTGTTTAACTACCCTCTTAGTAAAGAATGTTTCCTAACATGAAGTCTAAACCTCCCTATTTTAACATAGGATTTCATATCTGCATTAATTTCTTCCCTGGTTTCTATTTGTGGTTGTATTTGCATTATAAGGAGCAGTGGTAATTACCATCTACAAAGTTCCTGTTCAACCTTAGTTTGGTTCTAACATTATGAAGAAACTCTGCATTGACAGAATTGTTTGGGAAGATTCAGCATTTTAGAAATATTTCGGGGAAAAAGTTGTTGAGGACACGCTGAAAAAGAACCCACAAAACCCAAGTACTTGGCCTTAGGTTATGAGGATGCCAAGACTAAATAGAAGAAGCAAGCATCTCTTACAGTGCAGATTATTGTAGATTAACCTACTGCAAAGTGAGACTATTCAGACATGTTTCTGACATCTGCCAGCTTGTGAAGAGGGAATTTTTTTGGCTTCTTAATTTGTTGATGTTGAGTTAGAGTAATACACAAGGCCCAAACAAGTTTAAAATACTGTTGTGAATCCCCTCCCTCTGCTATATCACTGCTTGTAAAACCAAAACCTCAATTGCAGGAGCATCTTTCAAAAAAATAAAACCTGCAGCTGTGTTTGTTACCCTGTAAGGGGAGCCAGAGAAGAGTGTAATATATTTTGCCTTGAACTACAGAGAAGTTCTGAGATGATGTCAAGTGATCAAGCAGTTCATGTTTCAACCAAAAAGAGACAACTGTGCAGCCCGTGAGATTTTTTGCAGATACGTTGCTTCCCCGCCTCTTTTTACACTGTCTTGACAGAACAAGAAGAAAAGGGTATCAGCTCAGGCACATTACCCGGGGTAAACCCAACAGGATGCAAGAGGCATTCTGAACTGTGCTTTTTAAACCCGCGGGAACCTCTTCTCTCTACCATGCCCAGAGAATGAAGGCTCCTCTAGTCACGATGATGCGAAGGATATTACTGTACATCTTCCTAGTAACGCTGGCTCAGAGCAACTATCAAGTTTACGGTAAGATGCGCTCTTATAATTTAACCTGTCTGCAGTTATTAAACATTGAGGGGAGAGAACAGAAACCAAAGCAGCGCTTTGTGTACCTTGGGTATAATCTGTGTCTTATTTTATTACCATATCAGAGACTTCTAATTTGGTTAAAGACAATGATGATGACAATGATTGAGAAGTATTAGTTAACGGTCTAGACCAGAACTCTAGCACTTGGGGATCAAATTCATCTTGCTTCGTGGTCAGAGGCTCTGCCTCCAAGGGGTTTGGCAGCATTCAAGCCTCTCCTTGAATTCCAGGAATCCTACTAGCACTTAAGCTGGATCCAGCAAATTGTCCTTACCAGTAAGCGTACCTTCAATTATTTGTCTTAAATCCATCTGATTTTCATCCTGCTTTCAAACTTTAACCTCCACAGTTTTTAACTAGAGAGGTTCTCCTAATTTGGACTGATGTGAGAACTAAACTGTGCATAGTATACTCCTAATATTTTTACTAGAGATTATTTTGTTTCATGTTCTTCCCTGCTAATATCATATAGGAGAAATAAATTTTTGGTACTGAAAGAAAGGCTACAGAAAGAATAATAGCTACTGTAACAGATGCGCTCAGCTCCTGGTGATACAGTTCAGATATTTCAACTGATAAATTGACCAAAATAACATTTGTGTATTTTTAGCAGTGCCTTATAACAAACGAATTGAATTGGCTTAATTTACATGCATGACTAACTCCGCAAATCTACAGCATCCTTCCACACTTCTTGTTTTTACGAATAAAGCACATTATTAATACTAACCAGAAAGGTTAAACAAGCATTCAGAACATCTGGCTGGGAAGGGAGACCCACATATATAGCTTAAAAGACACGAATCACTAGGTCCGTTAGATGCAGCTGTGTCTTAATCAGCATGTGATCTGAGCTCAGGGAGGCTACTGGACTGCTTTACATTTGATTTTCAAATGAATAAACTGACATACTTCTGAAGGGGATGTATCTAGAGCTTAGAACCTCCTTCATACTCTAAACAGAAGTATCTTCTTTTCTTGTAAGAGTTAACTACTGTTTCTATTCACTTCATTAAGTCTCACTGTGTTATTTAGTCCCTCACACAATCACCTCTCTGCATCATCCTGTACAGTACATTAATAACGCAGACGAACCTGCCGTACTCATCTGCCAGGTTCCTAGATTCTGCTTTTAAAACAGAACATAATTTCTGGTGTGGTGCTTATAGCATGTATCTTGTTTACGCAGAATTTATTTTGCTAGGTTTTATCTTTTGATCTACCTCAGAACTCCTCAGGGTCCTCTGAGAACAGAACCATTTCTGTCTAGACACCAATATTTCTACAAATATCAGATTCATGCTTATAGGAGCATTCCAGAAAGAAGAGTTTTCCAAGTCAGTCTCTACAGAACCATGATATAAATGGTCTTTTTTTTAATGTATTTACAATTTTGCCCTCAGTTTTCCAAGCTTGTTTGCTTTTTATTTTGAAGTAAGCTGAAAATCAAAGCCAACTTTATTCAAGCCTTGTATGTTGCAAATCTCTCCTAAGCTTCTGTACTCCTAACAAAGTTGACCACTCAGATTTCATATACAAAGTCAATAACCATCAAATCTTCTCTAAATTCCAGAAAGAGAAGAAAACTTATTTCTGGTAAGTCACAACCACAAGGACCTTCTCCCCTCTCACCCCAGTAATTTTAGTCTTGCTAGACCCGGTATCTTTTTTAACACCAGAGAAGAGGTTGTTCCCATCCAGTCTCACAAAGAGTGGCTGTTGCTGCCTGGACAGCATACACAAAGTAAAGCATTTCATCCCAAAGAGAATAAAACCCAACAAACCTCCCCTCACTCCAAGAAACCTCAGCCTGTAACTAAGTACATGCACACTGATGGTGGACACGGTTCTGTGCTCTAACAGCACCTTGTTCTTAGACCTTCTTGTGTGACAACCTGCACGTGCTAACATTCAGTTAAACGGAAATGTTCCATCTTCAAGTTTCAGTCATTAAATATAAAGGCATATTTTCTGTACTCACGCATCTTTCATCAAAGAATAGTTAAAAAATAATGCAGCTCTTCATCAGCTACCTCAGTAAGCAGGTCAGTTTTAGAAATCCTACCACTGCCAGAAAAAAAAAAACAAAAACAAACAGAAAACCAACAAGAAACCCAGAAAATCCTTCATTGTACAGCAAGTCAATAGAAAACATACATGACTGTATCTTTAAGATTATAAGGGAAAAATTGAATTCAAAGGACTAACATTAAATTTCTATTACAAAAATAACATTCCTTGAAAAATTCGAATTGTGATATAAATAATAAAATGACTAAAATAAAATTTTACATCATTCCTTGAAAAGCCTTCTCTGAAGCTGGGAGAAGTCTGAGTAAGGGCCATTCACGTATCCCTTAATATGTCTTCTGAAGTACTTCTCTTTCTAAATACACCTTACCTAAATTCCAGAAAGGAGCATATTTTCCCATGAGTTCTCCTCAAAGTCCATTCCCTTTTTTGTTATTAAAATTAAGACTCATGAAGATCTCAATGTTAAATGTGAAACCCCAACAAACCAATGCACTTTCTTGTATAGTTTTTGTGCTATGGCCCTAATCAGAAACTTTCCGGAGCATTAGACTCAAGTTAAAACCATTATTAGTCCTTCACTGTGTTCACAGACAGACCCAATGTAGGATTCAAAACTAACTGTAGACATTTATTTTTCATTAATAATTGACTTTTTGTACCTCAGCCATTGTCTGCCTCAAGTTATGATTTATTTTTTTTTAAAGGGAGAACAGAGGGAAAAACAAAGATAAATCCTTTTGAAAACAAATGCCTCAGAAGTTTCAATTAATAAGCTCTAGTTTACTGGGGTTGTTCTGAGTTCTTAGATGACCAGGTGTGAATGACACCATTAATAATTCAAAGATTAGAAGGCTCAAATTTTAGCTATTATTTTTCTACTAATGGGCTGAATTACATAAATGGAAATCCATCTTCATTTAACCTTTTATTTGCAAAACAGTTATGTCATGACTATGTTTTCTATAACATAAGAAAAAATTAAACTTGTTTGGTGTTTTTTTTTTTTTTAATAAAAGAAAGTATTGTCATATGTATTTCCCGGTTGTACAAGTTATGGATTATATACTTTCATTTGAAATCCTTATCTTGGCAGTATGCTGTACAGATCTTCCTTACTTATGCAAATTAATTCTTGGTGTCTTCAATTCAATGTCTCTACCACTTCTCATAAGCCACAGGAGGCAGCAAATAGAGAGAAGTTAAAGCACACTGTCACAGGAAAAGTAACCAAGCCACGTTAGCGCTCATTTCTTGATTGAAGCTTATTTCATGTTTGTTTTTCTAATGACCAATGAACAGAAAATGTTCTCTCTCATTATCAGGTGTGTTGATTTTTTTCCCCGCTCTTTAAAAAAAAAATAAAAAATTCCTCAATCTCTAGGATATTATGGTTTATATTGTTATTTAATCCTAAATCTTCATTGACACCTATTCCTGTGAAATGACCTTTACAGGAAATCTGTGAAAGATATTTTAAAAGTTTGCCTTAAATATTTTATTCTATATAAAAAAGATCCCCAATGATTTTGTTTTTAAAAGGATTTTTTCCACAGCTTTTTATCCACTTGAAGTTTCTTGCCAAGTGAAGTGTGATTTGGGAGAGAGGAAAGGTTAATTAGAGATTTCAAGGCATGTTCATTATGAATTCACACACTTAATTACTAGAGAAAAAAAAGGCTGGATTATAGAAAAAGGCTTTCTCTAGATAACACTTTTAGTCATTGAAGTTCAAAAATAATTCAAACTAAGAATTTTCTGAGGCCTGAGAAAAATGCTTAACTTCTATTCACTCATCTCTTCTGATGATACTGTTCTAGAAGGTCCATAAATTGATGGCTAATAACATTTACCAAGGACTAAGTCTCTTCTTAGCAAAAAGCTGAAAACCCAAAACCCAGGTCATTCAGCCATCAGTCATTAACAAGTCACAGAAACATACAAAAGCAATTGTGATTATTTTTCATGCTCCAAGCATTGTCTCGTAACAATTAAAAAAAAATAATTAAACATGACCCCAAGTCCAATTGCTTTAAGTCTTTGAAAGGAACACCCTTTTGGAGGCTCCGAGAATACAAGTTCTCATACACACTTAAAGGCAACCTGTAGCTTGTATAGCTCCTGGTTAGGAAGTTCAAAAGATTGCTCTATATGACTGACATAAAAAAAAAAATATATTACTGAGTATAATAGTGGTATTTACCTAACACCCACGGTCTTCTTTCCAAGGGATCCATAAATGTTAAATTAGAGAATTAAATCAATTTTCAGTAAACTAAATTTCTCTTACTAAGTCTATAGCTGCACTGGGAACAAAAATAATAAAAAAGCCACTATAAAGGAAACGGAAGACTAAATGAAACCCAATGCTCTCCACCCCCACTTATTTTAAGGGAAAATAGGAAGAGGATTTGTATGCTATGGTTAATTGACAGCAGGTTGCAAAGTACTTTCACCTGCATCAGCAGCCAGAAATGAAGGCTGAGAGCCAACAGCTGCATGCAGATTGGTATCATGCAAGCTTCTGTCTAAAAGTGTCTCTGAGGGTCAGTGGGGGAGGAGAGTTCTACTGCTTGGAAATCATGGGGAGGTGATGACCCTAATGTGCTGGGTAGAAAATGCAGTACAAGTTTTCCCATGTGCAGTTCCCAAGCTCAGTGGCATATTCCATAGGTAACCTCTTGGAGAAATTAAAGGTGTTGGAGTCAGGTCCACTCAATGGCAGGGAATTTTGCCCTGGAAATATGATTTAACCAGATCTGATTATATTAGAATTATTCTGGTGAGTGAATGACCACCACCAAAAGTCAATGATCACCACTGGAAGATGAAGGAGCAAAACTGTGGCACATGTTGGAATAAGCCCTTGGGGAAAAAAAAAGCAGAAACTCTATTCCAGCTCACCTGAGAGACATACCAACAAGTTTTATCTGAACTCTCTTAAAAATATACTATATGAGCAAAAGTAATACACATACTATCAATGCCAGTGGAACTGCTATTTAAAAAACAAGATGTAATAGAGTAAATCCTGTGTTAGCAGTGGAATGGCTCCTTAAATTTGATTGGTAGTAGTGCGGGGGGTTGTATGGAGGGAAGTTTCTGGCTGTGGTATCAGTGCAAGCATATAACACCTGAACTGCTTATACCTTTCACCTATTGAGCAAGGGCTGCACAAGAACTGCTCTCTAAGTACATCCAGACCTCAGTAAGGCTTCTGCTGGGGAAATATCTAAGTTCCCACTGAGGATGTGGCTGGAGGATATTTTGAAACTTTCTGTGGACCCATTATCATCCCAGTTCCTTCTCTCTTGGAGGTTCTGCCACTGAGTGTTTCTCTAGGTTACACTGATCAGTGCAAGACAATAGTTTTTTTAGAGCAGTATTTAACATTGATAAGACATTTTCCTTGCCAACTACCTACACAACTAATGTTCATCTGAATTCATGAGGATTAGTAACCCTGTCACAGGTGAATGCTGTTGAATGTACGAAGTTTTGCTCAATGCTGGTCAGGTGATTCTTCCAAAAGTGACGGTGAGCAGTGATGTATGCTTTGTTGTAAAAGCACCAGATGATTCAAAATCAAGGGAAACATGACATCCCTGCACTGGAAAAAGATAAGAATGAAAGAGGGACAACAATTCCTGCCTCTTTGCCTGGTTAATAATGATGCTGAATGAGAGAGTGTCACTGAAATCTGTTTTAAAACTGAAAGAAATTGCACTTTTTGGACCTTCTAGAAAAGTTTTGGGGTTTATTTTGGTTTTTTGGGCTGTTTTTGTTACTTTAGGTTATTTTTCTAAAAGGGAATTTTGAAAAAGATAAAACTATATGATAAAATAATTAGATGAAAGATATCAGAAAATATCTGTTCTGCAGAGATCTGCATATCCTTCTGGAAGTACCTGCTACATAGGATTACATCAGAAAGAAGGCTGCCACTGGGACAAAATCTGAGCATTATAGATACTTCCTGAAGCGTTATCTTAATTTGGCAATCGTTGCTCAAATTGTTGAAACCACTACATTCTAATTTGAACTTTTCATTTCCATTTTCTTCTGCTGATAACCATGTGATGCTGCTGTGGTATGACCAAAGTAGATATGACCTACTTGCCTGAAACCAAATCATGCTTTTTTTTAATCATAGATGGAAGAGTCTAAGTGAAAGATCAGTGATCCCGCTTCACAACTAAAATATGTCTTTCAGAATTATCTTATTCAGGGGAGCAGAAAAGGGACTAGGTGACCAGACAGGACATACTGACCTAACACCTAAATTCTACCTAGTGAACATGGCCAGGCTCTACACATTAGAGCTGTTGTTTTTGCCATATATTTGCCATGTCGCATACACTGCAGTAAATATCTATATGTTATGTATATTTAATACAATAAATACTACACTTTATTACCTTATTCACATTAAATATCATACCATATGTTAAATATTATATTAAATATATTGTTATTACCACCACATCCATATGGATGGTCTGGGGGAGAACATCTCTTCCTGTACACTATATATTTACTTATAATCAGGAGCTACCATTGAGACAACGCTGTGGCAGAAAGTGGATCACGGGAGTATCTTGTGTATCAGTGGAAACCACGTAAGAAATGCCATTCTGCCTAAGACCAGTGCTCTGCCTCTGGCAGCAGCAAGAAGAAAGGCTGCTCAGGGAGACCACATGAGCACTGCCACTTTCTGTGGTCCCTTGCCCTCCTGGCTCCCCAGCAATGGAACAGTTGCGCTGGGGACATCAGCATGTACATCTTTCCCAAGTCCTTCCAGTATCCATTTATGGCCCTGATGTCCATGAGCTTGTCTACATGACTACATACACTGACAGGTTAGGAGGTAAATTCAGTTGTGTTATCCTGACAGAAGCCAGTGTAGGATACTCCTCAGGGCTGCCAGCGATTCAAACTCCAAGCTTCTACAGAAACCAGTTCTAGTATTACTGTTTTCAGACTATGCAATCAAGCTTCCTTGCTTCACTTTTTGCCCATTACTACTCCCCATACTTAACAGAAGCATGAAAAAACAGATTATTTCATTCTTCTTTTATGTTTTTACATATTTTTTATTATGTTCTTGCCTCTCACTGTCTTTCTTTTAGTGAAACAACCCCAAGAATTTCAAGCTTTCCTATATGGCCTTCTCATCATGTTTGTGGTGTTTGCTGGCTGCCTTTTTTTCCTCCACTTGACCAATTTTAAAGTCCTTGTCCATGTTCCTTACCTGTGTGCTTTTGGCACTCTACTTGCCCCACGCCAATCCTTATTTAAAGGCATCCTGACTAATGGAAAGTCAGCATAAAATACTGATTTCCGTTTTGGACCCCTCAAGGCAGAAACTTCCCAGGATGCCAAGTCCAGTGAGCAGATGTGTTTCTCTATGGCACATATACATCAGAGACCACAATTTCTTGCAGTAGCTGAAAATAACAGCCTTACAGTAAATAGACTCTTCCTCAATTTCAAGCAAGATAAGGCACATCTGATAGGGCAAAATGAGAACAATATTAAAGATTTAGGTTTAGAGGTGGATGAGCACTACCTGATTTTTAGACACCTGTTCCCAAAGTCACCTTAAAGAGAATAAACTGAAAAATCAACAAGAGTGAAACATTATCTCTGCTATAATGAAGGCAATGAACATACTTTAACTCAAAACCCAGAGTATAAATTCTCTACATTTTATTTATGGTGTGGAGTAGTCTGAGATTTGTTGAGAAAAGCCTTGCAAATTAGAGGTAATAAATGAAAACTATTAACCTGGCTCTTCCAAACTCTTGTATATACTATCCAGGTATTCACAAGGATTGCCATATCGTGTGCATAAGAAATACTGGCTGGTGGTAGAGATGAAGTGTTTGGTGTCACAGTTATGTGCATTGCCTGCCCCGGGAGCCCAGAGGCTCCATCCCGTGAAACAGCACTGGCTGCTGACAGACAGACCCCTCTGCTCCTCACCCTGCTCTTTCCTCCCTACACAACTTGCCTTCAACATACTTCTCCATTTTTTTCTACTCCCCTGTATCACCCAGAAGATACAGATATGTTTAAGATTTCTTTCTCAGGACTTGCAAGCAATCACTCTCTTCAGTGCACAAGCACTATACCATAAGATAGGGTAGGGAACTAGGGACCACGTGGGTGTCACATAGTTTTTTGCTACTTTGACTTAGCCAGAGAAATAAAGCACTACAAGAAACATGAATCTTTAATAAAAGGTCAGGACATTCAATACCAAGGCCCAGAGTTAAGGTGACATACATAGCTTGAACACTGACTTTAACAGAACATAACAAATATTTAAAAATAGAGATAAGGTATATTTGCATTAAATATAATTATTTTCAATATTACAATTATAAAAACTCTACCAAAGAAAAGCCTTTACATCTATGTTAACAAGCACTGTGAAGTAAACAATAATCTGAAGTAAATCTAAAAGTAACAAAAAAGGTCTGTTAAAAGGACAAGACAGGAAAACATGTAATGTATATTTTAAGTATTTTCTTTCTAAACTATTACATTTCTAACTTGACTGAGATATAGAAAAAAGGGGAAACTTCATATCAGAGGGAGAAAGTAAATTTTAACCTAAAAACCAATAGTCTTGATGTTGTCTGCTATCGCTGTCTCATATAGAGATCAGATCTGCTGCAAGTAGAGAAGGGAAGTCTTAAGTAATGAGAGAGAAAAGAAACTGTGATTAGTATTATGGGGAGTAACTGTGATTTTTGTTATGGTTTCCTTCTCTTCCAGGATTAAATGCCACCGATTGTCCAGGTAATATTCAAGTTCATAGACAATCCCGGTACAAAGTTAATGTTGGGAACTCTTTGATTATACACTGTCCAGTTCATTACTGCAAGAAAAAACCAGTCATGCAGTGGTGCAAGATGGAAGAGGCTACATGTGTGCAGCTGAAGGAGGGCAAAACAGAACGGAAGATCAACGTGTTTACTCTGGAGGTTATCTCAGTTCATCAGAAAGACAGTGGATGTTATCGTTGTCAAACAATAGGGGACAACTTACTCAGTGAGAGCCATGGGATAGAGGCCACTGTTGAAGGTGAGGCCTCTATATTATGAAAGAGCCCTTTTAAACAGAAGGATACCATGTACACAAAAGCTCACGAATGCTGGATGCTGGCTTCTCCCAACGTGTTTGACTGGTAGCATAATTGTGCCGGTAATGATCACCACCTTCATGCTTCTATCCTGCCTTCTGGTAGGAAAGAACAAAATAAATAAATAATGAGAGGATCTGGAAGAGAAAAGCAAAACTGCCATCACTGAAGAGTCATTAGTGTACTATTTGATTAAAAAAACCCAACACTAATTGGAACAAAAAGAGGTTGCTGGAGGACAGCCTGGTTATACATCACATGGACTAGACAGGATGCAAATGGTCATGTAGTAGCAGTTGATGAGGTCACACGACAGCAAAGAGGACAAAGCAATTCAAACGTCTTGTTGAGAGTGATGCCTCTTACAACAAGCAGAGAGAAAGTACAATTTTGTACCCCAAGAAGTTCAAGAGCAGGAAGATTACAGTAGCTTTAAATGATCTTAAGGGCAAGTAAGGCCTTTGAATTAGCTTAGGCAGTTGGCAAGCCGAAGTCTAGTTTATGACAAGCCACATCTGCCCTCCCCAGTCTTGCTCTGCAACTAGAAAGTGATCTGTGTGACCATAGTGCCCTACTGACCCCGGGTAGGTCAGTTGTAAGATTGTTCTGTTGCCAGTTCCTCTCCTGGTAAGTTAATGAACTTTAAAACCTTACTTGTTGCCACACAAAATGCTGCAACAGAAGGAGCAACATCCAAATTTATGGCTATAATGGTACTAGCAGACGTGGTATATGCCCAGTTCACGATGCAAGTTTCCTTTGAAATATGTTCTGCTGATCTACATATTTGAATGCCAAAGAGGTCTGAAAGATAGAATTACTCTGTTGGCAGTGGGAGACCAACACGTCATTCCCCCTCCCCCCAAAACACACTGCCCTTTGCCTGTTGCATTTTGTTCCCTCTTCCATCAGCAGATTGAAGGAGAGCCTTGTCAAGGCCTTGTCAGTATGCAGGGTAGAGAACCCAACTGCAGTACAAAATGTCGGGTTGCTGTTTCATTTCCCTGTTTTGCTTTTCTCTTTCAGAAAAGTCTGCAAACGTTACCACAGTTTCACCAGAAAGTAAGTTCTAATTCTTATTTCCTCTTTAAGAGAAAGGAACTAATATATTGCTATGAATTTATGGTTAGAGTGTTTTGTGCAGTCAAGACAAATTTAAACTCACTGCTAAACTACAGTTGCTTTCTTCCCACCTGAACAAGATACAGTCTCTCAAGGGTCACAGTTTTCAAGGCTGGGACTGCCCAGCATTCAGCATAAAAGGGACAAAGCCAATCAAGTTACCTCCTGGTGGTCTACTCTACACTTCTGATATGCTCTTTAATAGCCCAGTGATATACGGCTTATACTTACAAAGTGTTAGGAATCATGCTATACCATCGCTTCAACACAGCCTAAAGTATGGTTTTTACTCACAGTTGGTTATTTTTCACAATTACAATTGCAGAAATATATTGGAAGCTCAAAGCAGTGCTCTAATGCCAACCCTTTCTTTGCCTCTGCCAGCCTTCTGCCATGCGTCATTCATCAACTACGCTTTCACGTGCACTTTTCCTTCCAGTATCTTCATACTTTGTAGAATGCCCACGGAGATAAGGTTATCTCATGATATACTGTGCCAAAGTTACAGAATGTTTAAGTACAATAGGAAGCCAGCAGCATTATAAAGACCTAACACTAAAAAAAAAAAGAAAAAAGAAGCCAGTCAAATATTTCTCTGTGCTGATACATGTTAATGCAATTTTAGATACCACTAGCATCTCAGGAGGGTCCCAAGAATCTGGAAACTACAAGATATTGCACATTATTTATGCTTCAGCATTTGTGGGTCTATGTTGTCCGTTCATCGCCGTATGCATGTTTTGGTATCTAAGGAGGCACCATGGTAAGTAGTTTTAGCATCTAACCTTGCCCTAGTATGCGTCTGGTTCCACTGCTTTTCACAGCTTCACAAAAGTTGCATTCAAAGCTCTGTGAAAATCCCCTAATACTTACCACAACTGATTGCTGAGATGTCCTTGTCAAGTGCATCAGTTAGGATAATGAATCTTTAAGAGTTTAATTTGCCCCGTGTATTGTTCCCTTCCAGACATAGAGGGATGGAAGTAAAGCAAGAACAAATAAAAACTTCAGACTTTATAATAGTTAGAAATTTTCCTCCTGTTTTGTGAATAATCAATTTATAAATAGGAGTTTTAGCCATTCAAATGCAGTCAAGCTCTATCTGGTTACATTTTATATTCCTAGTTTTCCCTCTAAATTATCAAATAATTACATTATTAATCTCTCCTCTTTTACAGGAAATCTTACAGAGCTGCCAAGTCCTAAATCAAGAATGGAACTTGGAGTTCCCCCCAATATCTTAATTTAAATGATCCCACATTTGCCTGTTATAATCCCATGGATTTTATTTTATTTTTTGATTTTAGGAAAATTAAATTTTTTCATCTCCCAGTAAAATTTAACACGTTTCCTCATAGGATGGCTTTAGGATTTTCCCTGTCTTTTTCTCCCCACCCATTTCACTGAACACAGAGAAAACTGGCCACAAGTACACTAGGAACTTTTCTGCTCCTATTCAGAGGAGCTCTGTGGAACACAGAAACTCATTCTGTAAATATATCTTTCTGTGTAGGTTAGCTTTTGTCAGAAGAGCTATTCCCAAATCTAGTTTTATTCTTCGAGGTCTGCTCAACAAGGCAAGGACTCCTATAGTAATTAAGACTTCTTCCATAAGCAAAGGCACCTTCTTAATGCTGATTTATTGAAACTTTTTTTTTTCTTTTACCCAGCAAGTCCGAAGAAAACTCAATTAACCCAACAGAGACAAGAGAGTCTGGTATGTCTAAATTTTTCCATCACCAAAACCTGACCACATCCTACATAACCATGTACTGAGAACAAATCTGTATAGTAGAAAATGTGACATAAAATCAGAGGCAGGTTTAGTGACCCTCTTGGTGCCTGGACAGCATGGCTTGCCTGGTGTGAGATATCACCACGGCTGAGGTGAGGGAAGGAACTAAGGGTCTTAGCCACAAAGATACTTCAGGCATCTAAATTCCTATTAAAACTTATTAATTTGTCAGTACTATTCCAGTAAGGGTTTAGGCACCTGAAGCACGTCTTTTGTTCTGGTTCGAACTGTCTGCATAAGACAAAAAATGACCCACAGAGCTAGGAGAATGATTGAAAAGAAAGACTAATATGTGGTTAGCATGAATTCACACAGGATTTGCAATCAGTTCCAGAGAATGTAGAGGGGCAGAAGGCCGAATGCAAAAGATGAGAACTGAGCTGACAGCTATCAGTCACAGAGGTAGTGTTGTTGGAGATCAAAGGCACCAAGCAGCTTGCCGAGCTCCCAAAGGGCAAGCTGGAGGAAAGCAAATGAAGAGCAGTCTATTCTAAGTGGCAAAAAAAAAATTGATGTCAAAAGAGGACTTCATTAGATAGAGATAAATTTATAGAGGAATTTGCAGATTTTGGAGAAGGAAAAAGATTTATTTGGAAAATAATAAGAAAGGATAAGAAGCAAGAGATCAGGAAATGGTACAATGAGGGAAAGGTAGTCTGGAGTTTGGAATTAAAAATAAGAATGGTTTCATAAAATGGAAAAGAAAAGGCTTGAATGAGTGGCATAGAAGAGTTCTCACAAAATAATAAATCAGTTTTGCCTTAAGTTGGCGCCTTACAAGAAAAGACATGAGGGTTTGGGAAGGGACATGGAGAAAGGCAGGAGATACAAGAGTGATTCTGAACTTTATTTTGAAGATCAATATAAAATCCAGAGACCAGATGAATCCAGTTCACCTGTAGTCAAAAGCAGTTTTAAGGGGATAAAGCAACTTGAACAAAATTTTGCATGCCTCTTACTAAGCAGGAGCACAGGCAACAACCAGATATGCACAGAGCTGTATCCTGTTCTCTTTTCTGCAGGTCAGAAGTCCAGTGGTTGCTCCATCCCACACTGCTGGGACAACTCAAGCTTCAGAAGAAAGCTCCTCACTTTACTATTGCTCCATGGCTAGCCCACCGCAGACCTTGAACAGCAACAGAATTTCTGACAATGATATCCCTCCCTGGAACCCTCAGAGGACAGCACCTAATGAACCTTGCAATGATCCTGTTATTTCTTCCATCCCGGTTGTACTTGAAAGCCCAGATGTCCTCACATATGCTACACTAAATCATTCTGCTTCTGCTGAAAGATGCCAGAGAAGGGTTCTAACTGTAGAAAATGAATTTACAGAATATGCCTCCATTAAAGTAAATAAATAAATGTGGCAAGGAGTCAGATTAATTTCTCACAAATGGGAGAATTTTCTAAGAACAACCTTCCAAGGGTTCAGTTTTTCATTCCAGTTTACTCTATCTCCTTTCACAGTTCTTTGAGCACCATGAATGTGTAAAGCTATTATTAATCAAAATCAAGTGAATACTTCTGTTTGCGTTTGGGGTTTTTTGGTGGAAGACAGTGAAGAAGGAGATGGTTGTTTTCCTTTTGCAAAGAATTCTCACACATAATGTGTGAGAAAATATTGAAATATAGCACACTGTGTTTCTCTAAGTTTGCTAAGTTATTGCATATTGCTTTTGTCTGTGATGAACCAGTGGAAATAACAAATGAACAGCAGTGACTGACTCCAGTCAAAATAAAAAATAGTTGTTCACAAATAACAGTGCATAATGTGTCACGCTAAGCTTTCCTCCAAACACTGGCACAAAAAACTGCTTATGCTTCATGCTCAGGTTTACAGGAAAGAAGATAAAAAGGAGGTAAAGACCAAGGTGCCACTTGAAGTTTGAAAAGAATGCTCACTCCCTTCCTCTGCACCACTTATTCAGCTATAGCTTGGATACCATACATCTGCTTTTTGCAAAATAATGCTCTTCAAAATTACTCTTAGTGATATTTGCACCAGAGGTTTACAGCAGCAAGCAGATAGGCTTTAACTTGCTTAAAAAATTGCACCACAGTTGAAAAGGAAGGATGTAACTAGGTCTTAGGTTGCACATACCACACCACGTGATTTGCACTCAAGTTAATGGAAGAAAGTGAGGCTCTTCTATCTTCATATTTCATCTTGGCGTCACTCCACCTAACACCAAAGCTGCTCAGCACATACGCATTCACCCTGCTGTTTTGGTAAGATAGGTCATTTATTACAGTTATGGTACACTTGTGCTCTGCTTCCTCCCACCTTTGAACTCAGTCACAATATCTGTGTGGATAAAAATCCATGGTAATTGTTGCTTCACTAAGTCATTAGTTCAGGACATTCCACACATTGATGTTTGGTGGTTTGTTGTCTTATTTTTTCAATATAGAAATCATCAGTCCAGTAAATCATTGATTGAAAACTGTCTTCTAGAAAAAATCAGTTTGCTCTTTTTGTTTCAGTGGGTCAATCCTTGTAAGGCCAAAGACTAATTATTTTAGGTGAAGGGCTGGGAAACTTGGAGCAAGTTAGGTATGGATAGGCCCAGAAATAGACCTTTAATTGCATTTATTGATCAGCTGATAAAGATACAATTATTTTCATAGACTACAAGTAGCTTTCAGAATAAGGAAAAGATGTTTCTCTGAAATAGATTCTACCTCAATGGCTTTAAACTGAAAAACAAGGACAGCCATTCAATGGAGAGCCTAAATGGATTTGAACAAAAGACATGAAACGTCTCGAATTTCTTTCCATGACCTGGATACAGGCCTTGTAGCCAGAAGAGAAAGAATAAAAAGGCCATCCTTCCAGAGAACGAGTACATGAGAAACAATATGGTTCTTAAAGATGCTCTGCAATATTCTGCCCACACCATAGTACATAGAGGGGAGCGTCCAAAGACCCTCAGGAAGGAGAGGAGGGGTGCTGGGGACAGGCAGATTACCTGTTTGAGTTTCCAACAAGCCCTGTGTTGCATTCCTGTAGGCACATAACAGCTTTCTCTCTGTTACCTCAATGAGCTGAAAACACCATCAGGCCCATCCAGAGCAGCCCCAGAATGACGACTGGCAACTGGGACCTAGAACGAGACCAAACACACATGGAAGAAGTATTGTACCATCAAGAGATGCAAAGGCTAGTGAAATCTTAATGTGGTTTGTTTCACCCATATGGCAAGGCTGAACCTTGGCTTAATGAGATCCCCAGAGAGCCAAGTTTGATTTGGAAGATTAGATTTTTGTAGATAAACAGGAAGTACCTCACCACCTTACCATCAAACATGCTAGCGTAGAAAAATGAAGCACAGGAGCCTGCAGCAGGTCCTTTTTTTTTTTTTTAAGCAAACAAATTGAAAGACTATGCCTTTCGAAGCAGGGAAACAAAAGGCGCCGAAACCATCTGCCTTTTAAGGTGTAGATAATCCAGTCAGATAAAGTACAGCATCACTCAGCTTTCACAGTCTTTTGAAAGAAAAGAAAAAAGTTGCTATTTCCACCGTCAACTGTCTGTAAAACTGGCCTATGAACAGAAGGAGTGCACTACGTCATTTAAGGTGCTACATACCCATCTCAATCACCCAGTGCACCTCTTAATGATGTTTGAGACATCATACCCAATGACGGTTGTGTTAAGGTTTGGTGGTTGGCCTCCAGATTTTACAGAGTATCATCCTACCAGAGGGGCAGGACACCAGTGGGAGCAGAGCAGTCTCACAATTCACCCTGTGAGCTCAGCGTGTGCCTGAAAGGAGCCAGTACTGGGTTAAACCATGCAGTGAAACCACACAATCACAACAGTGCACTAAAGGAAACAGATAGGCTTGGGACCCATTCTGTGGGAGATGTACAGTACCTGTGTAGCCTCCCTAAGACATGTCTGAGGGTCATTGATATTACATATTTTTCTACTTCCTGTCTTTCCTTTGCTATTTTTGCACCAAATATGCTGTACAGGTAGAGTCACACAGGAAGCTCGAAGAACAGAAACAAAGCTGTACAGCTCTCGGTTACACCCACAAACCCGCATAGAAGGAAAACAGTGAAGTCTGTGGAGCTGAAGGTCTGTTAATGCCAGCAAAGCACGTTATTGCTCGTCATTGTAATCTCTTCTTGCAAGGGAGGGGCATGCAACTGGTCACTGCCTCCCGAGCAACCCACACAGCACACAAGCCTCTTACAAGATTAGGTAGGATGATTGGGCTCTTAGACAGTAAAACACATCAACCGTCCTAGTTTTACTTTATCCAGGTATTCTTCCCCAAAATTTTGCTTCCTTATAAAGACATAAAAAAAATTAGAATAGCATGAGGTTTATTCGTTTGCCAACTCTTGGGCCCCAAATGTCTATCAGACAGGGGACTGCTTCTGGCAAGCCACAAATTTTCATATTGCTAGACCAAGCAACAACTTGCTGAGCCTTGCTTCTCCACATACCTGTTTTGCAATAGTTCCCCCCATATCCCCGCAACAGCCTGAGACATATTTTAGCTCATAAGGTTCATAGACAACGAGAAGAGGGCAGAAGGGAGTGCTAAGGCTGAAAATATGTGAGAAGGGGAGCTTGCACCTCCAAGAAAAAGACGTCGTCTTACATTGCTAAGTTTCCTGCAGTTTTTCCCCTAAGAGAGTGGCCAGGGCGGTAAATTGTAGGAGTGCCCCCAAAACACAAAGAAATAGGGTATACAGTCAATGTTTGTTCCTCAGTTTGCCTGAGCTGCTCCTCCTAGGTCCTGCTGTACCTGCATTACCTGCACTGTGAAGGCAGTGGACTCAGGAAGAAAAAGGGGCAGCACAGACAGGTGAAACATAGGATAGTTCAGGACTCAGCAGCCAAGCTTCACACCAAACCTTTGCTTCCTGCAGCCCAGCAGTTCCCCGTGCTGCCAGCTCAAATCTTTCCAAACTCCACACGAGTGGTACCATTCCCTGGGTCTCCCTACATTCCAAGTCCTCACCAAGGGACAGAGGACACAAGCCCTGAGCCCTGGGACCAGGCTACAGCACCAGCGTGGGTGCACAGGCAGGTTGAGGGAAGAGGCAAATACCCGTAGCCCCAACTGGGCTGTTTTCTGTCCTGCTTCTTGCACAGGGTTCCTCATCCTGCAATCTCTTTGGCTCTGCTTCCCTACCCCATTTCATACCAACACATGTCATCCCAGGCAAACAGGAACAGTCATACGGACGGTGGCCAGGGAAGAGAGAGGAGCGGATTTCAGAGGGAAAAGAGAGCAAGAGAAGGAGACCTGAATGGGCATCCAGAAAAGTATCCCCAAGGAAGACCACCAGAGCCTAAAGGACAGCAGTTATCTATGAAGCTTGAGATTAAAACGACCCCGTGTCCCTCAATACATAAAAAGTGAAGAAATCTCATTTTTCTGTGAGTTTTAAGTGGCAAGTACTGTTTTCCATTAAAAAAGCCTACACTGGGCTAGGTCTGCTCATGTGCAATTCCTCCTCACCAAACGAAAAAGAAAATGCCTACAAACCACGTAAGCCCCCATTTCCATCCATACAGGTCAGTGGCGTATGTCAGACACATGAATCAAGTGCACTCATACTCAGTTTCACACAGGTGATCTTACCATGCCCTTTACATTCCTGACTACCACAGTTACACATTTAGCTTGAACTCAAACTCCAAAGTCCTGTTCTCCTTTCTGCCTTCTCATACATAGCTAGGCACCTCCAGGGACCCAGGGATGGAACACTACTGCCATGGTTACTGTAATATAGCTAAAGCAACAGGGGATAATCAGTGTTGGAAACACTGTTAACAGACTGAGCTTCTAACTATTATGAATCTTGGCCTGTAAAACAGAAAAGTTAATGTTATAATGGACTTGTGTAATTAATTATGCATCTTGTATAACTCATTTTAATCAGGAGATATGCCTCATCAATTGAAGCTTGGAGTAAGGAATGTGCTTGGCTTGAGATGTAACCAGACTTAACCGAGAACATGAGAGTGATCATTTTGCACAACTGAAGGCTAAAACTTTACTGGCTTTAAGCTAGTGATATGACAGCTGGGTTTTTATCTATGGCATTTATTCTCAGGTAGACCAGCTTGAATTCTTTTTTCAGAAGATACTTTTGAGATGAGTTAGTACATACGCGTTACTTTCTAGTTATCCCACGCCTGCACGTGGCTTTACAGAGACTCCACTCAAGGGCAGTGCTGAAGGGTTTGCTGCAGCCCAGCCACCTCTGCTGCTGAAACACAAACCTGTCATCCGGCAGAGAATCAAGCACACTCAGTCTCCACACCGCGGCGTTGGAAAAGGGAAAGGCATCCAGAGGCAGGTAGCTTCAGCAAGCACACTACTGGAGTACAAAAATCAACTTTATGATACCACAGTTAGAAACCAACAGTAACTAACAGACAATCTCTCCAGTCCATCCTGGCAAGACTCAACAGGACTCAACTCAGTCAGGACCCAAAACTCCCTAAAATCAAGCTGCCTTGGCTAATAAGGATCTCTTAAACTTATTAGTAACCACCTGTCTATGTCTTTCCATCTGACATTGTGGCTAATAATATTTTCCATGGACAACTTGTCCCACAGTTAGGGTAGTATCCAGAAAAAGGCACACTTACTGCATACGCAGCATTTCTGCACCAGCCAGATGCACCGACACAAGTCTATTGACTGAGACCTGGAACTGAAATCACGTGTCTTCAGGACTCAGCGCTGATCACTTTGTGGTCACAAAAAGCCAGCTTTTCACCTAGAACAAAGGGATCCAGCATCATCAAAATCTACGGAGCTACTTCACCTCAGAGAAGCTGGTGCGTAGGTGTTTAGGTCTTACAGACAACAGTTCTTCAAAGAGAGCTCAAGGTAATCCATAAAGTCCCTATCGACAGATTTCTGGCTCCAATTGTAGAGTCTACATTTATTTTCTCTTGTGCAACCTGTTCTAAAACAATGCCTGTCTCAGTAAAAGAGATGGGATTATTGACTCTTAACGTACACTAAGAAACTTGCCTTCTTTGTAGCATTTCTGGATTATGGGAAGGATGGTGAAGCAAGGGTGGCTTCTGCTAAATTTCTTTCTTCCTTTTTTGAGTAGTTAATACTTAAAATTCTACCACTTAAACTTTACATGGGGGGATTTAGCCTCATTTTGCTGCATTTCCACAAATTCTGCAGAGGCCCAGAACCTTTGGGAAATGCCATTTCAATTGCATTTAATAATAATAATAACAACAACAAAAAAACATAATATAAAATTAAATAAATTGCAGCTCCCTTTGTCTATGCCTTAGTCACTGAGAGTTGTGGTTTTCTGGAAGAAGTAGTAGCTTTAGTGGACCCTCCATTTTCTCATGATAGTAATATTTAAAATGTTAACTACAGTGGCAACCTCTGTCACAATAGGAAACCAAGACACAAAACCTCACTTTATGTAATTTGTGGTCATAGTATCACTACTAGCTCTCCAGTTGGGGATCTCACAGATGCACATGACAGTTGACTACCTCACTCAGAGGCTGAAAACCTCTTTGATCTATCAGTTTCCTCTTCTTTACAGTCTGGGAACAGAGTTCATTAAAACAGTGGTCACACGTTATAAACAAGTGATGGGAAGTAATAAGCGTGCTTTGATTTTGGACACTGACTCATCAAGATGAAACAAGGATTGAGCAGAAAAGGCTTTCAATATCCATGCAAGGTTCTTATCTTCCAGTGTGGTTTCTTTTCTTTCTTGAAGGGACTTCAGAGCTTTAAGCCTACAAAAGAGAAATGAAAGACAAACCAGAGACAAGTCAGAAGTGTTAAAGAACGCTGGCTGACTTCAAATTAGAGGAGTGGGTGCCAGGAAACAAACTCAGAGTATAAGTGAACAAAACAAGAACAAAAATTCTTCCTGGGATCCCGGAGTACCTCATGTTTCTTTGCAATAGTTCTCCTCAAGGGGTGTAGCTCTTGTTGAAATGCAGATTTCCACTGGGATGTGCAAGTTGACAAATGCTCAGAGAGAGATTTTAACTGGGTCAAGTGGATGTGCGAGACTTCATTTCCTCATCTTCTGAAGATTTGCAGCACCTCTCTGTTGGCAAGAGGATGTCTGGTATCAGAATTAGCACTGCATCATCTGTCACCAGCACAGAAGGCCCTGGGAACTTTTTTCCCTAGCAAAAAAAAAGAGAAGAAATGTACTGAAGTAGCCTTTGTAACACATTTCTCAAAATGTTTTGCAAAAATGCACCTGTTTCACATCTAGGAAATGTGAGTGCTAACTGCTTAGAAATCAGACAATTTTTGGCTATCAGGTCCAATAATGAAATGGAACTGCCTTCCTGAAAGCCATATGCACACGTTTTTGGCTAAATATGCTGCATCTGCTTTTGGTAAAGTGACCTATGGCTATGCTTAAGATCACAGAAGATCTCACTTGGATGGGGCACTCTGGCCACCCCTTTGTCCAGCCTGACCCTACTTTAACTGCAGCCAACTTTCAAGGTACACTAGGGTTGCTTAGGGCTGGGTGCTTTTCAACACTCCACCTTTCCCACCTGTACAATGTATGAAATGACTTAACAATTGCAGAGGAAAAGGCAAGAGAAAGAAGGCTGGGAAGGACAACATGATCCAGGACAAGATCACAATACTGAAGCCATTCCAAACTTGTTTCTAAAGACCTTTAGTGATGGTCCTGGTTACTCAAGACCATGTATTCCCACATCTTATAGTCACTACCAATAGAGGGTTTTCCTAAAGTTTAGGAAAACTTAAAGCCATTACTTCTTATTCTATTTGAAGCAGACACAGAGAACATGTACTCTTATCCTCTTTACAGTTTTACTTTTATGTTTTTGAAGACATCACAGCTCACAATATACTACATGACCCCACGTCTTTCAGCCCTTCCTCAGACTAACAGTCCTGCTGCTGTTGTCTCTGCTCTCTCAAATTGATTGACATCTTTCTTGAAGCACAATGCCTAAAAATCAGATTCACTACCTTCTAAGATCCCATTTATCTGAATCAGCAAATACAGTTCTCAAATAATTCCTTAGCTGTTTTACAGGGGAGAGCAATCAAGCAGTGCCCTGTGCTAGATAAAAGATTGTGAATTCATAGATCTGGAAACACCATTCTTGTTCCAGGAAACAGACAGGTACTGTGTAAAAACAATTTAAGGGTATAATGACAAGGGAAGCATGGATTGTGAAAACTCTTTCTACAGCTAAAAATGAATTTTTAAATTATATGCATTTATTTTGCCAGGAGTTGTCACAATCCTGAGCCTGGACACACCTGCCAGCACCTACTGCAAAGACTGTGGGAAGAGGAGCTAGGAGCATAACTTCTTTCTTCCTTCCCCTGCAGAGATGACATAATATCCTTTTACCTTAGAAACTAGAGAAATGCCTACTGGTTAGGCCAAATATATAACTGAACTGTTCCGGTGGTGAGTTTGCACGCAAATAGCTCAGCTCATTGTTCTGTGGTTGGGGACCACAAAAATTCCTTGCAAACCCCATCCTGACTAAAGGTGACCGAGTTATGTGCTTTGACATACACAGGATGGGGCCTGAAGAGAGACCAGAAAGAGAAGTTAGCTTAGATCTTTTGAAAACTTTGCTAAAATCTGTAAAAGCTATCTATCTGGCAAACATGCTTCTAGATATACCAGGTGAGCACTTGCATAGTAGGAGAGGGTCATGCATACTGGGGAGGCTGCACTGCCTGGCTGGACACTGCAGCAGCCACAGCCACCACTACCACTTGGTAGGTGAGAGGGGGATGACTCTTGTCCCCTTGATCCAAAATGACCACTGACAGGATAAAGAGCAACTCTCTGCAAAAAAAAAAAAAAGGGTAAGAAGCATAACATCTAACCCATCAAGACTACCTGCTGCTGGGACCGCAGCCAAGAAGCCCTCCTTCTGGCCACAATAATGCACAACCTCTCCATGTCCTGGAGGGTTAATCACCTGTGGCTTGAACAGTTAGGCAGCAGATCCCACTAGAGAGTTGATGTTCTATCCCCGTCCCAGGGAGGTGCCCAGTGCTCAGGACTGGGGCTGCCCCTTGTGTCCCCTGGCTGCCTTTCTCCTGGCTGGGTGGTGGGACAGGTGCTGGCTGACAGAGCCTGCCCTGTTGCTCCAGGGACCCCCCTAGACCTGCTGCACCCTGACACAGGCACGGAAATGACCTGACATCCCGCTCCACTGCTGTTAGACACACTCTGATTTCTCTGGGGTGGGAGGTGTGAAAGGATATAAATAAAAAAGGCAAAGCCATTTTCTGTTTCTTCTTTATCTCATTACTGGGAAGGGTAAGGAGGAAAGTACCAGACTTGTAAACCACACTATTGTCTTTCATTTTCTACAGGTGTGGAAATTTTGGATGAACGTGTCAAAGCATCCTACTTCCTCTGGGAATTATTTTTACTAACCCCCCTGATAATCTGAACCTGCTTGCAAAAACAGTACCCTGAAGGTTAGATTTTGTCAGAATTAATTCCTGCATATAAAGTGTCTAACAAGTCACAAGTGCAGGGCCACTGCCTGTGTAAAAAGCTGAGTAAAACCTCAAAGTCCTTCCAGGAGGAAATAATACACTTGAAATCTATTCAACATACGAAAAGCAAACACAGAGAATAACTTCTCTAGTTCCTGCGAGTGGGTGAATAAGAGTGATTGAACTGTCAGATCAACCCACTCACCTGCATTTGCAAGTCACATTTCCTTTTATAATAGACATCAGCATCCGAGTTTACCATCCTAATCTAATAGTTACTCCCAAATAGTTAAGTGAGGGAAAAGTCTCACAAAAAGAGTGGTTATTACGGAGGGAATACATGTCAAATATCAAAGAAAGCCTCAGAGGGGTTTGTCTACACCAAGAAAATTTTTCCCAGTATTTGCCAGTATTTTACCTATCTGTTGCTGTGAGTGCATGGCTGGTAGCTATGCTGGGAGCACACTCGTGGCCAGACTGACCGCCTCAGGATGTTCAAGCCTGGAGGATACTGCTTCACCCAGCCCAGCAACACCAAGAACCAAAAAAACTATGCTGTGATATCACCGCCCTTCACCTCAGTGCTGGCAAAACCCCAGCTTAGTTTTTCCACAAACTGCCAAAGGCAAAACTTTTAAGCCCTTTCCAGCCAAGACAAGATCAGAATGAAGTGACCAAAACCACTGCCACCTGGCCATCTTCTGAAGAGAAGAAAGGGCAGAGGAGAGCTGATGGGAGGATGCAGGAGTTCTGCGGTCGCTCGGCTGTGCGGGGACAGAACGCTTACCGCCTCTCACTGTGCTCTCCCCTGAGCGTACAGCATCTTCTGATCAGGCTTTTGAGGCCACAAAACGTTGGGCAGAAGACTACTGCTTTGGTAGACCACTAGATGGCAGAAAACGGCAGAGATTGAGCACCAGCTGCCTCCTCCCTGCGAGGGAGACCCTTTATTTCCACGCCTTGCAGCTGCGAGCCGAGCCTGCCGACCGGCCCTCCTGAATTCAGTGAACGTCAGAGGACCAGCACAACCGTCTCTTCTTTATTTCTATTTTTGGGGGTGGTATTTTGGGTGTTCTTTGGTTTGGCTTCTTACAGGGCTGAAAGAAGACACGGCACCTGTTTCGGGATGCCACTGAACTGGGGCAGAGTGGCGGTGCGTGAGCAGAACCTGTTCTTTTTGGGGAAGGGCAGGCGCTTTTCTGCAGTTCTTTGGAAGACAGGGTGAGGTGCCACCAGCCAAAAACGGTTTTCCTAGATTAAGAACAAAACAAAATCCTTATATCTTAAATTGTATCCTTAATTGTTTAACCCTTTTGCTCCTTCTTCTGAAGTGTTACGTGGTGAGAGAGAAAATCCCACAAAACCGTTGTAATTTCAGGGTTAAACAGGTTTATTCTGAGCAGTTTTCAGCACTATCAGCTGGGGTATCATTTTTATTTGCATTTTTGGCCAGAACAACTCTCATTTCCTTAACCAAAGAGCACCAAATCCATTTTACAATATTTTTTCAGTTTCGAGCCTTTTGTCTGTCTGCTTTTTAATTATTCCGGTGTCAGTGAAAGATCATACCATCGGAAAAGTTATATTCCAAACAGAAACAGAGGAAGTTTCTTCTTAACAATGCCTCTGTCACCTCCTGTCTTTCTTTACCCAGAGGAAACCCCTACAAGGATGAAAGTTGCCCCCTGTTCCATCCCTGCCTTGAGCCCCTGCTGTGCCTGGCCACATGAAGCCAAGACAGGGAGGTGAATATCTTTCGTATCTGTGACTCTCCAGTCACCAGAGGCCCCAATCCCTGCCCCCAGCCTGTTAACAGGCTGCCTTCTACTTGGCAGCGCTAATGCTGCAGGGCTTGCTTCTACTTTTCAGTCCCAAATTAACTGCTAAATTAATGGTCATCTTTTGATTTTCCTAAAATAACAACATGCTTCTTTTGGATTTAATTTCTCTACATTTTCTACCTCCATCCAGCTTTGTTTCTGACGGATACAGCATTTCAAATCATGCTCATCCATCCTCAGAGTTTCTTTCTCCTTCAGAAAATAACTAATCCACAGGTAAAATACAGCCTTATTTGCCACACGGGATATAATCAACTATCCCAAAACTGACCTTGTCATCTTCCCCCTGGACCTTGACTCTGGTACGGGATTCATCCCACCCAGTGCAGACATCTACAGTGGAACACCGTATCTGAGCTACCCACCACTGGGCTTCCTTAATACTCACAGGAGAAAAATTAATCATATCTCACAATTTGTGCACCCTATACTTAAGGGGACACTGGATGAATCACCATAAAAATGCTGATTCACTCCTTGATTTTGAAGGAAGCCTTCCTGTTTGCGGAGTAGGGACCCAGTGACTTCGCTATGAGCTTCACCAAGGACAACACAACTTCCTTTGGTCTGCTCTCATACACTTATTTTCTGTCATCTGCAGGTCTCCTTTCCGACTGCAGCAAAGTACATCCACCTGGATCGATTAAGGCAGGACGAAGAATGAGATCTACTCACCTGATGATCTCTATGCTGGGCCTGAGTTTGCTCCACTGGGTCCTAAATCCAGGACTGAAGATGCTCAATCCATGTGAATTTGTGGGCATACTGCTGCAACAACGGATAAAAACTGAGCAGGAGGAAAAGCTACCATGAACCATGGCAGAAGGTATCTGTTTCAGCCCCTCGGATAAAAAGGAGTGGAAGCAACTGAAGCTACAGGGCTGTTCCCAGGAACTCAGAGCCGTGAGCACGATGGACAACACGAGTCAGGTCCCAGTGTGAGAGCTGGGATGCGTCCCTCCGCACTGCAGGAGAAGAGGGTTGCCTTCTTCCCCCCTAACACAAAGGTGGTAGCAAAGGGAAGTCAAAGACCTGTATGAGTAGAAAACTTCAGGCCATCCGATAGGTTTCCTCCGATCCCTGTAGCATCTGAAGTGAGATTACAGATTTTTAGGTAAACAAGGAAAAGTAAGGTAGGTCTGAAATTACAGTTTTCATATCAGATAAAGTGCGTACAAAGGTTGTTGTTGGCGAGAGATTGAATCCCAGCTTCCTCTTCTGCTGCACAGAAAAACAATTTGGTTACAGCTTGTCTCAACCATATTTTGGTCTTAGTAGAAGAACCAGAAGAAAGAAAATTAATAATAAAATAAAATAATATTTTTATATTTTCATGTTTGTCTAAGCAGAGAGCATTTGAGGGGAACAGACATACTACACAAGTTGTTGCAGTTACAGTTAACTTCCATCATGGAAGAGGACAACTCCTTTACAATATGTGAGGGCAGGGACGTTAAACTCCCTGCTGTGATTTACTGTGAGAGCAGCTCTATTAAAATCATTGAAGGATAACCGTTAGAAACACTCATCAAGCATCACTGAAGAGAGTAAAGGAAAACCAAAGCCTAAATCCTGAACTACAACTTCTCCCCTTCTTCCTTAGCCAAAGACAGGCTTCCTGGAAGAACCATCAGGGAGCGATGTCCACGAAGTCAGGAAAACACCAGGTCAGCCATTTAGCATAACACCTCATTCACGAACTACAGAAATGGCAGGAGAAAGGGAGAAGGTCCACTCAAGGTCCACTCAGCAGATCAGCACAAGCATGGGAAGAGCAGTCAAGCCTGTTGCTGACAGTGTGCACTTGGGATCAGTAGCAGAGCCGAGGAGGACCGCAGCATGCCAGGGTCCCAGTGTCCTTCCTGCATTTACTATTCTGATCCTTGCAAAATACCTTATCCAAAGGACTGTCCCTGTAAGGGACACAAAGTACAGCTTTCCACAGACAGGAAATACTGTTATTGTGCTTAACTGTCACTTATCTCCCAGAGAATAGAAAACAAACATAACTTCTTATAGAGCCCCAGAGAACTGTAATTTGCCCAAATATGGGTGAGGGACAGTATTTGTTCAGTCTTGAAAACTTTAACAAGATGTCTACAATTAATCTCCCTAGTATTTTCACAGTTCTTTCTCCATAAATGAATATCCTTTTGCGAGCTCCTGGTTTTCCAGAATAAGAGCTATATTACCAGCATGCATATCTTTGATTACTAATTGCATAGGCAATAAACTCCTACCAGTACTCCCACTGTCACTTCAACACCACTACTGCAGCAAAATTTCCATTAAAGGAACCAGCTGATGACATGGAGCAAGTTACATGTACTGAGAGGATACTGTGACCTTTCAGTATTTATCTTTCTTATGCAACTTCAGTTATTGATGAGGGCAACAGAGGCATCTGCATCCCTGAAGAAACAGGGTGGCAGACAGTCAGAAAAATTCATGTAGAGATGACTTTTGCAATCAGCCAAGCTAAAAATATTCATCCCCCGTTCACACATGCAAGATTTGGGCTGCACTAGCTGAAGCCAGCTGGCTGTTAGCAAAAGCAGCAGTGTTTTATGTGGCAGTGCCCCTGGGGCTAAGGACAGGTAAAGCTCACAGGAAGACTCAAAACCTCTCATTAAGTTATCTGATCTGGCACACAGCTCTGGAGCAAATTTTTATTTCCTCCAAACTCACTCAGGGGTCATGAAACCCACAGCAACAAGCCAAACTGCCTGCATTGGCAATACACAGTGGGCAGTGTCAGAGCAGATCTTGGGTAATGGGAGCAGCAGGCCCCTGGCAGGTCTTCCAAGGAAAATAGATCTGAATGACAAAGTTCTGGTTTTCCTCTGACAAATGGTGACTGCACCCTTCCCTGAGCGGAAAGACTGTGATAAGGAGAAATAAACATCATTAGTTTCTTCTGAAACACTCGGGAGCTTGCAAAGGTTCTTGGAATAACGAGCGGGCACAACACAGCTTTTCAAGTGCCAAAAAGAGGTTTTAATATACTTCCTTTCCAAAAAATATTTTTTTCCTACCACTTCATCTTTGTTTTCCCTGAATTTATTGCAAATGTAATTTTGTTCCCAGAAGGTTATATCTGTAGTGGATGAAGGGCTGTATTCTGGGTGTGGCGCACATCGAGAGATACCCTACAATTTTCACAGACACATAGGTTTCTGTGTCACTTCTTGATTGCTTTACTATGTCCAAACCACAGGCTCAGTCTCTGTCAACAGTCACAGAAAGAGGAGGGGGGTGCAGACGGGCAACTGGCCCCAGAAATGCAGACAGGGGCTGAGCTGGGCATGGCCAGGGCACAGCCACACGCCACCCACTGGGATTAAATACTTTGGTTTAGGTTGGCAATGTGCTAAACTGGGTCCAACCACTTTAGGGAGGGAAAAATAAATAAAGTTTGCAACATCTCCAGGAGGCGTATGAAAACAGCATTTTTGTCTAAAAAAAACCCAAAAGGTATTTGGCAGCTCTGTCCAGATAATTGTGCGCTCTGGGAGACCCCAGAGGAGGAGGATGTTTATAATGCTGGTCAGTGGTACATACCTGTCATGTTTAATGCAGTCTTCATAAATAATCTGTTGACTTTTTTCCATGAGAAAACTTTTCAGAGTTTGCCTCCTCCTAAGTTGTCCTAAAAAGTTGACAGAAAAAAATATTTTCTGATAAAGATGATAATTTTTTTTTTTCAGACAGATTGTTCTGATGTAGCAAAGAATGAAAAGTTAATTCTGTGGGACTGTAAGGTTTAATTTCCTCTTTATCTGAATAGGTGTTTTATTATTTCATTTGAAAGTGTTATTTTAACTCATGCACAGCTGTTGTCCCTCAGCAGGGTTTGATCCTGGTACACAGCAGTCAATTACCAAACACAAAGCTGAGATTCCACGTTTGAAACTCTATTCAGTTCTGTGCAGTAAGATAACCAGCTGCGGTTCATTTAGGTTGCCAGAGACAGGTAAGGTTGGCACTGTCTACTTTCTAATCTTGTAGTTAAATGCGCTGTTTTGTATTATGTTTCATTGCTCTGTGACGCCACTTCCATCCAGCCACCCCTGCACTCAACCATCCGTGCACATACTCATCCATCCATAGACTTATCCAGCCATGCAACTATTAATTCCCCCCCTCAATAGTATGGGCCTTATCCAGAGATCATACAGCTCTCACCTTTTTGGCTTTTTGCCAACTCCATAAAATAATCCTTATTGTCCCTATAACTGTGGTCCCTTCTAGTTCTCATGACCGACTGAGGTCGGGTAAAGATTGACTTAGATAGTCCAGTGCAGGGTGGGAGACGTCATGTTACACAGCAGCATACTATTGTAACAAGCAAGAGTATATCCATCACATTTAGCCAGTCAAAGTTTAGCAGTCATGCAGTTAACCATGAAAAATCAGCTTTGGTGTTTTTATGTATTTCTTGGACTAATGTGTGTAACTGTCCAGTCTTTTCTTCTACTAGTTGTGAATTGTCTGATAGATTAAAACAGCACATCCCGTTGAATTCATCACATCAGTGGTTATGTCTTAACAGAAGGTAATCTATAGCCGCTCTGTTTTCAAGAGTGGCTTCTCATAGCTCCACCATTTCTCCATGTAAGGATGCTATTGCTTGTGAGGTAAAGTTTATACCTTTTACTATCTACTTTCTAATCTTGTAGTTAAATGCTCTATCTGTTTTCTGTTATGGTTAATTGCTCTGTGACCCTACATCTATCCATCCTCTCCTGTAGTCATCCATCTGTGGACATATTCATCCATCCACCCACGGACTTATCCACCCATGCGACTACATGTCTTTCTTTTATATCTACTAACTAAGCAGCTACCATGTTACCGTATCAGCTGCTGCTTTAGAAGTGGTTGCCTTGGTTAAGAAACGAATGAGACCTTGAAAGGATAGGGCAAATAGGGCTTTTATGGTAAGCAAATAAATCTTCTGCCATCTTTAAGTTTGTATCATGGTAAAATCATTATCTTACTCCATGATGACTCAGGTTCCTTAAAGAAAGAGAAGACAAAGCTAGGAAGCCCTTTCAACCTGATTGCACATGGCTAATTTCCTGAGCCCTCAGTCTCTGACCCTCCACCAAGGAATAATGTCCACTGCCCCCAGGCACCCCTGCAGCTCTGGAGGGCTCTGCACACCCATGTCCTCTTTCTCAGGAGGTAGGAGGAGATGGGAAGCTATAGGCCTCTGAAGCGTTCAGAGCACTGAAAAAATCACTGAAAACCACATTTTGAACAACCGAAATAGATGAGCATTGTCTGTTCTAGTCAGTGAATAAGGGAGAGACCCATGGGGAAAATGTCAGTTGAGACTGCTCATTCACACACCTAGGGAGGCCAAATTAAAATTACATACGTGAGCTTTTCATTCCATCATTTCGTAACTTCCATTTACATGAGGGTATAATGCTGGTTTTCCTATTATTCATCTTGTTATCTGGGTAAGGTACTTCTTTTAGGATCTCCTTTCTGCTTTTTAATTTCAGGGGCAGATGGTGCTGTCTCTGGCCATACCTTGCTCTTTTCCGTTCTTCATGCAATTAGTTTCAAACACACAACACATAAAATCAATTCAAAAACCCTTTTCCTGTGCATTACCTGACAGCCATTCATTGGTGGGATCCTTGTTGCCTGTTCCCGTTAGTCTTGCCAATAAAGTAACCAAAATCATGATTCATGAATTTAGGACAAACACTGTCTTTCCCGTTGCCCTCTGTGAACTACTTTGCAACAGCACCCTGAGGGCAGGGGGCTTCCCTTTCAGCTCCCAAAACCAGATTTGGGGCCTCACTGAGTATTTCATGGCACCACCAGACAAATTCTGGTCCAAGCTAGTCCAAGAAACTAAATAAGTTGCAGACAAATATGAATGCAGTTACTTGCTATGAAGCACCTGGGCTTGGACATTTTGAGTACAGCTTTCAGAAAGTCCCCCCTCCTCCCAAGAAATCTAAGTACTTACGCAGTTTAATGAATATAAGCCTTTAAAACACCCACTGCTTTAAATAGGATATAGAAGAGCGGATCTCCTTGGGGATTTCACTCAACTCCATATTAGGCCAGCCAGGAAATGTTACCCGTATCATACATTATTTTTGGCCTTAAAATGACACCAACTGGCAAGCTAGGAGCGGTTTTGCTGAATATCTTAAAGTAAACAGAAATGAGCAATTTTTCCTAAACACTAACAATGCATCAAAGAAAAGGACATGCAGAATACAGAATTCAATACAGAACAAGTCTTGCAGGACAGTTCAGAAAATGTCGATACATAAGTCTAAATTTAGTTTTAGTGAGGCTGTCATGTCTTCATGAAGAGCAGTGCAGCTCAGCTCTCACATACTTTGTTGGTCATCTTTACTAGGGACATGACCTCTGTAGGATTGAATGTCCATGTCAATGCAGTGGGTTTCACATAAGGCAGCCCGAGTATGCATTCTCATACAAAAAAAAAAAAAAGATGTTCTTTATGGCTCTTAAAGATTGAACTTATCACCAATCTCAACTGAACATCACATGAATAATATTTTAATACCATAAATGTCTCAGGTAAACATATTTCTAGCTAACAGACAAGAAAATTCTCCTGGGTAGCTGGGTTGAAGCAAGGATGAAGAAATAGGTCTTATATCTTCACATTTAAGCACAGAAAGAACTTGTGCTCCATCTCAGTAGGCACACACATTTTTTCGCATGGAAGTTCTTGCCAAACTGTGGAAATTGTTAAGAGATTGCGTAATGGATGTCAATGTTCTGTGCTGCTTGGGGCTTGGAACTTCAGTGGATGTTAAATTTAGATTCATTTTAAACAAAAACCAAGATTATATATGAATCCCATAACTTATGAGTTAACTTTTTCCCACTTTTCCCTCCCATGCATTAGAATAATTTACCAACTTTGAGGTTCAGTAGTAAGTCAGTAATACAGTAAACAAACTCCATGCAAGTAAATTAGCACAATTACTATTTCCGGAAATTGGAGGCTGCTGGCTTGCCAGCTATGTAAAAAGAAATAGGTTTATATTTTGTCTAAATAAATATTTGATGACAATACACAGTAACAGGAAAACAGTTACCTGTTTTAGAGACAGGTACAGCCTTGTAGCTAACTTTGGCAAAACACTGGGATTCTCGGATCTGTATCCTCTTTGGGACCTACTTAAATGCAGACTTTCTCTGGAGTTTCCTGTAATCCATCAATTTGACAATCTTTCCTGGAATGACAGTTTAATAATATCAGTCTGATATTTATGCAGGCTGTCATTCTTATTGAAGGAGAATTGAATGCAACTGCCCTAATTAGATGCTGACCAGCTTTGGGAATATAGATGTGTGATAACTTCCTGAACAGAAAAGAATAGAACAGAACAGAATAGTTCAGTTGGAAAGGGCTACCTTCTGACCACTTCAGAGCTGACCAAAGAGCATGTCCAAATGTCTTTTAAACACTCTGCAAGCGTTTGTCTGCAAGTGTCCCTCTGCAAAGCCTCTTGTCTCCTTTGAACAGTCAACAGCACCTCCCAGTATCATCAGCAAACTTGCTAATTGTGCATTCAACTCCTGCATCTAGATCATCGATAAATGTATTAAACAGGAACTGGCATAAATATATTGAACATTAAGCATAAATATATTAAACAGAATTGAGCCCTGGGGAATACCACTGGTGACTGGTCGCCAGCTGGACATAGCCTGATTTGCTACAACCCTTTGAGCTCTTCAACCCTTCAGCCAGGTCTTCACTGAGTGCACCATGTACCTGCTCATCTTACAGATGGACAGCTATGTCCAGAAGGATGTTATGAGGGACAGTATCCAATTAGGGCCTTACTACAATCCAGAGAAACTACTTCCACTGTTGTATGTTGGTGTACAAGCATTTCAGATTAACAAAATAAGCATTTTGGTGAACAGGAGCACAAAACCTAAGGACTGATATTTTAATCAACTATTTAAAAAAAGAACTTCCTATAGGCTGGCAGGGCAGGATTGAAACCTCAAAACATGCCCCCGAGTAATATAATATTGTTTGATATAAATGCATAAAACACCCCAGATTTTTTACTGACAAGTAAAGGTGAGCAGTGTGCTTAGTTCAGTGTTAGCTCTCTTTAAAAACATACCAGGAGCAGAACAACAACTGAGGTGGATGACCATTTAGCCTTGACTGGCAACTGAGGATTGTTATGACATAGTCACCATATACCTAGTGACTCCCTTTTTGCACCTCTCCCTCTTTGTGGGTCCTAATAATGTGCTGTCAAACTTAGCCTTCAAAAGACCTCCCAGAAGTCTAAGAATGCCTCAGCCTGCCTCTGTGCAGGAGCTTTGTATAAAGATAGGGAAGGGACTAATGCTTACCAGATTCATAATCCCTGGAAAGAGGGGTTTGCCATTGGTTTCTAATATACAGTCACTGTTCATAGGCATCCCAGGAATGTATATAAAATGACATAAATTATGGATTACGCACTGCATCACTGCCACTCCAGGACTTCAGTATAGCTGCATTTACATAAGAAAAAGCAGAATGTGATACTATACTAGCTCTCTGAAAATATTTCCATTATCTTGCCAAAATTAATTGTTTTTCTATAATCGTTTATTTCCCATAATAAACCTCAATGGATACTGGCACAAAATGTTTCTTATGAGAAAACACATACAAAAACCAAAAAAAAAACCCTAACAAAACCCCACACCGGAAAAAACAAAGAAACTTACAGTTTGTGACATTTAATCTGAGTTTCTCAGATCTGGAAGTGGAATACTTTAAGATGTTAACAGTGGAAAGAATAGGTGGTGCCATGTTTTTTTCTCTGATGGGGTGTGAGTCACTCGGATAAAAATCATCAGTGAAATATCAGGATGTATATATCTTTTCATCATGTTTACAGTAGCAGGTTCTGGAAAAATGGGACTCACACTTTTGGGCCTTTAAACTGTAAAAATATTTTTTGAGCTCTTTTTTTTTTTTTCTTTAATAAATCCTCATCTAAAGGATGGCCTGATAACTCAGCAAAATCAACGGGAGGTACTGGTCTAACCACATCCTCACAGCATGTTTGTCCGTGGCTGAAAATAAATGGTACGAGGCCTCCCTTTGACCTGTGTCCCTACATCCTTCTTCAGCCCAAACCAAACCTTTCCATTCACAACCAACCACTATTAAATCTGCCCATACAGATCTGTGGGCACCCTAGCAGTACTGCCAAAATGTATGAAATCAACTGGGAACCAAAATATACATCGTTCAGTTGTTTCCACCTCACTATCTTTAACCTTTGGCCATGACAGGTTACAAATATGATAGCAAGTGAACAGTCAAAAAGGCAAACAAAGTATGAAGTGGGGAAAAAAAAAAGAAAGTGTGGACAGTGAGAAAAATTAAGACACAAGGACAGAGGAGATAAAAGATGGGGAAGATAGAAAAAACCTGTCTGTGAACCTGCACCGTGAAGGTCACCATATATGTTCCTATCGTACCTATACCAGCAACTTGCTGTGGCTCTCACTCCCCTTCCCCTCCAAATCAATTCTTGTGAGCTAAAACTCACAGCTGCACATTCTGTTCCTTCATGGTAATTTTCAGACACATTCCCTGGCTTTAGGCAGTGAAAGCTACAAAATAAGAAAATAACTTGGCAACCAACCCCTCCTCTCCTCCCCCCCGCCATCTCTCATCCTCCCTTACGCAGCACTCTGCTTCTAGGAAGTTAGTGGTAGCCAGTAGAAACCTTTAGAAAAAAAACAAAGGATGGGAGTTAACCGTTTAGGAAGTTTTGCTACAAGACTAAAAGAGTTCAGCCATTCCCATCCCCCTCTGGACTTGGTCACTATATCAACAGCATTGCTCACAGGCAGCAAGGCAAGCTGGTGGGTCTCACCTCTTCCTGTGCAACTGCTTGGGAAGGGAAAAAGACATGCTGTGAAGAGAGTCTGAACTTTCTCAGGATGTGGGAAAGTCGAGGGGCCGCTGGCAGTTCATTCTCTGGAGATCATGGAGCAGAAAGAAAACAAACACTCAAAATTAGGATTAAATTCAATTCAATTCAAAAAAAATTAATTCCTACCCCCATGGGACAAAAGAATCTTTCTTCCAAGTCAGGACAGAGAAGCATCATTCTTAGTACTTTTCCTTTTCTGCACTACACTGTTTCAATCACATATAGCACAAATAAGATGAGAAAGAAGAGTTAGATCTCCACATTAATAACCAAAGATTTTTTTCCAGTCTAAACCCACTGGGTTTACACACCTGAGTTATGTCACATCTCTCTCTTATAGGGAGACTGGCAGTACTTTTCATATTGCATCTTCTACATTAAAATCTTTTCCTCCCAGAAGAATCAGTGGACTGAGGACTTCCCCACTGCCTGCTAGGAGAGACTAAAATGTACAATTGTATCAAAATCAGACATTTTTCTCCTGGAAAACAAAATATCCTGGACAATATGGACTCACTGCACATGCAGAGAGCTGCTGTATGACACAGGGGCAGTTGTACTCCAGAAGCTGCTTACTGGGGGTCCTTTAAGATGGTCCCAGGCCATGCAGATACATCTTCGACCGGGTTTAAATACTTGGTTTCTTAGAGAAGTCAACTTCCTGACGTGCCTTTTGGTGGATTTGGCCTTCCTTTTTTTTATACTTGGGTAGAGTGTGTCTTTAGAAAGGCAGTGATTGGTTCAAGTTAGCACAAGGGAAGGAGGAGGGAAGTCCTCTTTTTCTTGGAAGTAACTACCTCTGTTCTAGAAAAGAGAGCTCCAGCCTGAAAGCTATTACGCAGAAGGAGAATCCCAGTGAAGAGTCCAGGACCTGCATCCCCTAAAGAAAACACCACGAGTTGCTGAGAGCAGACAAGGAGCTGCTAGAAGGTACTGTGCAAAATCTGATGCAATCCAGACATGGAATTGTCTGAAATCAAACCTGGAAGCATGGGCCTGCCTACAAGGACACCATGAAGTGGTAACAAGCTGTACACAGGCCCTTTATTTCTGTCTGTCACCTCACTTTTCCCTTTTTAGAAGGTGAAGTTTGCTTGTTTAGATACTAACCCAAACCTACATTTTTGAATTTAAAAGTTATTCTGGTTTTCAAGGGAAGAACTTGTCTAGGAAAAAGATCTACTCAGAGTAACCTCAAAGCTGGATTAATCTCAGGATCATGTCACAGAAGTCAGCAAATTGCACAGAAAGTTAGGTAGTAGTTGTATATTCGTATGTACATAACTTAAAACAGAGTATAAACAAAGAACCACACAAAGAAGTGGCCTCCCTGGGTTCCTCTTCATGAAGTTAAACTCTCCCTGCAATTCTCCCTAATTCCTGTGTCTGTTTGTGTTTGCTACTCACCATAGTTCCTCTTCTGTTCTCCAGCCCAGTGTGGATGGCACCTCATGTCATTCAGGGCAGATTCAGGATCATGTCTTTGCCCTGGGGAGTTGGCTTCACCATCACCCGTCTCTCAGTGCTCTGAAGACAAGGACGTAGAGTAGTGTGGAGGTTCTTCTCAACTCTTCCTTTAAGACAATCCCTCTTCATGTAAGGTAAGAGAAAGTGAGGCAACTCCATTTCCAAATAGTTACTAGTTTGGAAATGCCACTGAGAAAGGAGATTCATAAAAAAAAAAATGCAACCTCTACCTGAAGTCTCAGCACAGCTTATTTGGTTTGTTGTACGTCCTAATCACTGCTATCTTTTTCCCCCTCTATTGTAGTCTCTTACCTTCAACCAGAGCTGCAAATCAGAATATGTAGAATTTTACATTACTTAATATTGTTCACAAGCTATCTATTCTTTAACATAAAACATTTTCACAGCATTTTATAAAGGTAAAATAAAACATTATGGAACACTTTAAGTTAAAGAATTATTAAACCTTGAAATATGTTTCTCTCAAAATATTTATTTATTCCACTGAAGGTACCTTGCACCATTTCAGTGGGAAAGACAAAAAACACAATTGTTTATATTTAGCCTATTATTGGAAGCAAAACTTCTGGCAGTAAAGATGATGAAATAAATCTTTTTTTGACTTAACATTATTGACACTGTGACAAGATGAATAAAAACTCTTTATTTTTAAAATAGAACGTACCATATACATGTCTACCAGCAGAGAAGAATGATTTATAAACGTCTGGACTAAGACAGAGAGAGTTTTGGGACAGGGCTGTACCAACAGCCCCACTTCTCCTAAATGCCCGTTCAGGGGCATTTCCTCTTTGAGAAACAGCCCCAAGCTAATGGTTTTCTCAAAAAGATATCAATGCCTTTAAATCCTAACCACAGATCAAGTCTCTCTCCCAAATATTTCGTTGGGAAGGGTTAACAGATGCGTACGGATACAATCAATTACACATACGAAACAGGTAACTGTGTGAAAATTGTACCTGCCAAACCCCACTCTGTACTGGAATGGATTATAGACACCCCATTAAATCAGCCATCCTGTACACAGTGCAAGCAAAGAAAGCAAGGGTGTTAAATAAAGACTGCTCGCCCTATCTCAAGAGTGGTGTAAATCTACTGAGCAGAGGATTTACAACTTGCATTGAATAATTTGTCATATTATCCACATAATGCTAATTAGGCTGATAGCAATAAGTTCATGCCTATTGTTTACCACTTATCCCCTCAAATTTTCAGGCTTATAAAAAGGCCATAAAGAGCAGAAGAAATAATTGCGTGTTTTCCGGGAACATCTCCCCTCACATACTAAAATACCAACCCTTCAGCTAAAATAAAAAAGAGCTTCCTTTCCTTGAGAAAGGAAGACTCTGCAGCAGAAACGTCACTTTAAACAAAAGGGAAAACAGTTCTGAGGAGTGGTTTCAGGAAACCAGAAATCTGTTCCAGTCAGTCCAGTTAGCTGCTTAAATCATTTGAGGTTTCCACATCCAGCGTTTCGCTATGGCTCTGCCTTCTCCACTTTTAGCGTAACACTTTTTCTAGATAACAGGGCGCCCATACAGCTATCTAGGACTGATTTTACTCCTAGGTTCTTTACATTGGCTAGATTAGCATGCAAAGCTGTGTCAAAAGGGAAAGGGAAAAAAATCTCTGGGTTGGCTAGCAAAGACAGTTCCTACTCCCGTGGGAATGGAGAGATTTTTCCATAGATGGGAGTGCTGCTTACATGCCAAAAAATAAAGGCATAACGAGGCTCTTTATACCAACTATTAGGGATGACATTTATCCCAGGGAAGAGAGTTTTCTCTTTCCCAAATCCAACATCAGAGTAACATCTCTCACTCAAATCTGGCCTAACAGCAGTAACAATAATGTGCCTGAAGACTCAGAGTCCAGATCTCATGTGAACCTGAGCAGCTAAGGCCAGTGCAGGGCTCAAAAAACTAAGTCTTTGCAGTTCCAAGAAGCACTTCATGGGAAACACAACTGGGAGACTTTGGCAAAAACCTCAACCTTGGGTGTTAAACAAGGTCACGCTGAGTAACTGCTGCAGCCTGATGTTGTAGGTCTGTCACAGGGCTTCATACAACCTCCACTCCCTTACCGATTTGGAGAGGGCAGGACCCCTTTATGAAAAAAAAAAAAAAAAAATCAGCTAGCTGAAATCCCCAGCTACCTAATATAAATTAAACTTAACACTAGTGCAACAGTGGTGAGAGTACACTTTCCTTTTTCTCCACGGTGGAATACAGATCATCACTCACTCTCCAGGGTGAAACACTCAATCAGGCCCACAGTCACACATGCTCTTTTTTCCATGCCTCTTGATGGGACACTCATGCAGCTCAGCAAGGGAGAAGACAAGTCAGCGGGCTCCACACAAGCTCCAGGCGTGTGCCCAGTGCACCAGCAAAGATCTGGGCTGTGTGGAGCCCCTGCAGACAGACAGACAGTCATCTCTGCTTTCTTCAAGGTCTGTCTACTAGTGTCTGGGTTATTTGCCTTTCCCTGGAGAGGGCTGCCTTCTGGTTTGGAAACAAAGGACAAGCTTTCGCTGCAGCTTGTTTTACTGTATAGCTACTGTGACCCAGGGAGATGATAACGCCTTCACGTGATGGAGCGGCCACCGTGAACTCATGGGTATCACAAAGAGGAAGGGAACGGTCAGGTGGAGAGCGTGTCCAGATAAACAAGAAAATAGCACTTTTCAGGCAAAATCCGTTGCAAAGAACAAAAGAGGGGTCAGGAAGAGACTTGTCCAGGACTGAGAGGAAAAAGGGGTCAGGGAAGCCCGAACAGGAAAAGACAAAATCAAGAAAAAAGGAGCTGAAATCAGAAACATTTTAAGATTGGGTCAACTCAAATGTATAATCGCTCACTCGTGGTAAGTTTCCTTACCAAAATACATTAACTAATAGTCCTTAACCTACTGCTGCCAGAACAGGCAATCTGTCTGATACATGCTTCAGCTGCCAAGGAGTGACCGGCTTCAACTCCATTTCAAGTAAGCAGTGGGAAACACCCCGCTTCCTTTTGTCAGATTACTACACTCAGCTACATTGTTTTCCAGAACCAACTTCCCGGGCTGCAGCTAGTAAGGAAATCCATCCGTCCCCTCCGTTTCCTTGAGGAAACCCAGATTAGCAACACCAGAGCTGCAATCCTATTCTTTACTGCCCAGTTCTGTCTGTCCAGGCGGATACTCTTCCCTCTTGCAGGCAGAGTGACTCAAAGCACCAAGCTCCTGTCATTCCCATCTCCTTCGAGCCATCCCTACACATCCCATGGCAGAAGGACCCTCAGTCCCTGAGAGAGATACTGATCCTTTCAGCTCATGGAAACTGCAGATTGCCTCTCTTGCTTCAACATGAGGGTTTCAGGAGCTGGGGGGCTGGTTCAAAACTTGCTACCCACTCATTTTCCTACTAAGACAGGGTAGACAGTCTGCCTCAGACTCTGTCCAGGCAGATTTTTTTATTTTTTTTTTTAAGATAACGCATGAAAGTTGCTGAATGTCAGATGGCACACTTGCCAACCCAGCACCAGCACCAGTGAGCTTTTGGACCTGCTGGAAACACCATGAAGTGAGTTTCTTCTGGCACACAAGATGATCAGGCACACTATTAGGCAGCCGAATGTACAGAAATAGACCTGCAGAAGGCTGTGGAGGTTTCCAGCTGGATGTCATGAGATTAGGTCCATGGAAATAAAAATACCACATTCAAAATGAAAAATGGCATGAGGTCCCAGAGAGGAGGCAGCAGGTGATACCTATATACGGAAAGACAATATGGTTCACTGCACATGGTCTCAGGAAAACACTTTAAGCCTTTCCAGGTGATAAATACCGGTCATCAACAGGCAAATTCTCATCCACTGTGGATTCTGCTGCTAACTTCAGCCCATCTTAAGGGGAAAAAAATAAAATCCAGACAAAAAAACCCCATACATCCTCTTAGATTCAAAGTTTATCCTGCACTTCCTTCCTTGGCATCTTGTCATGCAGCAGACTTGAAAAAGAACAGCTGCCACTACGCTTTCGAAGCAAACAGCATTTTGGCTGGGAGGGCAGCAGCTGAGCAACACATGAGAGAAGTAAGCAGGCACATGGGACAACAGGACAGGGTAGAAATCACCTGGTAGCATCCAGAAAGCCTACTTTTCAGACTTCGGAAGTGGAACTATGTTGTGCAGAAGCAAAAAAGCTGAGGTAAGGATGCAGAAAAAAACCTCAAGCACGAATTTGCCACTTCTTCAGAGACAGATGGAGCAGCTGCCCCGACCTCAGGCTGGGTGGTCAGTGTGGCCAGACAATGAGAAAACACTTGAGGCAAAAAGTCATCCTCATAGTGCCATCAGATGTGATACTTTTTTTTTTTTTCTTTGCAAACTCCCTCTTTCTTAAAAACTCAGCCCTGCCTGCTGGGGTTTTGAAGACCCTCTCTTTATCACCATGGCTATGCATAGAAATTGTTATCTCTAGCAGACACTTCACCTTCCTGCCCTGTGTGTCAGCACAACTCAAGACCCAGAATAATGGCGTGCCTGGGACAAAAAGCACACAAACAGAGGACACAGCTGTAGGAACTAAACAATTCATTGTGACTTGAAAACAAAAGCAAACATCTTAACAGGCTCTGAGGAGTAGGTTGTCAGCCAAAAAAAGCAGCCATTTACAGAGAATCCTTGAGGTTTCCCTGAGGAAACTGCTACTCTGCATTTGTTGACCTTTTGTTGAGTTAAGAGTAGCCAATCCTACTTTCTCTAAGGTCATTCAACCCTGCTATGGTACCTCAGCTCCAGCCCTCCCTGTTTGGCTCCTGCTCCGCTCTGCCAGCACAACTCACCTCATGACTGGTGGGCCAAGCAACACTTTACCCTGCTCTGCCAAGAGCTCCTAGGCCATGGCAAGCAGCCCTTCTGTTCTTCGACCTGGGAAAAGCAGTTTGCCGTGCACCATGCTCAGGGTAGTGCTGCTGTCTTGCTACCTTCCCTTTATTCATGGAGAGGTGACCTGACTAATCTCAGAATGCCAAACTCCCAGGAGAAGAAACTACTAATTCCCACCACTCAGGGAGGTACACCTGCAATGAGACTTGCCCTTCTGGCCAGCATCTAGGAGGAAGTTCTTCAGAAACCATCAATAACAACCATTCGTTTCCCTGAAAAATCAAGAGTGAGAATTTATGTTGCAATCTCAAAACCTCTGGAAATCACTGCCCATTCCATTTCATCAAATCAACTGATAGAGCTCAGACAAGCAATAAACTGCTGCCTTTCACTGGTATTGCAAGACCTAGAACATAATCCCATGCGCTCAGCTCCTTTAGGGAGATGACTTCATTGCCATGTCCTGCTAACTAGATCCAAGTTTCTCACTATCACAACTTTTAAATTATATTGCAAGCTGACGCCATGACTAACAAAAATTATTGTGGTTTCACAATTCCCCTCAAAACTTCACGTCTTAAAGAATACACCAGGTCACTACTGCCTTTCCCAAAGGAATCATTCATGCACTTAGAGCTCATGCATGATGCTTCTCTTATGGATTTATAAAAGCTCACAAGCAGCGTGCTACAAATGAAAGGAATCATGTGGCCTTATGTTCAAAGTTCCTTTATTTGACTTCTTTTCAACAAACACAAGTACAGAAATTAGGACAGCTGTACGTCAGTAGAGCACGTAACTTCAGATAAAGAATCATTAAGCAACAAACATGACCAACAATGCTAGTAAAAATATAAAATACAATTTTTTTTGTTGACAGAAGTATTTTTCAAACCTGAAGTAAACCGCAGCACTGCTGTGGTCAAAAATACCTCCGTAAATTTATCTCAAAAGTTGTTTTACTTAATTGTTTTTTTAAGAAAAAAAACGCCAAACTACCTTAAAAACCCTCTTAAAGTCCCACTATCTGTACAGAAAGGAAGCAAAGCGTAAATCAAAACTATAAAAAAAAAAGTCCCAACTTGCAATGAAATGTTTCCGGTATCCCAAACAAGTAGAAGAAAAAAAACAATGGACCAGTTGGTGTTTTGGCTAGATCAGTTTGTGGCTTTTGTTTTGTTTTGTTTTTTTTTAATTAGAAAAAGTGAAATATATAAATAAACAATTCATATTGCACCTACAACAGTAACAGCAAGTATCACCCCTCACGTCCTCCGTAATACATACGGACACATATGCGCACACACACACACGCCTTTTTGCCATGCTCTAGAGAGGCCGCTGCTCTGAAACCAATGAAATATTGGTCCTGAACACTTGGTCATAAGTCTTGCATCTGCTCGATCTTCTCTGTTGATTTTTTAGATTGACAGTTTATACTCTTGGTAAACATATGACACAAAAAGCACGATCCGTAACACTATGCACGTAGTAAAAGGGAATATTTCAGACGCACAAACAAATGCTAATCAAATCTGAAAGACAACAGGATACGGGTAGCGATCTCAACGCGATGAAAAACACTAAGAGTGAGAAACCCCTTAAACACTAGCACTTGTCAGCAGAATGAAAGTCACCAGAGTCCTCCTTGCGGTCCTCCCGCCTGTCTATTCTGTCATTAAAACAGAGTCACAGAGTCGGTATGCCCAGGGGTAGGTTTGTTTGTAGGAACCTTCACCCCGTGATGCCGGCACAGAGCCCCAGCGAGACACCGGGAGGCAGAGGGCACGCCGAGGGTCCCACCCCTCACAACGAGAAGAGATGCAAGGCAATGCCCCGAGAGCTCTGCTCTCACAGGCAGCCTGCTGTCACCCGACAGGCAGGGGACACAGGAACTGGAGCATTAAGCCTGGGAATGAGCAGATCTGCAGGCTTGGGCAGTGAGGAACAACCAGGGGCTGGGGGGAGCGAGGGGCTCTGATCCTGCCTGGGACAGGAGCAGAGTTAGGTCCCAGCTCATAAGAGTAGTGTGGTGTCTTTCTCTGCTACCAAAAACATGACAAAGTAGTAAATTCTGCCTCTCTAAAATTCCCCACTGATACCCTTAAATTCACAGCAGTGACACACGATAGCAAGCTCAGAGTGTAACATCCCACACAACAAGGTCCAAGTATGGAATAATGACTTTTAGTCAGCAGAGCAATTTGTCTGTGTTTAAAGAGACATAACCAAAAAGGCCAAAGTCAGGGGACAGGGACCATCTTTTGCATAAGATGACCATAAGAGCTATCGACAAACCTAGGCCGTGCATTTTGACAGCTAAGCAAGGGCTGGGCCAGGATATTAACAGAGTTATTTCATTAAAAACAGAAAGAGAATGACAGCAAAACAGAAAGAAAAGGAAAGATGGAGATGGCAATGCTTCCACTACCAGGCTTTGCTTCCATCTCCTCCTCACTCATGTATTAAAAAAAAAATCCACCACCTCAGGATTTGAAAGAAAAGCCAAATAAAATTTGGAAAGAACAGCCAAAATAAATTACTTATAACTTTTCTTTCCAAACTGTGGCAGCTACTGCCTCTAATCACCAACCTTCTGGAATCCTACTGCTCTCCCCCAATAATTTTGGCAGATTTGGTGTGGTTTGAGTCCTGTGGTTTTGAGTCTAGCAGGCCTCTCCAGAGAGAGTTAAGCAATACTGTCATTGGCATGTTCATGTGTACACTGAGGAAAAGGAGTCGGATCACCTGGATAAGAGAAGGAAAACCTGATGTCAGGAAGAGGGCAATGAAGGAAGAGTGGCTGCAAGCGAAATTGCAGACAGATGTTTGTAAAAATTAAAACCCCCTTTACTGTGAGAGCAATTAGGCACTGGAAGAGCATCCCCAGAAAGCTTGCGGAGCCTCCATCCATGGACATTTTCAAAGCTCAACTGGAAGAAGGCAAATACATTTCACACACTAGCAGCACCAAGAGTGGCTCGAGCAAAGCAGATTTTGCCTGGCAGCAGAGGACCAGACTAAGCGGTACCTCTTTATGAATGAGTGCCTAGACTGGATAACAAATACTGTGCTAGTCTTTTCAGCGGTTGACTCAGTGTCTAGGAAGTGTATACGATGCATTTTCTTTTTCATTACTGTTTCTCTCCAGCCAGTCAAGTCAGTAAGTGGAATGTTGACTTCAGGCTGCTGGGCTGTAATGATCTGGTAGGTGAACAGAAATCCTCTAGGATCCTAGAAAATAAAGAAAAAAAAAAAAACAAAACAGGAAAGTGGATTAATTGTGTTGCTGCCTAAGCCTTGGTGAGCAGGCTGCCTGCTGTTGGGTGGAGGGGGAGTGAGGACAAATGCACAGTGGGGAAGGTGGGGAGGAATAGTTTCAAACTGCCCTTTGGTGAACAACCGTAGGACTTCTCCTGCTGTACGAGTAGCACACCTTCCTAAACCACAATGGAAAAGGTTTCAGTCTGTGTTCCCCCTTGCTTCCTTTGTTCACAACAAATTTAAGGTAAGGTATCACCTAAGAAGACACCTTACCTTTAAGAGCACAGGCACACGCCTGCCACACAAAGTGTCCTTACACAAAAGGATCTGTATGCCTGAACCCAGAATACCTGAGCGCAGCACCGCTTGCCCGGAGGACAGCAGGAGATGCCTGCAGAGCCACAGGCAGCACCGTTGCCAGCGGGCAGTAGGCACTCCATCCAGCTTGCCCCACACCGACAATATCCCCCTGCCAACTTCTCAAAATGGACACTCTAAGGGATATTCAGCCCTCTTTTTTTTTTTTTTTTTACGCTCCAAGGAGGAATAGCCTTAAAAGTGGTGGGGAAAAAAAATACACTCTTTTATTCTTAATCAACAGAAATTCCTTTGGGAGTATATTTATGAGAAAGACCGAAAACAAGTTATGAAAATGTCATGCTATGCACTATATAACAGCATTTTCTCCCTGCGTGGGGATAAAGTACCCAGCTCACCAGCACCCCATTCAAAGCCATTTACTACCAGCAGAAGGGCAGGAACAGGCTTACAAATCATTTGGCCTTGGGAGGCAGCCAAGTGACCTTGCTTGGCAGTAGCTGCCAAAAGTATCTGCCAGTGCAGATGGAAGTACACTATTGAAAAAGGTGTTTTACAACCCACGTAGTTTATATTACACAAGATACCAATTTACATGTGAAGTTCGGTTTATGATCGCTGAAGAAAAACTGGCAGTTTTTACAGTACAAACACAACAACAAACACTTCTTTTTAAGTCAACTAATGAAACCAGAGAAGGAGAAAACAGAATTACCTTGGAAGAATTAAATCAAAGCTTCTTCTTGCCTGGTGGTTTCAAGCACTAAGATTTAAAGATCAGTCCAGCTTACAGTATTCTATAAAAGGCAGCTGTGAGGTTTTTTTTGTCTCTCCCTCTCCAAAAATTGTCTTCCCACCCTAAAGTTATTCTAAATCACTCTACAGTTCTGATTACGGTGCCAAGAAACAATGGGCTGAAGAGATGAGGATAAATAAAAGACTCTTAGCTTTTGCCCTTCTGGTATTTGGAGCACTCTCTAGGGACACATGGTGGCCTGCCTTCAGCCAGCTTGCCGGCTATTCCGCTCTTCCTTATCCTATTGCTTTAAACAGCAAATAGCAGCCAGCCCTCCTCAGAGACCTGGAGGAGATCTACACATCAGGATGAAGTTTGCACATCGTACCATAACATGTATAAGGGCTATGAAGATGATTCACGGGAATAGATTATTTCTCTTATGAGGAGAGGCTGAGAGACCTGGGTCTGTTTAGGCTGGAGAAGAGAAGACTGAGAGAGGGTCTCGTCAATGCTTATCAGTATCTAAAGGGTGGGTGGGTGTCAAGAGGATGTCTTTTCAGTGGGGCCCAGTGACAAGACAAGGGGCAACTGGCACAAGATGGAACATAGAAAATTCCGTCTGAACACAAGGAAAAATTTTGTTACTTTGAAGGTGCCAGAGCACTGGAACAGGCTGCTCAACACAAGGAAAAATTTTGTTGCTTTGAAGGTGCCAGAGCACTGGAACAGGCTGTTCAGAGATGTTGTGGAGTCTCCTTCTCTGGAGATATTCAAAACCCACCTGAATGCATTCCTGTCCAACCTGCTCTAGGTGAACCTGCTTTGGCAGGGGGGTTGGACTAGACGATGTCTGGAAGGTCCTTTCCAACCCCTACCACTCTGTGATTCTGTCCTTATGGTGGAAATTTGGAAAGATAATCTTCGAAGCCGTTCTTGCCTTCAGGTAAATGCTGGAGCAGCAAGCATGTGGTGGCACTCACTGCTTATGCTGCACAGCACCATCAGCCAGCCCTGAAGCTGACGGTGGCCATCTGAACCACTGCTACACAGCACACACCAGAACCTTCCCTCTGCCTCAACGTAGGCATGGCTTGAGGTTCACTTCCTTGCATCTCTCAAAAATTTAATAAGGTACCTTGAAAGTCACTGGACAATTGTAGTGTCCCTTTTTGAATGGGGAAATCAGCAGCTGAGTGCAAAGCCTTACCACATATTAAAACAGCAGAAAAAATTAAAATTACATTTCCAAGCAAAAGACATGGAATGGGCATGACAAATTTTCAGAATGAATATTAATCACTACTTTTATGTGGCTTTGAATCACATGAGGCTTTTAATCACCTTCCTAATCACCCCACATACAGCCAAAGTACTTTGCAAAGGAAAAACATTTCACAATCAAGCACATAAATAATTCTTACCAAGTAAGTAAATGAGAAATTGAAACAGCAAGGCAACTATTCAGATATCACAAAAGTGCTATTTTTTCCTCCCTTCCAGCTTCCAGCCATTTTATTTCTAGTTATACACAAACCCCTATTGTCAGAATGAAACGGAGAATGAAGAACTGGAAAATTACTTCATAATGAAATACGAACTATGATGCACAGGTCAGAAATTGTGTTAATCACACATAGTAAAGGCCTCCTTGTTTGCAAAGAAAGGGCTTCATTTTTAGTAGCCTATACTTCGACACCTCTCTTTATACGGGGAGGACAATATCTGAGATGTTTCGTACATTGCTACCTTCATACTGTCAGTAGCAAATGGGATTTATTTCATCCTTCCAGACAAAAGCCCAAGCCGTGCTCCAGGAGACGTGAATTGATCCACACACCTTCCCCTCCTTCCTCCTCTACCACTCCTTCTCCTGGCTTTTCTCCAAAATGAGAAACACGATGTGGAGCGTGCTTTCCCCAGCAAAACATGCTGGGGCAAAACATGACGGGAAAGCACCAGCCATGCCTGCCCTCTGCAATGAAAAGAGATAGCACTAAATCATGGAAAACTTGGAAAGATGCTCTCTCTATATATGATGCAGACTGGAGGGTACTTTCAGGCATGTTTCTGTGAAAAGAAAATTAAGTGAATTACTAGGGAACAGAAGTTGCCTGAAAGCAGTGTATGATTAAACCCAGAGAAGATCTTCACTTGGCTTGTGAAATATTTCTATCTGATGGGAAGCCTGGCAGCCGAATTACCCCTTTCTTGACATTTTCGTATGGTTGTTTTTGTGGTTTTTTCTGGTTTTCTGTTTCCCCTCGTTGACTCAGTTTAGGTCTGTTTGGCTACTATGTTTTTACACTGTGAGTGGTTTTTTTGGGGGTGTTTTTTTGGTGTAGCGTTAAGAATGGTAAAGGAATGTGGCTGTTATAAACATATCACTGCATATTTTTTCTATTCTAATTAGTTTAAATTTGGACAAATATAATCTCCTACTCATGATAAAGCCACACTTGAGAGGAAATCAAGGCAGTTCTATAATGAGTCCCCCCAGCTGGGACACGACAGGCAGAGACCCATTCCTCTGTGAGCAGAGTGCATCTGCCTCATGAAAGAGGGAGTTATGTCCCAAGTTTATCAGCTGAAAGACTGGTATTTAGCTGTCACTTTAGGAAAAATTACTCTGAAAAGTCTCCTGAAACTGAGCTGCTACTATGTTGCTCTCAACTACCTACTCTCTTACTGTTAAGAAGAACAGCTGGATGTCAAAGCAAATCTACTGAAGAAGCAAGTCAAGTCCAACACACAAAATAAGAATTGCCATAGTTTTTAAGCCAAAGCTTAGAAACACAGCCTTCACCACACTGAATAAGCAGGAGAGGATATTGCTACAATGGCTCTTCCAGAAATAATTTCTGGCTTTACTATAAACAAAACAATGGAAAGTGCGTGCAAGTAATTATTCTTGTCAAGTTTCTCAAAGAACTGGAATCTCCTGCACAAAACTTCCGTATTTCCCAGTATTTCAGGACTTCTTTGGACACTAAAACTTAGGTTTCCGATACCTACATATTATAGCTTACCAGCCAAACTGCTATGTGTAGCTTAACAGACCCAAATCTATATTATTTGAAGCAACTTCCAAACTTAAAAAAATAATAATCCGGTGTCTTAAATTCCTTTTCATGGTATTAAGTGATCTCTAGCTCTAGTATTTTCAATCTGTTTTATAGCATTTGTGTAACATTTGAGGTACTCTGAGGTTCGGCATCTCTTTGAAATACAGGTCATTGGCTGTATTCAGACACTAACATCTTGAAACAAAGACTTTAATGCTGCTTAATCTAAGGTCCATAAAACTTCTACCTGAAGGAAAACCTAAATGTTTCAATTTCCAAACAGGAAAAACCCATTGCTATGTTGGCACTTTCTACAGAACAGATTTTTTGATCTGACCTAGTCTCTTCTATGACTTCAAGTATTCTTCTACCAGGTTCACCCAACCTGCTCAGCTTTCTTAGGTTCACACATATTCAACAACAAGCTCCAAGAATTTTTAGTTCTGTTGTTATAGCTTTTTTAATACAAATATATTATTTGACCATTTCTAAACCTTTCCACTTAGCAAACCATGTATAAGCTACCCAAGAGGGATCTACTTACCAATGTTTAAAATGAAAATAATAAAAAAAAAAAATCATGCTGGTTTTTATACCCATTTGTGAACTAGCCCTTCCTCATAGACCACCACAAGCCACCAGAAAATCATTTGCATGCAATTTTATTCCCCTGCAGACTGCTAGGTTCTGAGAACTGACTATAAAGCCTTTTCAGTGGCCAGGCTGAAACAAAGTTATCCTGCAAGCCTTGAAATAAAAAAAACCCTAATGCTGTGGAAAGCATTCAGGTTTGAGACATGCATGCAATAATTAAATCACAGGAATTTATTCAGAGTAACGGCCTTAATTTTGCTTCAATCCAGGCAATTAGCTTGTTAACTGGACTGCTTCACGTTGGCATGGTCTACAGTTAAGGTCTATTAGTTGAGCCATGAAGGAAACTGTGTAACTTTTTACCAGCAGAAATCTCTTTTTACTGTGAAGTCTCCAGCACGCATGAAGTTATGTCTGGTGATTCATTGCAGACTACTCATCACACTTCAATTGAGTGATGGGTATGCTAGGTTTGCCTCTCTGCTTGGCAGAAGATGAAGATGTGAGTTTTTCCAAAGCTTTTGCATCAGCTCTCACCATAAAGGCTGCTCGATTTCCAAACAAGTGACTTTTTGCCAAACATTGTGAAGGTGCTTCACTTGGGATGTTTTCGGGGAGAACCAAAATGTATATATGCTCTCTAACCGGTACACAAGGCAAATATCTGAGGGATTGGAGATCAACTTTGAGCCCCAGATCTTCAACTGATTCCCAAGCGTCTACCATGGAGAGGAGGGAAACAACAAAAATAAAAGCAGAGCAAAACCCAACCATACTCTCAACAGCAGAAACAGAAGAATCTTTGACTGAGAAGGGTCCGCAGCCTTCCAGATAAAAAGCTGTCTTTGACTTTAAAAAACATGCATCTTGGCAAGACTGGAAAGGCTTTGCTTGTTATCTAGTGCAGAATGAAAAGAAGTATTGAAGCCCCAGATAATGACCTCAGACAGACATTGGCATCCTCCAGCCAGCACCATTAGCTCACTATTGTGCTGTTACAAAAACCATGTCCAGAAATATGTACGTAGGCGCTGATCCTCATTCCAACACAGTCTGAGGATAATAGAGGATAAAACCAGAAAAGGGCTTTCTGCAAGATGTTATTCTCTTTTGGGTCAATTGACTGCAACCAATGCTTTAAAGAGCATAAACAGATTTCACAGATGAATGGTGAAGAAACAAGTCACTGCAAAAACAAAGTAGGGTCCACAGTCTGCTGCTCAGAGGGGAGCTAAGGAGGCATAGGGGATTTCCTTATTACAGTGTGGCATTTGTGGAGTGGTAATGCATTCTAAACATAACAACAAAAATTACTGTAGCTCCCAGGTATTTTTGGCTTTCTAAAGATTTGGCCAGGAAAGTGACAGTGGAATCATAAACAAGATAAATTGTAAGTAACTTTCAGCAGTTGGCAGCAGGGAGCAACCAGGAAAAATAAAATAAAATAAAATAGTTAGATGTGTCAGAGTGATCAAGCTGCACCAGTCAGTATTAGAGTTTTGCAACAAACTTATTAACAGGACATTCTGGGAAACAGATGTGCATTAGGAAGATGGACTACACATTTCCCTAAGCTGGTCAAAATTAGTCTGGAAAAAGTAATGCTGCCTTTATGCAAAAAGGATCCAGGCCAGCGCATTACATTTTCAAAACTCAAGACCAATTTTTCCTTCAAAACAGACAAGTCTGGTATTCCTGGAAATACTTCCTTACCTTATATCACATTATCATCATGAGGCAAGTATCTAAATACTCAGGAACTGAGTAATTGTGTGCTGGTATTTCTAAACACGTTAGTAGAATTTAAAGCCAAATGTAGCATTTTGATCTAGTTAAGTAAGAGTGAAGCTACCGACGACCATCAAATTTCTGTGATTTCTGAAGCCTAAGGCCTCCCCCCTCCTCTAATTTTTTCTTTTCATTCAGTTGTTAATAAATGAGACTAGAAAGTTCAGTTCGTCCATGATCAAGTCATCACAAATAGAAGAACATTACACTGACTGCAATTTCTCCTTAATTCATCATTAGGAAGCGGACTTATATGCCAAGCTTGAGCATGCTTCTCCAACCTATTACACACAGTTTGTTTTAAAAATACAAAGAAGGTGCTGCTACCAGAAGAAAGCCCTTTCCACAAGGGCATATCACTCTGCATGAGCAGGTTTCTCTCCAACATGCTTCTGCCAAAAATTCTTTGAGGATATTTGCACTTGACACTTCTGTGGCCCTCTATGAAAACGTGAAAAAACAGGTAATTACTTCTGCTGAGACTTCTTCAAAGCAAACTGCAAGCAGCATGTCCTGCTCTACTTGGATCCTCCCCTCACAATTTGTATTGGCCCTTGGCAGTAGCAGTGTGAAAACAGCTCTTAAAATTACATGCAACTGAGGCAACATCTAGTAACTATAAACACACTATTATAAAGTTTACTTGTCCAATATGACAGTAACGTACCCCCTAACGGCATCTCAACAAAGTCTCACACTTTTTTGCAGATGACCAGACCTCATTAAGGGGCCTACAAAACCCATTGGTTTCCATGTCTCAGCGACTCACCGCTTCAAGTCCTCCTGCATATCCTCTGCCTCCAGCACAGCATGATCACAATCAGAACTACGACAATTAAAATCACCGCAGTAATCACCGGCCAAAGCAATGAAGATCCCTCTTCTGTGAAGAGAAAATGACAAAAAAATACGCCAAACTAAGCTAGTTTATATAGGAAAAAGAGCAAAAAGATCCAAGAGGATGTGTGATTGATGACAATGGTTCTTCATCAAAATCGTGAAAATTGACACTAAGCTACATGAAAGCAGCAATTGCTCAAAAGAGAGAGCCAATGTGTGTATCTTGAAAGATAAACCTACCTGCCCACAGAAAATGCTTTGTGAGGAGCAGATGTGCTCATGTTCACTCACAGCAAAGAAACCTGTCATTCCCATACCTGATATGGTAGCTGGCATGTGTGCATAAGCAGAACTTTATACAGATCTTGACCCTTTCTGAAGGGTTTTCTTTTTTTTATCCAGAATTTGAGGGTTTTGTTTGTAAAATAAAAGTCATTCTTTTTACTGTTAAACACTTATCACTGTTGTAAAGGCTAAGTTAACTTTCAGAAGACAGGCTATGTTTTGATGCCTGCAAGTAGCTCTACCTAACATCTGAGCATAACTGTCCCTCCCTGGTTAGGTATCAGCCATTTCATCTGACTGCCATTAATCAAAGTAGTAATACAAAAGTTCATTTCAGTGCTCACTAATGTTAGCTAGAAAACTTTCTGAATTATAATTCATTTGAATCAAGCCGAAACTATCACGTCTTTTAACAAACCTATGTTGAACTATTCATTTGAATTTCTCTTTCTCTAAAATATAAGACTGTTGAAAAATCAGCTAATTGCTTGTTGGTTTATTCTCCTAACAACGGTCTTAGTTCCCTGCTTTTTGAGACACACATTTCCTTTTTAAAAGGCCAAAACAAAAGAATATTGCATTTGAGACAGGAAAGAAAAGATTTATTATGCTTTGTCAATTAGCATCACTCAGAATTAAGAACTAATTTGCTTTTGAACTTTTACAGAGAAGATACTAAAAGTCAGACCTTACTCTTTACTACTATTCATATAACAACCGCTTCTTAAGCATTTAATTTAGGAATTAACCCACAATCCCAAACCGTTTTTCCTGTTTTCCTAATTTCCAAGTAGTTTTCCTTTTTAGGCTCTAGATTTGGAGACGTGAATTTTAAATCGCCTAAGTCAATGTTCCTGCACGAACTGAGAATGGTACCTCAGCTTTTAATGTTTCTATTTCTCAGCTACAGAACTGCGGTGAAAGTCTTCCCAGCACAAGAAAATGTTGGAAGAAGAAATAAATCAGCATTACAAGGTATTCAGATGTTACATTGACATATTTAAGATGTCCCCATAAAACCAATGTAAGTATCTTCAGTTGATCACCTTCTTGTCTATCTGAAAATGCTATTCCTTCCTAACCATTACTGCAACACATGTTGCTTAGCAGAAACATCACAGAAACTAAAACATAATACACAATTTAACTGTACCAAAACACGTAGCAAGTTTAACTGAAACATATGGTTTATTGCTGTTCTGAGATAGCTTGTTATTAATTTCAAAACTTCCATTTCAGTGTTCATTAGGTGACTCACAGTTTTTACTTCATTTAGACAGATATCAGGTGACAAATATTTATATCTAACTTTGGACTGGCAAAGAAACTACAAAAGCCTGTGTGAAGATTTAAGTTCAACCTGCTGCAAAATGCATGGTGCCTTTAAAAACCATAGCTTCCTAGCTGACTAGTTGGGCTTTCCCACCCCCCCCCTTTGGAGGGGACCCCAATATGTTATCATCTCAAAGACGGCAACGAAAGCAAAGTAGGATTTTCTTTCTTTTCACTTGGCATATATACATTTCATTCCCTTTCTAGCCAAACATCCTATTGCAAAACACGAAGGCCATGAGAACACTGCCAAGCAGCTTATACTGTTCACCTACCTCCTTTCATTTTCACAGGCAATTCCATTTTCTCATTTGTGTTGCTTACTCTGCAGGTCAAGTCCTGCGCACCGATGCTCTGAGCGTTGTAGATCTCCAGTTTACTGGTGATGGACACCATCCCATTGGTGTGCCTGATTGTCTCCTGTGTAGGAGTGGAATTGAATAAGTTGTTCCAGGTGATGGTAGGCTCTGGGAGGCCAACAGCATTACAGATAGCTATCAAATAACCTTCGGAAATGTTGTAATGGAGAGATGCATTGAGACCTTCCAACACACAAATGAGACAATCCATCACCACAATGAGCACTAAGTCATAACTAGAAATAATGATTTTACCATTATCAATCAGAGCAAAGCTTACTGGATTCGTACTGAGCCCCACAGCACAGGAATGCAAGAAGAGTTCGTTGGGTCAGGTTCCCCCCATGACTCAATACTCCTTCCCTTATACTAAAGTTATATACTCCAAAGTTTTCACTCAACTTGAAATCCCAGGTTTTAAAACAATCTGTTAAAGTAAAACCATGTCTTGGTCCGTGCTGCTCTCCTCTCAGCCAATTCCCTATCAAAGGTAGGTTCCAGCTGGAATTGCAAAGATCCAACTCCTTGCTTTTTAGCAGCTACCCACAGAATAACGAACAAGGACACCCCAGAGGCAAAGCCGCCACAATAGGCTTGAATATGAGCCCACAGAGTCTCTCTCACAGCAGTAAAAACTCTGTTTCTACACCGTTTTCCACTGAGGCACATCCCTACCCCTGCAGCCCCTGAGTCTGTGCAAGGAAATACCGGGGGTGAGAAAACACCTCTTTTTTCCACTACAGACATAGCCCCGCAGAGAACCTCACCAAAGACACGCAGGCAGGTATGTCCAGAGAAGGATCCTAAAGGGTAAGTATTGAAGAGACACGTGTAACACCCTGAATCGTCCATTCTGGCGTCCCAAAAAGTGATGTTTGTCTCATTGAGTACCAGACTTGTGAAATTCATTCGGTCTTGATATGGCTCATGAATCTTTAATCCTGTTGTGGTACTGTATGTAGCTATATTATTGTGTGGTTTATCAGAGTCCTTTTGCCATGTCACTTGCAGAACCTCCTCGGGCTCTGTCAGGGCACAGCTGAGAGTCACGGTGTCTCCCACCTTCACGTTTCTTTGGTCCACCCATGGAACCACTGCAATGACATGAAATAGTTAGTGAAATGGGCAGATATTACACACATTCAGAAGCCTAATACCGATTGATTCTAAAGCCTGGATTACCCACAGACACAACAATTCCATCAATT